>CM054951.1:16662379-16716966 GCA_029168755.2 Tillandsia fasciculata
TTTTGGACAGTCAGACAAGCACCACAAAGGATACATAATTAGTTTATTGATCTTGCTAGAGTTCTCTCACAATAGTGTACGTAAGAGAATTGTCATAATTAATTAGAACATAAAGTTCTCTCATAAATTCAAAGTATCTGGGTTAAGGAAACTAAACTCGTGTTCTATGTACGTATATATTAAAAAGAGAGTTATGTAAAATAAAATTAACATTGATGGTTGAGATGAGATAGCTTCTGTTGTAGAGAATGTAAATTAGAAAAGAGCAAACGAAAAGAGAAGATGACTTCAGTTTTGAAATAATACAGAAGAGATGAACTATTATGATCACTAACTACGTACTTTTAATTTCCATAATTTTGCACATGAAAAACTCAAAATGAAAAATGATGTCGATCTATGGGTGCTGAAATTATGGTACTATTTAGTTTTTGCCTTGTTAACTGTTAAAAAACACAAAAAAGTAGTGCCGTATGTATGATATCCTACGACAGTAATTGTAGGCATCGCAAAGGTTATTTGTCACTCTTCTTCCACCTTTCGCATCATTGTTTTACGAATGCAAAAGATTATATTTATTTGTTGCACAGTGAATTTAGCTGTATATCCTTTTTTTCAACAAGAATATGAATAGAGCTATAAAACATTATAATTATTACAATCTATGGCAAAGCTTCAGTTTCTTTGTTGTAATTTGTAATCAATTCAAAGATGAACATATAGCCTTTTGGTAGAATAGGACAAGAATAAAGGGAAAAATTAAAAAGGAAACCAAAGCAAAGTGATTCAAGGAAGCATACAGCAGATGATTCAAAAGCTAGACAAATTTATTCTACTTGATTAAATTTTTGGTGGATCTCCAAGCCTGAGTTCAAGATCTAATTCCTCAACTGAGTTAGAACAAAGTTTGAGTACCTGTTCAGGTTGGAATTGTTGAACTTTTCCTTCAAAAGATCTTGCAAACAAGGGAGATATTGCATGATTAGTTTTGATTCTCTTCCTGTTAATAATCTCCTCACTATCCTCATCTCGATATCTTCGTGGCCAACAGCCTAAATTATCTCTCCCATACCCTAATCCGTGGGCACTATGCAGTGAATTGATAGTTTTTGGATCTTCATCGGAACACTGAACAGTAGAGGAAAGGGTTTCTTTTTTGTTATCTCGAACATTTGGTAAAGAATAGGAAGGATAGATGAAGATTTGGTCAGTCCAAATTTCTGTGGCAGCTGATACAACTAAATCTCTATGAGAAGAGAGAGGAGAAGCAATATCACCACAAAGAGAATTAGGGTTAGGTTTAGAATTGCACACCAGTACTGCGGCTTGTGATCTGTTTGGGTAGAGATCATGTCCATGGTCATGAAGAATATCTTGATTGTCACCGATGGAAATTGAGGACAACTTTAGTCGAGCTCGATCCCTACGATGGACATTCATGTGACCGCCGAGGGCTTGAGCGGATCGAAATTCTCTTCTACAGAAACTGCACGAGTACGATCTTGGAGGCCATGTACTGTAACCCCCTAAGTGCCCTTCAAAGTCTTCTGTAAAGGCTTTCTCTTCCCAGGAAGCATTGAAGGAGGAGCTGTTGAGGGTGATGGCTGTCGTCGGAGGGTGGAAGAAAGGCCCTTCATCACTTCGTTTCTTTCTTCTCCACATCCAATACCTTTCTTGCTGGCCCTCCTTGTCATCATCCATGGGATGAAGAAGAGATAGATATATGAGTAAGGAAAAAGGGGAACTAATTAAATTGCTAGATGGGTGCTTGTTATTGGAAGGAGCTAGCAGTAGAATAAATTAATGGAGAGATTAAAAGAGGAAAAAAGTATATATCTCTGAAGGGAAGTTTTTGAGTCTTCTATATATGAGTCAGCCTTAGATGCTTATAAACTTCATTTGTGAAGCTTGCTACTGCTTTTGTTTAGTTGTCTTAGGGTGTATTCTCTATCCAATAATTGTGAGTTAGGAGAGTTTTCTCTTGGAACACAATTTTCAAAAAAAAGTTCTCACTATTGAACGGTGGGTGCAACAGCAAATGATAGTGAATAGATGGTTATTTGTGTGAAATTATATGAAATAATTGCTCAATATTTTTTAATAGATCTATAAAATAGTAGACTCATAAAATAAGAGAAAATTAAATAACTCTAAAAACCTAGTATGACTCGAATTTAGAATTCAGAATGAATTACTCTAATATCGTATAAAATCATATGAAATAATCGTTGTACTAGCTTCAAAAACTTAAGCTATTAGAGAACAATATTTATATACTTTATATTCATATATATATATATATATATATGGCAGAAACATTTGGTCACAGTTCATCTGATGAAGATAAAATAGCCTCAGAAGGCACCGTATAACACAGCGAGCTTTAGCCTTTAGGAGATAAGACAAACTTAATTTCCAGTGATAATTAACTTTAATTTGTCATGCTTAATTAATTAGGCTATCCCAGTGTCTCAAGATAACAAATAACCAATTAAGTCAGTTTAAATATATTTTTTAGATCGATGTGTAAAGAGATCGATCTAATAGGAAATTCTATATTAAGATTTAATTAAATAGTCTTAACTCTCTTTTTTTTTTGGAATGTGAAAAGGAGGAATAGTACTCTTACAATCAACTTCACCTAAATATGCATATTGTTTTCTTCTGCAGTAAATCCTCTTTAATTGGCATGTCAAGTAGAATGACACCCGAAGTTGGGTCCATATATAATTGCTTCAAAATAGGAAAAGAGCTAGTGCATGTATCGATATCATGCAATACTTGAAAACGAAGCACAAAAGTCGGTCAATCTAATAAAAGTAAATAGATGTAGGATCTTAATTATTTTAGAAAGTGTTACGTCGAGCGCATAAATTAAAACAAAATTAATAAGCAATCACCGTGCAAAAATAAATTTTAAAATGCACGACAAAATAAGAACACATATTTTGCGTGAATTTTTTTTTTCAGAAAAAAAAATCACCGACGAAAAAAGAAAATTTCAATATGTGAAAAAAAAAGAATACAAAAGTTCAGATACATTGCTCGATCTCTTTAGGGCAAAAGAAAAAAAATTAATATTTCTATTAGCCCGAGTCCTCCGTTTCCACCACAAACATCCAATTTTTTTTTTTTTTTCAAAATTTTACCAAATTTTATCTTCGCACCGCGAAGTCATCGGCGAACCAAAAATATAATATCAAAGCGATTTTTAATTTTGGAGTCACATCTAACATAAAGCTTGCTTGGTGATGAGACATAAAACTTTTCAAAATTGATTCAAAGATTAATTAGTAGTTGTAACCTCGATGAGCTTTAGTGTATATTTTAATTTAATAATGGAGAAGGCATGGACATAACGGAGAGAGATTGGTAATAAATTAATCAACATCTCAAGATTAGTTGCATACAATATTATTTAAATCCCATAAGCAACAATTATTCTCCTTTCCGGGGCCCATTCATGTCATCGATCGCATCACGGGTTTTCTGTGAAGATTAATTCCTGGGTTGGATAGACATCCATCAATATATTTCATTCAGTTTAAACCTAGAAGTGCTGCTTGATGACTGTTGTTTTTTTATGTTTTTGAGTTCTTTTAAGTCATATATATCTTGGTCATAGATCAACATTACAGGTCATTGAACAGTCATAATTAAAATCCCCTTGTTATGCTCCAACTGATACACTTTTTCATTTTTAATTCTCACAGTACTGTATTGCCAACTTAAAATTAATTTAGGAAAGAAACAGTACTACCACTTTCTTTTTTAAGTTCTTTCTTCTTCTTCTTCTTTTTTAAGTTCAAGAAGAAATTATATATTGTTGCTTTCCTAAGAGTGATGACTCTTTACATTTAAATAGGATTAATTGATCTATACTAAGAGGAATAGGATTAAACTATATTCTCAGGGAACATTCCTTCCTACATGCATGGAGGAACAAAGCACATAACACCTACATAGATAAACTGAGAAATTGAGGACAAACTTTTTATCATTAATCAACTTGCCACCTGAATGAGGACTGAGTCTTCTACTTCACTCTAACATGCAACAGTCAAAGATTTTGTCATGAGAAGAGAAAAGGTAGCATTCTTAATTTGTCACAGCATCTGCCTGAAATTCACATTCAAGAAGAAGAAGAAGAAGAAGCCGATGAATGATTGTATTACCAATTTTTATATTTCTCATATATATATATAGGCCCTAATTTCATAATTGATATGTATAGTTACAAACTACAGACAACAAATATACCAAATCTTGTTTTCCCTGGCTTGTGGCTAGATCTCCACTGCACCGCAGTGCGATAGATGAAAGCTTTAACCTTGGTGTTGTTTTGCCAAACAAAAATCGCACCAGGTGCAGATCGATCAACTAGGACACAAATAAGGTGACATAATTATTATGAATTAGCAACTTGCTTTGACACTAGATTTACATTTATGTCAGTTTGTTACCACAAAAAGATAAAAAGATATAATATGTTGGACACGAAAAACACAGAAAAAAAAAATTGAGAAAGAAAAAAAAAACATACACACACACAAGTCAAGTATTTGTCTGGTTTGATTATTAGCATATGTAGTGAAAACGAAGTGAAAATTTTTATTATAATTCGAATAGAGTATGCAAAATATCTTTTAGAGCCGGTCGTTGACTAGGCACGGTCAACAATCCGACTTCCGCAACCAAATAATATCTCTATCATAAAAATTTCTTATTCGCCGCACTAAATAAATAAAATAATAAATATATTTATATTTGTGATTAAAATATAATAAAATTAGATAAATTTCAAAAATATTAGACCTAACTGATTGAGACAAAATAGATTTAGATTATCTTACGGTTAAAGAATTCGAGATATTTAACAATAACAAAAATATTTTTCATCAAGAAAACATAACAAAAATGTGCACGGGCTTTTGTAGTTTTATGAATCCTGCTCGGTATTTCTTTTGTTTTCAGCCTGTGTGTACAGGATACGATTCGTCCATGACTTGCTACTGCTAATTTACAAGGCAATCTCTCTCTCTCTCTCTCTCGACAATTTGGCAAGTACTACGCATATTTTCATTCATCACTTGAAAATATCAAATGAAACTTTTTCAAAGATGTTTGCTCCGTGACAAAGCCACTAAAGCGACTGACCAGTCCTTGGTTGTGACCACATAATCAAATTAGATTCACTGAATGCACTTTTGATTGGCTAAAGAAGAATAGAATCTTGCTTACTGTTTATTAGGTAATAAAAAGAAGTCCTTGTTGCTGGACTACAATTGCATAATAATATGCGGATACAATAAGAAGACACCACAAGCATGCATGTAGCTAGCAACACAATATTTTATGTACGGAGAGATCGACCTACTGAATATTTTTTCAATTGTTCATTAAAAAAAAAGTGATTATTCAATTTCCAATTAAGGTTTCACATCTTTGTTTTTTAAGATATATATGACTCGAAGTGGGCCTATTGGGTTGAACGGAGAAAACCTCTTTCACGTTTTGTGGTGATGCGCTCGTGTGTGAGTCTCACACTCTTTTTTTGTGTACAGCGATATTGAAATTTAAAACCTAAATTCTAAGAAGGATATCAAATTTTCGCACGACTTTCACAGTCACGAGATACTAACAAAGTTGGGCATCACTAGACCACAATGTATGCAATTTGTTTGACAATAACACAACAAACAAATGCACCAACCTGTTGTCTCCTGCCAAAACTTCCTTTCTCTCTCTCTTGGCTTCATAGCGAGAGGGGATTTTTTAAAACTAATCCTGGGAAATTTTGTATTTTGCAAAATGACCCTGGCAAAAAAAAATTTGCAAAACTAACCCTACTTTTGCCACCTCACCACCACGTAGGAGAGAGGAACTGAAGACGCTGAAGCGTTCAGCGCCTTCACAAAAATCCTGTGAAGGCGCTGAATGGATCAGCGCCTTCACAAAAAACTGTGAAGTTGAGGACTTGGCCACGCTACAAAGTGGTTTCTATGTAAAGGCGCTGAGTGGATCAGCGTCTTTAGTATAAAACACTAAAGGCGCTGATTGGTTCAGCGCCTTTAAGATATTATTAAAGGCGCTGATTGGTTCAGCGTCTTTAAGATAATGTTAAAGGCGCTGATTGGTTCAGCGCCTTCAAGATAATATTAAAGGCGCTTAACCATTCAGCGTCTTTAACTTAAATGTTAAAGACGCTGATCCATTCAGCGCCTTCACAGGATTTTTGTGAAGGCGCTGAACGCTTCAGCGTCTTCAGTTCCTCTCTCCTACGTGGCGCCGAGGTGGCAAAAGTAGGGTTAGTTTTGCAAATTTTTTTTTGCCAGGGTCATTTTGCAAAATACAAAATTTTCCAGGGTTAGTTTTAAAAAATCCCCAGCAAAGAAACAAACAATTAGTATTGTGTGGATCTGGTTCATCTATTGATTGTGGGCAAACCTCTACATGAATTTATCCTCCATCTCACATCTCTGCCTCTAATAATTAATCTACCACTTTACAAAAATAATGTTTTATTCTCAAAATGCATGTAACTCATTTTGCGGTAAAAATTTGAAAATAGAGAGCCGATTTTTAGGCGGTCCACGGCTGATGTGGTGTTTCAGATCCATACAATAATTTCTTCAAAAATTCAACACAAATATCCAAGCCTAGCTATTAAAGGACAAGAAATGGGCGGCATAAATAGCCATCCTACCACAACACAACATGAGATTAATATGGGCTTTCCATTTGGCAAGCTTTGGAAAAATCTGGACTTAATTAGCCAAATTTGAGATCTCATCAACTAATGTAATCAAAAGGGCTTTATTTTATTATTATTATTATTTATTTATTTATTTTTTTTTGGGCATAAGTACTCTTGGATATATATACACACCCAATTAATTAATAATCCCATTTTTTTCTTAATGTATACCAACAAATGAAAAGAAGAGGGTAAGTGTACCCTATAACAGTTGTTATTATATATTTTGTTTCTTCATGATCAAATTGATATTAATCTAGTTTAGAGTGATTCACTAAAAAAGCAAAGAAATCATTTGAGATTGCATGCAGTATGAATTAAAGAGCACGCTGTGATTAATTATTTCCAAATGTGTCGTAAAAGAATTAATCATGATTTTATATCCATATATACAACACCATTATATATATACATAGCTATGGATCCATTCGATCCTCTTCCATTACTTCCACGCAAAATTAAGCTAGAGAGAGATGCATGGGGGGAAGCAGATGAGACTGAGAGTGGTTCGGAAAGGAGGTCTCTCCAAGGAATGACAGCTCTGGTCACCAGCAGAAGTACAAGAGGAATAGGATATGCACGTGTATGTGTGTATATATATAGTTCCTATATCATGCTATATACAGCGACTAAATTCTCTATATGTCAGTATGCACAAAATTTTTGTGCACATATACGTGACACACTGGTATGTTTTTTAATCCTACTTCTTTCATTTAGTGGCGAGAGCTAGCTATCTCAACAGCTGAATCTGACTTTCAAACAGACCGTCGGCCCGCCTAGATAGCTGATCGGTTCGTCAAGCGCACAAAAAAAGTTTGTGCTCATTTTCGACTGTCGAAAACTACTGAATTACCTAACTTAAGCTTGTTGTTTGGCATATGGCATATTGCATGTGCACATGTGTGCTCCAGGAACGAGCTAGGCGGAGCTCAGCACGTGCCTTTGAAGATGGAGCGAGAAAGGTTACCGCAGAGTGACACGGCTGGGATCCGTCTCCGATCGATGTATCCTCCCGGCCGGGAGCAATGTGAGAAGCTCCTCAAAGACATCTCTAGCTTAATTCCATTTTCGACGGAAAGCTTGACGTTCTGGTGATGATTAGCTAAGTAATTTTTCCTTTTTCTTAATTAGCTTTGGAGTGATATCTCACGCTTTGCTTAATAGAACAGTTAATTATATATCTTCGATCATTAATTAGTGACGTATCCTTGCCTACTCTTATGATGATGATGATGATATATATATATACCTAATTATTTATGATGATAATAAAGAAGAGTTAAAATACTATGTTATCGAAAACACTAGAGTTTTAAAGCTGGAGTGAGTAACTGTTCCATAAATGAGCTTAATTAGACCATTTTTCCATAAAAAGATCCCTCATTTCTCAGTTTCTACATCTCGGAGACTCCTCATGCTTATTCTTTTTTATCTATTTATTTTTTTTTTAAAGGTCTGATGCTAATAATATGACTTTTTGCTGAATAATTACAGAAAAATCACAACTTCACAATCAGAAAAAAAAAAAAAAGAAAATTTATACGGAATAAGGTTCATTTCTCGATAATATATAGCTCTAAATTAGTGAACGAATGTCTCAAAGTATGGATTAGATCAGACCCAAAATACTGTTCTCACTTAATTTTAAAACCCAGCCCAGGCCCAAGACAAACAATTAAAATGAGGCCCAAATAAGGTTCGGCCCATTTATCCTACATGTTTAAGACCGTGCACATTTTCCTCCACTGCCATTTTTGTACACGCGCACGCTCTCTCGCTCTCTCTCTCTCTTTCTCTGCGGAGCGTGGTGGATTGATTTAGATCCTTCATCTTCGACGCCGATCTCCATATTGCTTAATTTAGGTGTGTATTCTCCAACCCTAATCGCCATTTCTACACTCTCGATTGCGATATTGCATCTGCGGTATTTGGCCATCGCCCCGATTGATGCTTCAATTTGGTTTTCTCTATTCCCGTGTTAATTTTAATTTTTGGGCCACAATGTCGCCTCATCGAACAGTTTTGTTTTTGATTTTTTTCATTTAGATTCGACAATTAGAGGTTATTCCTATAGTTTTCAGATGTTTGATGCTTTGATTACAAAAGATTTCGCATGATCCGTGAAGTTTACCGTGTAAATTTAGGTTTCGTGATATTGAACAAGGTGAACCTTGTGATCTCATAGATTGTGAAGGTTAATCATGGCGAGAAGAGGAATAAATCCCAATCGACGATTGGTTGACACTGGGAGCATCCCGCTCGTTAGTTCACTGCATCAGAAGTCTCGATCGTCGCCGTTGCTGTCGATCGGATTAGTTTTTCTGGTAGATTTACTGTATTGAGCTTTTAATTATACGCGATTTTACTTGTTTATATCTCTTTGAAACAGCTTTTAACATGTTTTTTTCGAATTTCAGGGTGCTATTCTATTCATCGGTTATTCCTATAGCAGCTCAGGTCAGTAAAATGATGATGAATAGTAAGATGTTAGAACGAAACGAATTGTTTATGAGAAGTTCATGACTTTTTTTTTTTTTTTTTACTCATCTGTGTGGTATTTTTGGAACCCATTAGTCCTTTATCTATCGTATGCAAGCTGATCTAACGGCTTTCAAATATGAATTGTTAGGTGGATTTGGTGGCAATAAAGAAGCTATGATCAGCGGTGAAGGTAGTCATCATTATCTCGGATTTAGTTACTGTTTTTTAGTTCAAGGGCATGTAATATCAAGTGCATGGAATTTAATCAATATCGTTTGCATTTGTTGTTTTCACCTTTCTTACTGCCTCGAAGTTTATTCTTTTGTTAGTTATGTGACATCAGTCCCAATATTCAAAAATAACTCTGAAAGTATAGTCTCATTATAGTTACAAATCTCATGGTGTAGATTTCTAAACATTATCTAAGACACTTGTGTGAGACAGCGCTAAACATATGTGTGTACATCAAATTGTCTTGCCTATATTCCATGTAGAAGAATTGTGTCACTTCTCAAGATTTGTTTGATATTTTGATTAAAAATGCTGTAAACTGTAAGGCAGCACTTTTGTTGTATATGTTAGATAGCTGTTATATACTCTAATTTCCCTGGCATCATTAACATATTTTTTTGGTTAGATCCTCACTTGTGTAGGAGTGTGAGAGTTACATGATATGTTATGAAGACATTCTGTCACTGTAGCTTCCAGTTACTGATATCTCGTTTCAAAAGATTTCTACACCTTTAAATTAAAAATTTTCGAGATATCAAGCATATCTGTTCTGTATGATATTCTCTGTTATGGCTACAGTTGGTGAAGAAATAAATTTACTTCTCTACTTCATCGCTTTATCATAATCTTGCTTTTAACATATTGATTATTACTGTTAGTAAATGTAATATTTCTTTTGTGTAGTCGTTACAAATAGATTCACGCTGCCCTTTTTTTCTGACTTTTTTCAAATTTTCTCATGCACAGGTGCTTCTTGCACACCAGATGTTCTCCAAGCAATACCTATTTTAAAGAAAGTTTATGGTGACAGCATGCGGAAAGTTCTGCATGTAGGTCCAGATAGCTGTTCAGTTGTTTCAAAGTTGATGAATGAAGATGATACTGAAGCATGGGGCATAGAACCTTATGATTTGGAGGATGCTGATAGTAGTTGCAAGAGTCTTGTGCGCAAGGGCTTTGTGCGTGTAGCTGATATTAAGTTTCCTCTGCCGTACAGACCAAAATCTTTTAACCTTGTCATAGTTTCAGATGCATTGGATTATTTGTCCCCAAAGTACCTTAATAAAACCCTTCCAGATTTGGCGAGGGTATCTGCTGATGTTCTTGTTATATTTGCTGGTATGCCCATCATCTCAGAGATAATTAATAATCATTAATATTTTTGATAAATGGCCTGGTTGATGTTAGTAAATATCTGTAAATCATGCATTTTGAAGGGTTGTCTTTAACTGTAATTGATGGAAAAAGAGTGAGGCAGGTGATAATTAGATGAAGAAATTCAAATGTGTGCGTATATAGTAAAAAAAAAACTTCAAGTGAACTGCAGAAAGAGAACTGCAAGTGAGCAAGTGATACTTTCCTTTTCAGTTCATTGCATGGGTGACATAAAGAACATAAAGAAAGCCAACATATTTCTTTTCCATAAACACAACTGGCAACCATGAAATCCGTCGTCTGTTATATGTTTGGAGAATTCATTACTATTTTTTTGTAATTCTACAAGTTCGAAAATTTGATTCTAATGCTCTGTAAATTTAGTATCTGTAGTTCTCTTAAGCCTTAACTGGATTGAATATAATTGGTTCACTGTCGCCTTCTGATTTGGTAATTCCGGTATTTTTGGGTTCTTTTTGACAATCATAAATATATGTCCACTTTCCTCTTCTTTTTTTTTAACATAATTACTGATGCCATTTATTTCTTAAAAAAAGAGGAATGTTCATGTAATTGTTCTACCTATAGTCTCACTAATTTGATGCCCAAGTACATGTGGAGTTTACAAACTTTTACTTGGCATTGGTTTCTTTAAAGCTTCTACTTAAGTTTGAAAATAATGGATCCTTTTTTATGTAATCACTGCCCTATCTGTTATTTTGTTTTTGTCTTGAAGTCATAAAACATGGTAGTTATAGCTTTGTTTTTTTTTAATCCCCGAAAGTTGTTGACATTATATAGATTTGTTCTCTTACTTAGTTTGTAGATCAGCGATATTCTGGATTTAATTTGTTATGCCGTGTTAGTCAACGCCTTCTTTGAAACCTTGTACAAATAAAATAAGTCAGAGAAACGTTTTGCATTCTTTAAACTGCTATGTTCAGAACTCCTTGATAATTCAAGTAGCTTTGTGTGTGTGTGTGTGCGTGCACGCATATTATACTGTAAGGAGTGAATCTTCTTACTTGTCCTCATCTCTTTTCACTGTATTACTAGGTTATCCAGGTCAGCAAAGAGCAAAAGTCTCCGAGCTATCAAAATTTGGAAGACCGGTACGTCCAGTAGCAGACTTATCTTTTACTTCCAGTTTCACGTGGAAAAACGTTCCATACTATATCTCTTATTGTGACTGGTCTTAGCTATGCCATCATAGCATTAATTATAGAGGAAAATCTGACGGTTTTAAACTGTGTTTCATATTCTGGAACCCATTTCAGATAGAATTCAGTGCAAAATCTTTGTTTTTTTTCTCTCCTTTTTGAGTTAAGCAAAAAACATAGCATTCACTGGTCACTATATGGAATTCTTTCAAAGCCAAAGAAGTCGATTTTAATTTTTTTTTCATATTATTCTATTTTTGACTTGTGATAACTCTAAAGCATTTATTTTATTATCCATTCTACGTGAATGCTGGCATTCTGAATAAATGAATAAATCTTTTCTTATGACTATTGAATTGCTCTGGATGTTGTCTTCCTTGGTGTTTACCATAGGCCAAATTAAGGAGTTCGTCGTGGTGGATAAGATATTTCATTCAGACCGGTTTGGAAGAGAATGAAAATTCAGTGAAGAAGTTTGAGCAGGCCGCCGGCGAAAGTTCTTACAAACCAGGCTGCCAAGTTTTCCATCTTAGTTTATAGTCATGGTGGCTAATTTTTGATCCCTCATATGACAAGTCGGAGTAAGTTGGTCCTATTTTGTAACTTCTCGTATTGGCTAATTTTCATTTGGTTGTGGCGATCTGTCCAACTTGCATTTAGCTTTTGCACTTATTGTAAGAATTTAGTTCTTCGGTGTTGAAATTTACATGGCG
This sequence comes from Tillandsia fasciculata, assembly GCA_029168755.2. NCBI lineage: Eukaryota > Viridiplantae > Streptophyta > Magnoliopsida > Poales > Bromeliaceae > Tillandsia > Tillandsia fasciculata. The sequence continues at coordinate 16,674,880 of CM054951.1, forward strand.
AAGCAATGTATTAGTTTGTTTTTGGCAGAATTTGGTGTAACTGCAATTGTTTACACTATCTAGCACTTGGTTCAATTGCAAGTTGGCTTTTATTCAGCAACCAAGGTTTTGTTATCTAAACCCAACTTTTTAATTCATGCCCTATTAGTGCTGAATCTGTCCTTATTCCTGATTATTGATTAGCAGTGCGTAAATAAGTGGAATTTGATTGCGTTCTTTGTGCCAATAGCTAGGATGTATGGCCACCCCACAAGCTGGCGAAGTACAACAATCTGGAAGATTACAGGTAAAGCAAGTTAGTAAGAAATTGATGGTGGATTTAAATTTTGACTCTTTCTCTTGATCATCATTGCTTATATGAATATTTCTGTTACAAGTCTCCTCAGAGCTTCTGTTGTTCTTTGTACTGGAGTTGTAGAAAATAAGGCTTTCACAGTTTAATTTGGCTCCTTTTTTTTTGTGTGTGTGTGTGTGTGTAAGGGAATAAAGAAGAGGAGGAAGCTACTATACTTATGGGTATCCCAGGATATATTTTAACTGTCTGAAATTCAGCATTGTAGATTGGATTGGTGAGGATTTGATTGGGGGTATATATCTAAATGACTAGGAATAGCAATGGGGCAGGGAGGAAATCTGGAGCTCCTTCCAGTTTCCCTACTGTATTGCATATTTGCATCCTCATTGTACGTATTCGATCATCTTTATCTTGTGCGACTTAACTGGTCCAAAATATAGAAACCCAAGTGGGCGAGAACGGGATCCATGCGGGAATCAAAACTTGCAGATTAGGTAGGAGATGACGAAGCATTCCCGCAGCAGTTAGAAGCCCATTGTATTGTGTTCCAATTAATTTCAAGCATGACCGGGTCACGATAGAGACCGAGCATTATAGCTTGTTATAATATATAGTCGACTATCTGGAGATGTATATTATAGCTTGTTAAAAATTTCGAGGTGGTGATGCTAACAAGTTATACTGGGTCCATAACAACTACTAAATACTAGTAAAAATATTAAAATACTATTCAAAAGAAACTAATATCTTTATAGGGAATGTTACATGGTCGGCACTATCAAATAGACATATGCCCACATCATTTCTTGTTTGACTAGTGATGCGCTGTACTGCACATCTTTTTTTTTTTTTTTTTTTTTTTTTTTTTTTTTTTTCTTTTTTTTCTCTTCTGGATTAGTGCTACTAGTGTTTGCAGAATATCTCAGTTTTATTGATACCCAACATTTTCTTGCTCACGTACAGACATGAAATTTTTTCATATGTCAAAAGCTTAAAACTTTCATTAAATTGGAATAGAGAAAACAATGACTAGGGAGGTTGATTGAAATTGAATGTTCAACCTCCTGCTTAAATACTAGATAGAAAAAATCAACTTTTCGAAAAGCCTAAAAGTAGTGTGAAAACGATATATATTTTAATAATTTTATATTTAGCACGATAAGTAAATTAAAAAATTGCAGACTCACTGTCAATGTACGTTTATACCAAGAGCTTTATTTTAACTTAATGCCAGTAGACTGCAGTATTTAATCTAAAAGTCTGGAGGTATGCCCGTTTAGGAAGAGTATACAACGGGACCTCTGCATTCAAACTAAGTGCAATAAGTCAAATAAATTAAGGGAAAAAAAACTAAAATCTATGGACGTGTAATGGACCTTCTTGTGCATTAATCTATACGCGACATTGGCTTGGAGATTTTTTTCCTGCATGCGTGTACCTCTAGCAATATCTATGTTCTCTCTGCTAAGCTCGGTCTTTGTTTTGACCATAGAAGAATACGGAGTTTATTTCTTAATTACATTGAAGTTTTAATGATTTAAATTTGCAATTTAAGATTATATATATATATATACTTGTAGCAGAATATATACAGCTCCCGTTTTCTTTATATGTATTCTTCTTTTCCAGAGGGAAGAAAAATACTTCATTTTTTGCATCAGCTTCCGCATCATTGTTTTGACTTTCTGATTATCGAGCTGAAATTAATTTGTAACTACTAGATATGGCTCATGGATCTATTCGTGTTAGAATTTGATTAGATTTATAGTTGAATTAAGATTAATATTTAAATCTTAAATAGATAAATTTATTAAGATTTAAATATTAATTAGAATAAAAATTTATTTAGACTAGAATTTGGATAACTTTTAATGTAAGCTATAAATATAGCATTTTAAGGGGTGTTAAGATGATCACACCAACAGTGGTGGTAATATCCATGAAGGTGGTGGGGGCTAGGATTTAGCCACACCCATATAGTGGTATTCGCAGTACGATGATGGTAACACCCATAGAGATAATGGGGACTAGAATTTAGCTACACCCATAGTCTTTTAGATTTATAGAAAACGAAAGAAGGGTGAAAAAGATTCAGGAGGAGGGCTGGTGTTGAAGCTATTCTATTGCAGAAGAAGTTTGTGTAATCGGTATAATTCTTCTTTTGGTTAATGAATCTTATTTCATCCGCATATTTTCTTGTATTGATTTTTTTTCTCTTTGTGGTTGTATTGGTTCTAGTTTTGTTGAGAGAACGGATTTATGGTAAAAATTTGATTTGACGTTTTCGCTACGGAATCCTAACTTTAAGCAGTACTAGAGCGGATTGCGGTATCGAAGCGGGTTGCGGATTCAGAGAATTTGGTGATGGAGCGAGTACCGAATTTTTCCAACAATTCGGAGCACATTTTCCTGAAAACTACATGATATTTTACTTAGATGTTGCTCTAGACACACAGATCAATTAACGCTTCTGGAAATCAGTTACCCAAACATTGGAAATTAAGAGCATCTTAATTATTTCCACAAGCACGTTTTGTCTCGAAGAGCTTGATTTGGTGGCGCAGAAATATATCAGCTGCACTAGCTAGGAAAAGTCGCAGAAGATTCCAAGGTCTGAATGCCGCAGCCTATATATGATTGCTCTCCATTCTGTTCACTTCATATATGACACCAACTAGCTAGCTAGTCAAGGCCACGCTCGTTAATTTCTTTTTTTTTTCAAAAAAAAAAAGAAAAAAAAAAAAAAAAAAGTTAAAAAGTCCATGGCGTGTCCCATGTCCCGAAATTTTCTGTGTGCCCAACAAGTAATAAGATCAATCAAATTAATTGAATCTGGTTGAACCGGTTTACGATTGGACCAATTAATTCTTCATCTGATCTAATGGAAAATTAATTAGCAAATCATGAAAATCAGTGTCTGAACAATGACACTACAAATAAAATCTTAAATCAGTAGTATCTTTCAATGTGCATGCTCTATATCATTCCTTATTATCATCCTCGTCCTCGTTCTTATCCTCATTCCTCCCAGGATAGGGATGATGAGTGTGACTTGCCATTTTTTTACTTTAAAAAAAAATTAAATAAATAAATAAACAAAAATGAGAGTAAGTTGAATTTGAATACAAAAGCTTAATCAACTAACCTGGTCAAAATATTCAACAACAAACTCAAGAATAAGCATTAAATATTACTGGATTTGGTAAGATGTGATGAGAAAAAGAGATGGCCACAATGGCAACTCATTTTCTTTTCCTTGAAGAATTAAAGTTATATAATTGCGTGTGTCGACCGAGTAAATTTTTAGAAAAATATATTTTATATATTTCAAAAAATATATATATTTTATATTTTATTTATTTTAAAATAAAATAAATTTTATTTATTATTTTAAAATAACGAATCAATAAATTTTTATTTTTGAATAAATATGATGCACATCGTACTTTCCAAATGAATAAATTTTTACTCTTAAATAAATATGATCTACATCGTAATCCCAAATGAGATTTACCGGTAGCATTTCAAGGGTCGAAGAGCCACCATTGGCGACCATTCGTTGTTATCACCCTTCTTTTGACAGCTGTAAGCCACTCAGTAGTCCACGTCAGCCTATCCTTTTTTAAAAATCGATGCATCTCCCTCTCTTCCGATCAAAATATATATATATATATATATATATATATATATAAGCACAGCCCCTCTCCCTTCCTCTCTCTCAAACAATTAACTTATCCCGTCGACAATATATATATCGCAAACTTATAAGCAGCAGCAGCAACAACAAAAAGAACAAAAAAAAAAAAAAAAAAAAAAAAAAAAAAGAAGGGAAATGGAGGGTCTAATTCCGTTTGTGTATAGGACCATAATCCACTACACAAATGGCGGGGAAAGCTCGATAGGGAACCCGCTCTTGAACGAATCGCCATCGAATTCCTACATGAGGCTCGCCGGAGACTCCGGAAGGTTCCAAGCCTCGGAGATCATCCAGCTCTTCTCTCCGCCGGCCTCCGGCATGTCTCCGGCAGCTTCCGCCGGAGCAACGCAGTCTCCCCGCCGCCGCCCGACGGCCCGCCGGCAAGCCTGATCTGCTACTGCATTCATCCAGCGCGCGGGGAAGTCAGAAAGCCCGGCATGCATGCCAATCCATCGAATTTTCTCTCGAGGTAGCTAGAGTTGGTTTGATTTTCATTTGATAATTAATAGAAGCGATTAAGAATTAATTGTATATTAATTTGTGAAGGTTTTATTATTATTATTATTATTTTTATTTTTTTTCTTTTTTGTGGGTGGGTTTCAATAAGGTACGTAGTTTGCTGCAGGAGAATTCCTGCAGCTGTTGTGAAATTACCTAAGCTTTTATCGATGCTTTGTAATGTATTCGAAAGTATAAGAATAAGCGTGAGATGTGAATTTGAATAAATTGTCATTTTCTATTAATGTTTATTAAGAATTTATATTATTACGAAGATGCTACCAAAAAAATAATTCAAATAATCATCTGAAAATTATGTCAACCGTACTCGCACACGCGACCGCATACACGATAAAAGTTCAAAAGTTAATGCGCCGATAAAATATGAAAAATTAGATGATTGTATTTCTAAGTGGATGAAGTGAAAAGCAACGTCAACGGTACTTGAAACAACTTAATTTGATGAATATGTTAATTAAAAAAAATTAATGTAAGATAAATTAATTAACCTAGAAATGATTTTAATTAGAACAAGATAATACTATTCTTTTCTTGGTGCGAGAGATGCGTGCATGCATGGTTTGATCCCTTATCAATTCCCTTAGACCTCATGCTGTGCGATCCAACGATTAAACGAAAAAAGCTTCTCAAGACAAATATGAATTCAGTTCAATTATTCGGCAAGTCAAAAAAATAATATCCATAATTAAAGATAAATTGAAACTTTTAAGCGGTCAATTAAGCACTACTTTTCTTCTTCTTCTTCTTCTTCTTCTTCTTCTTTTTTAAGCCGAATTAGGTAGCCTTATTTCAGAAAAATAATTAAGTACTGTAACTTATTTGAGCTTCGCTTAGCTCTCACATTTTTCGCATTTGTTATTTCAACTGGGGGACCATGCATGCATGTCTTAATTAATTAGATGCAACACTTAAAAATCATGCCACTTTTGTTACATGTGAGAGAGGCTTGAGGCTTGAGGCTTGAGGCTTGAGGATGAATGGGCAATTTCCTGCTTCTTTCCTAATGGCACACGTTTTTGATTTTTTCTTCTTAATATGTACAGGGTGCTTAAACAAGCAGATGAGTGTTTCTTTATCTTTCCTTTAAAGATAGAAATAATAATAATAATAATAATAATAATAATAATATTTGATGGAGCTTCTTTTGTCTGGGATAAATTAAGTTTCAAATTTATCCTCATTCAATTTACTTTTCCATTTCCAAGTTATTGCAAGTTATTAATTTCCAAATTATTTCATTTCGAAATAAAATTCTAATAGGGATTTTTATTTTTATTTTTTTTATTATAGATTAACTACATAATTAAGCTGCTCAACAACAAGATTTTTACCTTTGTGTGCATATGGTGCAACGCATTTGGCACTTAATTTTGAGTTGAAAAGTAGGTGAGCGGTCGACTTGGTTCAATTAATTAGTTGCCGAAATAAAATATATAATTTAAATTCAAATTTTCATTTGGTTGGCAAATTAGCCAATTTATATAATGAGTAAAAAGATATATATATATGTACAAGAAAAAGAAATTTTACAAATTTTCAATAGTATTAACTAATTCATTTCAAACACCAGTGGATCTTATATAAGTTAAAACTTCTCCAAGGTTGCCTTTTTTGAGGGAAAAGTAGTAACCATTAATTGAAAGAGCATTTAGTACGTTGATATATATATATATATATATATATATATATATATATTATATATATATATATATATATATAAAAGTCAACAGGATTGATATCCCATCATCAAGAAGAGAAAGATGGAGATGATAATGCTTGCTGCGTAATTTAAATGTAGTATTTATATATACCTACTCAGACCATGTTTGGCTTATTAGAAAAGTATGAAAATTATTATTTTTAAATCAATTCTAAAAAATACTTTTTTTACAGATTTTTATTAATTTTTCGGATAATTTTTTTTAGAAAAATCATTAATTTTCATAATTTTTTTTTTATTTTGATAAAAATTATTATATTAAAAATTTGACAGAAGGAAAATATATTTTTCTAGAAAAAATTATTTAGAATAATTTTGAGAAAACCAAAGAGCTTTGTAATAATGAATGTGACATTTCAAAGTGTGTGCCAAAACTTTAATTCACTAGTAGGACCACCTTACATGATTATTATTTTTTTTAAAAAAGATAGTGTTCTGTCCGATCCATTTTATTAATGATGAAAGTGAACTAAGTAGAAGAAACGTTTCATTCATGATGAAAGTGAATTAAGTAGAAGAAATGAAACATCACGATCCTAAAAAATAAAAAAATAAAAAAAAAAAATCATTAATTAGACAATAACTTCTCGTTAACTATGTTTAGTTAAGACTAGTACACAAATTTGGTTTACTTATTAGTTCCATTAACAATTTAAAACATGATATTTATGTGTGTACGGAGTTATATTTTAGTTCTGTCCAATGACTACAAGCGAAGGGGACTTGGCAGCAAGAGGCATTATTAAATGCGAGCGAAAATGAACGAATTGAAAAATGGGACCTCTTAACTATTTTGTTCTTGTTTCATTTTGATGACACCAATTATTTAAAATAATCGATCAATGATTTTTTTGGTGTGTTGACAATTATTTAAGTATTATCAATCTATGATTTATTTGGAATACCTATGGTGGAAATTACCTTCTCAAATAAGTACTAACATAAAAATACTAGAAAATTTCAGGGCACTCGCAACATATATAGCTAACTCCTCAACAAATTTGTGTTGACACATTTTGATGAGATATATGATTTATCTTTTGTCTGAATTTCAATGATTTGTTTCATGCTAAAAGTTTTTTTAAAATGTAGATGGAACTTAATAAAGTTGAATGTGGAGTTCCTCACTCTTTTTTTTTTTTTTTACTGATATTTTATAAATCACCACCAAGTGTTATTTCAGAAAAAATAAATTAGAATCACAAACCAAAGATTTAATCCACCATTTAATTATTTTAATTTTATTATATTGTTGTTAACGACGACGGACGAATAATAAAATTTCAACAATCTTTTTTTTCTAATGAAATCTAATAAAAATTTCAACAATCACTGATTATACCGAGCTCAGTTGACTAAAAACTTAATTATCGATAATTAAAATTAAAATTTTAAAATTTAAATTTAATTATTTTATATTTTTCAGAATTATATGCATCAAGAATCGTAGACAATTTGATTCCACACATAGGATCCATTAAGTTACAGTACATGTGCCAACGCACACTTTTTACTTATCCTACAAATTAGGATAATAATTGATCAAACAATGAGATCGTATCATTTCTCGGTACTATGTAAGATTTATTACCGGATATATATCTCCAGTGGAAGATAAAGTAAAAAGGATCCAAAAAGGGCCCAAACCCGATAACCCTCAACGAAGCAACGCGGCAGCATATCACGCTTCTGAGGCCGACACGTGGACCCCGCATTTGGTGGTCCACGTGTCAGTATCAATGTACGGCTATTTTACAACTGGGCCCTTGTAAGTTACAATTTCAGCGGTGCCAAAACGCACGGTACGTTTTCGCGTTCAATTCCATTACGGACAGATTCTGCCAACTCATTTTAGCAAAATAAAAATAATTTATTAATTTTTTATAATAATGATTTAATGAACAGATAATTATTATAAAAAAGTAATAATAAGTTGCATAAAAATAAAAAATAAAAAAGAAAAAAAAGGAGGGGGAAAGTGTAATAAACTTTAAATCCAGTGATTCCTATAAATGAGTCGGCCCTGGAATCGAGTCGTCGGGTCGGGGGGTAGCTCAAAAGCAAGCTCGTGCGTCTCTTCGTCTCCTCTCTCTCGATCTCTCGATTGCGATCGAGAGAACAAGGGTTTAGGGGGGAGGAAGAAGAGATCGGATCTCCAAGGTGATTAATCGAATCCGTTTGATCTCTTTCTTTTTCCCCACTAATTATGTGTTTTATAGATCTGAAACACTCTCTCAGTACCTTTCTTAAATCGATTTTTGTGTTTTTTATTTGACGATTTTTGACGCGTTTAAGCGAGATTGAGATGATATAGTGAAATGCGCGTCGGATCTTCGGTTCCAGAAGATGATAAGCTGCGTGATCTAGGCAAAATTTGGGTATTTAACTATCGATCGTCGACGAGATCCAGTTTTCTGGGTGAAGCAAACGCATGCATAGTTACGAAAATAGGATCGTGCGTCTCAACGTTTGATCTCAACTACTACGTCCGAGTTAAATTTGTTCCCTTTTTTTTTTAGAGAAATATATTTATTTATTCCGTTTAGATCTGTATAGAATGGCATGCAAGTACAATGTCCTCCGTTCCATAACTAATCTTCCTAATTATAAGAATACAATTTGTTAGTATCTCTTTTCTTCTGGGGAAAATACAAACAAAGTTTTGATTTCATACAAAAGAAATTTAGGTACATGTTGTTGCTACATGTTGCATGCATGCGCTATATATAAAATATAATATATATATAAAGGCATTTAAGCCTATAATCTGAGCCATTGCTAAGAATTTCTCAGGTAAAACCCTGAGATTCAAATGTCTCTTTTTTAGTGCGAATTTTAAAGATTTTTTTTTTTTTTTTTTTTTTTTTTTTTCCTGTTTTTGATTAATCCAGGTGGTATTTTAGCTGGATAAATATATAAATAGACGACGTCAGATCCAGGTATAACACGACGACTTGATAATTCTAACACTTTTGCTGACGTCCCCCTCAATTTCTGCGTTATTTCCTCAACTGCTCGACCCACTGAATCTCCGATTCTCATGAATTTTCCTCCTTTTCCAATCAAAAACGCTTACCTTCATATCTTCTTTAACGCCTCCGTAATAATTGTACTTCGGATTTGAAGACCACATCTTGGTGTTTACTCAAAAAGCTAACTTTTTCCTTCTTTTTTTTTTTTTTTTTTATATATATTTGTAGTAGCACTTGTTGGAAACTTTTGTTACTTAGAAATTTTCTTTCTTTTTGGGACATATAAATATGAATCTCTCAGTCAGTCCTCTTCACTCTAAGGAACAGGGGAAGGTGAGAAGAAACCACCATCATCATCACCATGAAGGCTCTAATTCTTGTTGGAGGTTTTGGTACCCGGCTAAGGCCTTTGACGCTTAGTGTCCCCAAGCCTCTTGTTGATTTTGCAAATAAACCAATGATCCTGCACCAGGTACGTGATTTATTTCTCTTATTTATTTCGCAAAAATGAGAGCTTGATGAAAGAAATATGGTGAATTCTATGTCTCGTCATTTGATCCCTTGGTGCTGCAGAGTAATGGCAGGAGCATGTGAGTTGATTCCCCACAAGCAGCATGAACATGTGCTTGTCCACATTTAATGCAAAATTAAAAAACTATCTACTTTTATTTAACTAGATAAGGATCATTGTTGGTATAGCTCCGTATTAAATCATGGTCCCAGTTTTTTTTTTTATTTTTTTTCCCTATTTTTTAGTTGAAGTGATGGTCCCATTTCGAATAATTGATTCCTAGTTGTCTGATTGTGATACTTTATATTCGTGCCCAGATTGAGGCGCTGAAAGATGTTGGAGTTACAGAGGTTGTGCTAGCCATTAATTACCAACCAGAGGTAAAATAGAAGGGGCAATTACAATTTAATCTACAACCATCACTCTCTTTTTTTTTCTCCCACCCTCTAAATCTTCAACCACACTCTTATTCTAGGCCCTTTTTGGTTTTTCAGGTGATGCTCAACTTTTTGAAGGATTTTGAGAGCACGCTTGGAATCAAAATCACCTGCTCCCAAGAGACTGAGCCACTAGGAACAGCTGGCCCTCTGGCTCTGGCTCGAGACAAGCTTATCGACAGCTCCGGCGAGCCTTTCTTTGTTCTCAATAGTGATGTCATTAGCGAATACCCATTTGCCGAACTCATCGGATTCCACAAATCCCACGGCGGAGAGGCTACAATTATGGTAACCAAGGTATAATGACATTCTGGTTTTGGCTGATTGTTTCCTCTGAAAATGTATTGTATGTGCATAATAACTGCCTTTTGTTTTTCTGGTTGAATAGGTTGATGAGCCCTCGAAATACGGTGTCGTGGTTATGGAGGAGGAAACTGGAAAGGTAGATAGATTTGTCGAAAAGCCGAAAGTATACGTTGGCAACAAGATCAACGCAGGCATTTACCTGTTGAACCCATCAGTCCTCGACCGCATTGAACTAAAGCCAACCTCGATCGAAAAAGAGGTCTTCCCCAAAATCGCAGCCGATCAAAAGCTTTATGCCATGGTCCTGCCAGGATTCTGGATGGATATTGGCCAACCGAGAGACTACATCACAGGCCTAAGGCTCTATCTCGACTCTCTGAGAAAGAAATCGCCTCATAAACTAGCTGCCGGCCCGCACATTGTGGGCAACGTGTTAGTTCACGAGAATGCGGTCATCGGGGAAGGGTGTTTGATTGGTCCGGATGTTGCCATTGGACCGGGGTGCGTGGTTGAATCTGGAGTTAGGTTGTCAAGGTGCACTGTGATGCAAGGAGCCCGTATTAAGAAGCACGCGTGCATTTCTAGTAGTATCATTGGCTGGCATTCGACGGTGGGGCAGTGGGCCCGCGTCGAGAATATGACCATTCTAGGCGAGGATGTGCATGTGGGAGATGAGATTTATAGCAATGGAGGTGTTGTTCTCCCTCACAAGGAGATCAAATCGAGCATCTTGAAGCCTGAGATCGTCATGTGAGTGGTGAAGATTAGATTTGATCCAATATAGTGTATCGAAAAGAGCTACATGTGTGTGTGTGTGCGTTTCATGCTGCATGTGTGTGTGTGTGTTTGATGCGGTTGGTTTATTCCTTCGTTCCCTTGGCAAGTGTAATCAGTTGGTTTTGTGTCTGTTAGCCGTGTGGAGGGTTAGATATGTTCATGTCTGCTGCTGCTGCTGCTGCTGCTGTTGTTGTTTGGTAAAAGTAAGTTTGGACCAGTCTGTACTCTGTAGATAGAAAGGTTATTTTCTCTAATACTTGTCGTCTAAAGAGAATTGCTTGATTTGATTCTTTATCAAAGTAATTACTAGTATACGAGAAGCACAAAAATCACTTTTTGACCAAGTTCTAAAAAGCTAATTCTTTTACTCACAAAAAAAAATATATAGAAACAGTTTTGCACTGGGCCTTGAGAATTGCTGGTAGGTGGAGGCAAGACTGGGTATGGATATGACAGAGACCGGATCAAACATTTGACTCAAGGATGGATGGTCCGCTCTACCATAACTAGAAAGAAATTTCAGCCTCGCCTCGCCGAGGATCCTTTTTGACATTGAGAATGTCGTCGGATATAAACTTCATATTTTCTCTCATTTCCTCGTGTGAATGTATTTCTGCTGGACTTCTTCCTAACAGCAGCTCCTTGAATACCAAGATGCTACAGCAAAGGAAAAGGACTTGCCTGGTAGAGAGAGGTACCACACGAAATCCTGCAGGGGCCTAGCATATTTGATTCAAGCCGCTTAAAATATGAGGGATAAAAAAAAAAAAAAATCCCTGGTATAGAGGGATTATAAGTTTGTTGAGAGCCATGAGACCTTATATTTAAGTCTACAATCCTCGTGTCTATTCCTGATCAAGTCTACAACGCATACCACCTATTTTCCAGGGCTTCTAAGATAGCTTGTTTATTCCTGATCAAGTCTACAATCCCGACGCACAGAAAATTTCTATATGTCATTTGACTCGTCATCCATCCCAAAGACGAGATCAAACTGAAGTAATAGTTGCAACTAAAGTATCGTCTTCACTAATAGCCAATCAAAGCTAAAATAACTTGTTTTACAAAGTAACTGCCCGCCCATATGTCCAATAGCAGCCATAGGTCAGAGCAACAACGCCCCAAAAGAAGTGTACATCCTACACCCCACCCCATCCTGGGATGAGTATACCTTCACTCGTCACTCGATGTGACGAGTGAAATTCACCCCACCCCAGGATGGGGTGGGGTGTAAGATGTATACCCCAAAAGGGGTGTACACTTATATATACCCTTATAAGATTCCCTACTGTATAACAACATAAACCTCAACTTCTATACTTATTGAATACCTCTTCCATCTAAAAGAAGTGAGATTTATAAGATAGTGTTAAGTAACATCTAATGACGTGGATTGAGATTTGAAGGACTAATCCATCCTACTAGTTAAGTCATGAAGAGTAGCGGTCGAAGCATGGTTTTCGTCCTTAGGCAAGCAACCAACCACCTAATATGCAGATTAAAGAAAGAAAATTATTGCAACTCAAGGCCTGGTAATGACAGTTCAAATGGTATTACCACTGGGAATATTTTTCGATTAATTGGCTTATGTAGTACAGAGCTTACATTTCTCCAAGGAATGCCATTACTACTTAGTCTCAATAATCTTTGTTCATATGGTTCCAACATGTCTACAATTTGCTGCAGTAAAACTTTGATCAGGTATATCAATAAAATAAAAAAGTCAACAGAAAATAATTTGTTCAGTTTCTATATTTAAGATTACCAGCTATCCCACAGATAATGGAAACCAACTTTATAAAATAGAAAATGGTTGGTAGCTTCTACAATTTGCTGCAGTAAAACTTTGATCAGGTATATCAATAAAATAAAAAAGTCCACAGAAAATAATTTGTTCAGCTTCTATATTTAAGATTACTAACTATCCCACAGATACTGCAAACCAACTTTATAAAATAGAAAATGGTTGGTAGCACCAACAACCAGATGCCGGTAATTGGATGGTCATTAATACCTTAAACCATCAAATCAAAGAGGAATATTTTAATTGTCTAAAACGAAGGTTATATTCTGGAGTCATATCATGTGTTTCACTCAACATTATTAAGAAATCTGAAGTTTAAGGAATCCGAACTACAGACAAATAATAATTCTCATACGTAGTTCATTGAATTTTTCTCCTCAGGACATGCTCACATGTCTGTATTATTCCTCGAGCATCTTTGTTGATGTAACCAGTTAATTTAAAATGCCAGTTGTGTCGTGTTATTACAAAGATATCGAGAAACAGAAAAACTCCATGTCCAGCTGGATTAATAGCGTCCCATCCATGAAGAATTGTTTGCTATTCCTTTTCGACCAATCATTGACACTTCTTGTGGTTTCAAACAGCAAGCCATTCTCTACATGCAAATTGTAGTGGTTCATTTATATAATTACTTAAAGGTGTCGGATCGTTTGCTCTAACCATTAATCCCAAAAGGTCAGGTTGAGAAAGATATAAGTATGTAACTAACTCACTTAAAGTGAAAAGACACTGACTACAGGTCTCGATTGTAACTCGGCCCAACCAGCTTGCCGCCACTTCGAACATGACTCAGTCCTACTCAGCCTCATGCCATTTCAAACGTGACTTGGCCCAGCTTGGCCTCCCGCTATAGGGCAGAATGTTGGCCCCTTTTAAGCCGACAATCCTCCCCCCCTCCACCCCCTTCCCGCGCTTGCACAAATTCGCAACATGCGGGAATTGAACCCGCGACATCTGACTCTGATATCATTTGTAGAATCGTTAGCGTTAACCATTAATTTCAAAAGCTGGAGCTGTTAGAAAGATACAACCAACTCACTTAAAGCATAAAGAAACAGCGCGTACAACTCTTGATTGTGACTCGGCCCAACCAGCCTCACGCTACTTCGAACATGACTAGGCCCAACTCAGTCTCATGCCATTTCGAATATGACTTAGCCCAACTAGGGTCTCCCGCCATAGGGCAGGATGCTGGCCCCTTTTAAGCCAATAAAAAGTACCTTAGAGCGTTTAAGGGCCATTGATTCTTTATTAGATGATGAATAGAGTATTCTGATTTCAAATTTAACTCAAAATATTCTCACAAATAAGTATAAGAAACTTAATTATAATGGAAAAGAACTGAAATGCATGTTAGGCTGCTAAGATTGACTAAGAGCTTCATTTGTAAGCAAGAAAAGATGACGGCTTCCAAAATATTTTCCAATCACTTCAGATATGCATTAGATCAGAAACACAAGGAACAAAGATTTTGAACTATAGTTAATATATAATATCTTCCACAAAAGATAATTCGTCTTACAGACAAAAGAGTACACAAAAGCAGTCAAGCCGAAGCCAGTAGCCAAAATGTTATTAAGGAAGATAAGGCAACCAACAACCATGTAATAAAAGCTAATACAATAGAGATTTCATATTTACCACATGAGAGCTGAGAAGCCTCTCCGCAGAAGGGTTGATCCCTCGAAAACAAGATTGTTACACCTGCTGACGAGCATGCTGCCGCTAGTGATAGAGTTGCTGTTACCTGGATTACACATGGCCTTTTGCTTTAGTGCCGTGAATATCCAAAATATTGACACCAACTTTATTTCAGTTCTTCCCATAAAGAGAAAATTAGATGCTCACCGCTAAGAAGTTTGCTAGAACAATGTGTCTAAACAACTGATACAATAACAGGAAGAGATTGCAGTACCAGATGGAAATATGATTTTAAAGAACAATATGTATTACATATCAAAATGATAATTTACAATTTAATGAAGAAATTTCTCTTTTGACCTCAACAGAAGACATATATCTCAATATGTGTCGAATAAATCAACAATTCCCAGCCATGTTAGGTATATAAATAAGCTCCAGGATCCCACTATTGGTTTCATCGACCCCACATAAGATGCAATAAGTGCTGAGTTTTTCAATTTCAGGTCAAGATAGTCTAAGCTGATGTCGCTATAAGGCAAAGATACAGATCCCTTCACAGACTAAAGCTTTAAGTATGCCACCAAATTGTCCTTTAAAAGCTACAACTGTAGAATGACGAACTACAGCAACTCTGACATTTACTTGAAATAAGCGATAGAAAAAGAACACAAGAGGCAAAAGGCAAAAGAAGTTGATATTTCATGACTTCCTATAGCAAGACCTTGAGTAGCAGACGGTGTTGGCTTAATTCCTTACAACAGAACTGTTGCATCAAAGTGCAAGACCATTTTATTTAAAAGATCAGTTTCCCAACTTAACATGCCATAAGTGTTGAGCAATTTTCAGGTCATGACAAACTAATAATGAGCGAAAGGAGGAGATTATTACCCAGTCACCAACGACAAACAAGCTTACAAGCATTGGATTACGCAGATCTCTCTTCATCTTTATAGCAAAAACATCAAGACATGCTAGTCCCAGACTCCATAAAGCTTGTAGTCCCATAGAAGCGATCAAGAAGCTGAATGCAAGTAGTAGTATAGATATTTCAGAGAGCTAGTATCAGAAAAATTACTATCTAAGGCAATACAGTAAAGAACTTAATAGTATAAATACAAATTTGGTTGCTAAAAAGCATTTAGGCAGAACAGAAACAGAAGTTATAGCAGGTGAATTTTTTTCCTATCATTATATAAGAATTAAGTAGCAACCCAAGAAGCACAATAACATAGTGTGAACTATGTTCGGCCAGATAACCAGCTTGTACAATGACATTAGATCATACGTGAATCCAATCCACATGCAATCAATGTGGTTTTATAAGCTCCAGCTTGAAAAAGGAACCAAATTATCTGGTTGTCAAACGGATGGATAAGTATCATTAAGTTACACCGAGATTAAACATAATGATAAAGAAAAATAAGCAATAATATAGCTTTTATAAGCTCTTTTCAAGATTAAATAAGCACAACGGACGGCCTAATAATAAAGCTAATTACGAAATTTGACCTAAACCATCTTATCTTCAGTGATGAAAAGCTTCAACAATGATGTCACGGAAATGCGCAAGCAAGGCAATGACCCAACAGTGCAAAGGTACACACTGCAACCACCAAAGTAACTATAATGCTGAATACTGATGATCCTACTACCCATTACTGGTGCTCTTTGCTTGGGGGACAATAGGAGATAACACAATTAACTTCGTTCATTCAGCTATAAAAAAAAAAAAAAAAAAAAAAAAAAAAAAAAAAAAAAAAAAAAAAAACAGCTGTTCCAATTGAAACAGGTTATTCGCTTATTTGAAGAAAACACTTAATTTCTTACCAAACAGTGCTCCATCAAAAAATTCCCCATTTATCATCCAGTTATTTTCATAATTTAAAACCAAATGTAAAATTAGTTTTGTTCCATGTTCTTAAAAAAAACGCATTCCACGTTATATCCTTGAACAAAACGTGCCCTTTTTCTGACTTGTGGGACAGCTCCGAGCAAGAAAATAAATACGCAAATCTTAGTCAATCAGAATTCGACGAAGGGATACAAATAAATGAATAGACAAATATAAACAAAACAAAACAAAACAAAATCAAACACGAAGGAAATTTGAGGGAAAATCATGATTAATTCCGTAAAATCGTAGAGCAGAAGAAAGGGAGGAGTAGATTCAAACCAAAAAGCGGTGTAGTTTGGAAACCCTAGAGCGGAGAGCATCACTCCCATGGACGCCGCGGCGGAGGCGCATTGCCCCGTCCTCAACAAGAGGCTGCTCCAAGTACCAGGTCTCCCTAGCATCAGCATCATCTCCTCTCTCCCCTCCCTTTCCCCTCGAGGGTACCTCGGAGAGAAAGATCGCAGATCCCAATGCCCTAATTGGAGCTCCGTGCTCGCTCACACATTCGTTGAATCATCATCGCTCGAGCCTCGGAGGCGAAGGAGCGCATGATATGATTGATGATATTCGGTTCGGGTATGGACGAGTCTTTCGGAGCGAGGAAGGAGACAGGGAGTGAAGAAAATTTTCCACTAATTTTCGGGAGAGTGACAGAATGTTGGATTTTAATTTCTCGAAAAGTTAGTTATGCACTCGATGGCTAAAAAATTTGGTAAACTGTCCAAGTCGAACGAAATTTAGAATCCAACTTTTGTTTGTTTTGTTGTTATTTGCTATGTTGCCTAATAATAATATTGCTATGTTTATCCACCAAATAAATAAAATGATAATATGTTATTTCATTCTAAAAATAATAATAATAATAATTTATTTTCATATTTTTATTTAATAAATTTAGTTAAATATTTTGTTAATCACTTGAAGACCAATTATCTATACATCAAATTTAAAACATTCAATTAAACGTCTTTCCACTACATAATTATAAAATATATATATATATATATATATATATATATATATATATATATATATATATATATATATTTTAAAGCTTTCGTCTTATGCCTGATTGGATTGAGAAAAATCCAACAGGGAGTGGGTTCGGGCCAGGGCCGACTCTAATCAGCTTGGGCTAGTGATTTTAGTTGTCAAATCTAGACCTGACTCGGCCTGGTAGGAGTTCGTGAATTTCAATTTCCAAATCTAGACCTGACAAATGAGTCGGAATCGGGCCAGAGCAGGTTTGGGCCAGGCCTGCCTCGACCCTGCTCAAGCTCGCGATTCTAATTTTCAAAAATAATAGACCTCATGATGAGACGGGCCGTAGCTGATTCAGATCAGCCCATGATCAGTCATTTTAGAGCCCAATTCAAGCAGGAGGACGCCTAGCTGAGCTCGTGTTCACCTTCTTCTTAAACCCTAGACCCATTTCTCGCTAAAGCCCTGCCTCTCCTCTCCTCCTCTCCTTCCCCGCAGCAACCGACGACGACCATGGCGTTCTCTAGCGCCCTCCGCCGCTCCGCTACCTCCGCTCCTCTCCTTCGCCGTGCCCTCGGCGGAGGCCATGGGATTTTCTACCCCTTCCTCCTCCGCTCCCTACCCTCGGTACCGAGAGCCCCCGCTCCCTCCTCCCCCTTTGCCTCTCCTTTCTCCTCCTCCTCCTCAGCAGTCGCGAAGAAGCCCAGCTCCGACTCCACCCTCCTCGGCGTCATCGACTCCGAGATCAAGTGCGCGGAAGAGTGCGACGATCACGATCGGGTGAGTCGACCACCCCCCTACTATTCTCTCATTTCACAAACCCCAGCTCTACGAATCTACTAGATAACAACTCTTTCTTCCTCAGGTGGAGGAAATCCCTGGGCGTTTCCCTTTTGAGATCCAAGATGAAAAGGGGCTGAACATAATCACCTTGAGGAGGAGCTTTCAGGGAGAGACTATCGAAGTCGTGGTGTCGATGCCGAGCCTCGTGACCGGAGAAGAGCCGGATCACGAGAGAGCGGCCGAGAACGATGAGGACGGGGACGGAGACGGCGAGGAGAAGGAGCGCCCGAGCCAGTCGAGCATCCCCCTCACAGTTAATGTATCCAAAGGAGACGGCCAGAGCCTGGAGTTCACTTGTACGGCGTATCCGGATGAGATCGTGATCGATAGCATGTCCGTTAGGGAAAACAAGCAATCCGACGAAGAGATGCTCGCCTATGAAGGGCCCGATTTCAGGTAAGCTTCTCTCCTTCCTTTTCCTCTAATCAAAATCGTTGCGTCACTTGGTTGAATTATTGTTTCTATGTTGTAGTTTTTATCATTCTTTAATGTACTGTTTGGATTCAAATCTTAATAGAATACGACTAATTTCAATTCGTCGGCATTTAAGTTAACAAACCAGCTAGAGACAATGCCTGTGTTTCGAATTATTTATTGTTAAATTGAATTTCATTGCGATGTATTATTTGGAAAGAGATGCGAATTCATTTTAATCTGTCTACTTGCCCCTTGCATGTATTTACTATTTAGTTGAATAGGAAGACTAATGCGACTATTTCAAAATGGAATATTTTGGCTTACGGATATATTATAACTAGCAGCAGATGAATTCTCACCAAAGCCGAGCTCACATGACAGGATTTATTGTATTGTGTGAAATCCTACTAAAGCCCTTCAAACCAATTAAAATCTAACAAATAATGGATTTAAGAAAACTGAAGAGTCCAATTCCTTTGAATTCTAGAATGGGAGGTAGCTGAACAGGTACTAACCAAAATCATTGAGTTAATTGATCATATTAATGTATTTTGTGGTAGTTTGAAGCACTCTTTGAATCCAATGGCATTTCCCTTACTCCTTTGATTTTGGATGCAGTGATCTGGATGAGAATCTGCAGAAAGCTTTTTACAAGTATTTGGAGATAAGAGGAATCTCGCCGATGACTACCAACTTCTTACATGAATACATGATCAACAAAGATAGTCGTGAGTACCTCTTATGGCTTAAGAACCTGAAGCAATTCATCCAGAAGTGAGAGATTATAGCATATTTACCTTTTTTTATCCCGTTTAGTAACATATGATAGTTCTTGTTGGAAGAGAGTGCAACTTTTAGCTGTAAGAGTGTGATTGGAACTATACATGTACGGCGAGATGTTCGATTGATTAGATGGCATGTTTGAACTCTCTATGCCTAAAGATTTGATGCATGGAGCTTTTCTCTGATCTCTTAAAGCTTTTTTTATGTTATTTATTTTTGTTCTTTTAGAATTTATATTGTTAGATGTTTATGCTGTTTTAAAGGTGAGGCGCATAGCCTTCGCCACTTATTTCTCCTGTTATTATTATGCAATGACTCAAAGTCAATGTTCGTAGTCAGCCTCTATAGGATCATTAATGATTTCATCTTGTCATGTCTGCTAAATTATATCAACTCTTCTTGTATTTGATGATGTATATGAATTTCTGTTTATTATCTATTGTGAAAACTGCAAAGTGCATAATAGATGATTCATTTCAGGGTGCCGTCTTCATTTCACTAAAATGAACTAGTTATGTACTATAGCTTTTTATTGCTGATGCCTAGAGAAAGTGCTGTTGTGTGGTTTGTTGATTTAGTGACTACCGACTCTGAGAATTGCCATATGTTGCTGCTGCTGTCTTGAACCCCACTTGTGCTTGTAGCTTACTTCAAGTTGCCATCTGTAGTTTTATCCTGCATTGTGTGTCGTAGCTTTTTTTTTTTTTTTTTGTCGACTCTTTCTCCGAAAAGGCTAGCCCTTCGTTCTTCAAAACCCTAGCTCCTTTTTTTTTTTTTTTTTTTTTTTTTTAAAGAACAAGATAGCATACTACCGTTTTATTTATTTGCAGGATGAACTTAGCTACAAACTGAGACAACCAGGAGGCCTCTACTGTTAAACCGAAAATCGAAAAGCTCGAGAGAAAAAAATAAAATAAAATAAAATAAAATAAAAAACCTCAAGAAGTGCAATAGGAAATTCAAATGTTTCTAACCGACTTGACCTCCGACAGCAGATGACACGATGTCAGCTTCTTATTTTCAAAAACTCTTCTATACTTTTCCAACCATATGACCTACCAAGTGGTGGCAACTATTGCTAGTTCCTTCCCCCTAACGTACCCTTCTTAAGGCTGCAATCTTTCCACAATTATCTGGAGAAGGGCAAGAAAGAAGCATCGGCTTGTTTGTAAGTAGGTCGTGCAGTAGATACTTGGCGACTTGGCAGGTCATGAACAGATGATCCACCGTTTCACCACTTTCTGCGACTGGGCAGGTCATGAACAGATGATCCACTGTTTCACCACTTTCCAAGCAGAGTGTGCAGGTCCCTTCTCCGCTCCACCCCTTTTGGAAGAGGTTATCTGCTGTAAGGACCCTTTTTTCAGAACAAACCATATAGAGATTTTAACTTTCAAATGAGTCCTAATCTTCCATAATTGTACAAACCATCTGTCAATTACTCCTCCGTCTTGTACAAAGGTGTAAAGTGATTTGACGCTAAACCGGTGTGACACCCCCGGAATTTGGATTAGTCCTCTATATAAATGATATAATAGGACTAAATCTCTAACCCGGCTATAGCATTTTGGATGGTAGCAAGATCCAAGAGGAACATGAGAGTTAAGCGTGCTAGAGCTAGAGTAGTTCTAGGATGGGTGACCCCCTGGGAAGTGGGGCGTCACAGTTGGTATCAGAGTCATTCACCAGCCGAAAATGTGAGATGAGTCTCTGAGCCAGGGTTATATAGCGGGTAGAGCGAGGCTCCCCGACTAATGACCGTTGTGAGTGGAGTGCAGCTCCTCACAAGGTCGGCTAAGGCTAGCGAGACGAGTCTCACATCGCCTGGTGCTTGTGAGTGTGCTTGAGCCTGACGTGGACGTCAGGGCTTAAAGGGGGGAAGAATGTGACACCCCCGGAATTTGGATTAGCTCCTCACAAGGTCGGCTAAGGCTAGCGAGACGAGTCTCACATCGCCTGGTGCTTGTGAGTGTGCTTGAGCCTGACGTGGACGTCAGGGCTTAAAGGGGGGAAGAATGTGACACCTCCGGAATTTGGATTAGTCCTCTATATAAATGATATAATAGGACTAAATCTCTAACCCGGCTATAGCATTTTGGATGGTAGCAAGATCCAAGAGGAACATGAGAGTTAAGCGTGCTAGAGCTAGAGTAGTTCTAGGATGGGTGACCCCCTGGGAAGTGGGGCGTCACAACCGGCCCGCCCTGTCCCACCTCTATCTGACTTCATCTTTGCCATTCCCAATAGCGGTCTGTTGGACCACCCTCGTGATGTGCGAAACAAGATCCTTATCCAAAGGAGAATCAAGGACAAATTCCACCAAAATTTTGCGCCACTTCCAACCCCTAACGCCCCAACAGTCCTTTACCCTACAGTTTTTGTTTCTGACTCTATCGTAAATGTGTGGATATAGGGTTCGGATGGGAGCATGTCCCATCCAGATGTCATTCCACCAGTCAGCTAGACTGCCATCCCCTATAGAGTAAAATGAGTCACATCTAAAAAGGCTTTTTGTCGTGTGAACGCATCTCCACCAATGTGAAAAAGGTCTGAAAGACTCGCCTTCCTTAAGCGGTATCCTACGGGAGTAGTACAATCCTTTGATCAGGGGACCCCAAAGGTTATTCTGGTCAGAGAGTAATTTCCACCACCATTTGGCTAATAATGCAACGTTCATACTTTCAAGATCCAGAACCCCCAGTCCACTATCCTTTTTACATTTGCAGACCGTCTTCCATTGTACAAGACATTGTCCTCCGGTGACGGTTGTCCCTCCTTTCCATAAGAAGGCTCTTCTCAAAGCTTCAATGCGACAGAGTACCCACTTGGGTGCTTTGAATACTGATAGGTAGCTCAAAGGTATGTTGGAAAGCATCGAGTTCACAAGTATAAGCCTCTCTCCCTGTGACAGAAACTTGGCTTGCCATCCTTCGATCCGCTTCTCAATCTTTTCGACAACAGACCACCAATCTTCTTTCCACAGATATCTTTTTGAGAGTGGAAGTGCAGTGACCCCGTCTTACATCCCAGAACCCCCGCAAGTCTATCTCCCTTATCTGTTTGGTCGCTAGTATAAAAGAGTTCGGTCCTGTTCCGATTAATTTTCAGCGCCGATGCCCACTACAAACACCTACCAGACAAAAAGAAGGTTTCTGACCTGCCTTGTCTTAGCTTCACAAAAGAAGATCGTATCGTCCGCATACTGGATAAGAGATACTTTGGCCTCTTCGATAGGTCCTACTCCGGATAATAGTCCATTTAGAACCGCTTTATCCATCAATCTCGCCAGCCCCTCCACCACTAACAAGAAAAGGTAGGGGGAAAGGGGATCCCCCTGCCGGAGCCCCCTTTTAGTTTTAATCCACTAGGTAGGAATCCCGTTAACCAATACCGCGACTTTAGCATTGGCTATACATTGGTCAATCCACCCACACCATTTTTGGTCCGCCCCTAGCTAGGTCAAAACCATCTTGAGGAACTCCCAGTTCACTCTGTCATAAGCCTTCTCAAAGTCAGCTTTGATACCTATACTATTGCCCCTAGTTTTAAAGCTCCGGCTTATGATCTCATTTGCGGTAACAAAGGAATCCAGGATGGACTGATTTTTTAGGAAAGCTGCCTGTGACGGAGAGATGATCTCCTTCATTACACTTTCTAGTCTATTAGCCAGCACTTTAGAGATGATCTTCTGCGCCATGTTGATGAGATTAATAGGCCTGAAATTGCTTGCTGACAGTGTCACGCCCTGGAGTCGAAACTGCGACTTGAGCTCGCTAACAGATCCGTCGCCCATACGGGAAATCCCGTATAGACGAAGCATCTAACCTGCAAAATGTAATACTACAACTATAAAAATATCAGAGCTGTAAAATGAACTACTGAAATATAAAAGTACAACTCCAAATATTACAGATCTGAACCTCACAATACATAACTCTCTCAAAAATAAAATTCTCAAAAGCAACTATCTACAATATCCAGCAGACTGTACTACAAAGCTCCAAAGCATTTGCCCCTAAAGGCCAATGTTCCAAGTTTAGGTGTCCAGTATGGTGGTTTCAGCACAGGTGGTCTGCGGTTGGCTACCGGAGCAAAGCTTGTAGGGCGAAAGGGATTACGGAGGAGAGCCTCTTTATAGGACCTCCGAGGAATCTTCTCAGCATTGGTTACCACCCCCTTCTTTGCACGCCGGTTATAAGGCATTCCTGTATTCCCCTCCTCATCCCTCCCCAAGGAAGATGAAGGATCAGCTGATATGACATCCAGCCAAGGAGACACAATATCATCAGGACATCTCGTCGATAAAGGAGCCCCATTTTGGTCTGCCCATGAAACGTTGAGGTTAGTCTTCTTGTGTTTGGTCCAATCCGAAACAAAGCTCACCTTAGATTCCTTTGGTTGAGTACCACATACAACATGCCCTCCCTCATGATATTTTCCTTTCAGACGATGTGAACTGTCCTTCAAGTGAGCATCTCGGCTCAGACTCCTGCAAATAGGCACATCCGAGGAAAAAAATGCCTTACTGCCATCCCTAGCTGATAAGGTACTGAGATGACACCCAACTTTGTTGGAGCCAAGTCGGATCTGCTGCTGATGCTCTGATGAGGGGGACCATTTTCGAGTACTGAGGGAATATCTGGAGGTAGATCCATCATTCTTTCTCCTACTTTCTCTCTCTAGCATTTCTCCCCTTTCTATAAAACTTAAACCAAATATTCTACACCAAAATCATTAGATTCTTCATGAAGGTGGAAACCTACTTCCTCCTCCTCCTCCTCCCTCCTTCTCTCTCTCTCTCTCTCTCTCTCTCTCTCTCTCTCTCTCTCTACTGTCACTTTTGTTTTTCTCTTATGCCCACATGTGGTCGAGGAGGTGAACACAAAGGCCACCCAACTTCAATGTATAAATATCAGTGTATAAAATTAATATAAAAAAAAAAAGGAACACAAAGGCCACCCAACTTCTTTACCATCTTCTACTTGAGAAAGATTGATCACTGGAAACAAGAAATTCTACTGTAGAGAGAACATGGCAACAAGATACTGTAGACTCTTCACCATAGTGTTTTCTACTTATCTAGTTGCCTGTTTTAAAACCCCAAGCTCTTCTGTTATGTTTTGATTGTTGATTTAACTGGTTGGTTAGGTGGAATTGGTTAGTCTTTTGGTAAGCTAGTGGGAGAGTACTAGTGATTTCTTTTCATGATTTTCCTAACAATATAGAAGGATGCCACAGTTCAACTGTTTTTATTTCATGATTTTACCAAACACTTGCGGGTAATTGTCAAGTGCATTCCAAATTGTCTATTATTTTGTTGATCTTTTGTGTGGTATGGAGCTGTTTAGGAGTGGAGAAGTAAGGAAAGTGTTTGATTGCAAACTCGACTTCCCCCCTCCCCCACTTGGTCGAAATAGAATGACCAATCTCCATATGATCATGGATGGGAGATTGGGTGATTTACCTACTTCGGTGATATAATAAACACTGAAACACTGATACTATCAGCTTTCTCCATAATATGAGTTTAAGCTTCCAGATCCGTGTAAGCAATTATTTAAATTTTAACTCATTCAGTTTTGTCAGTTTCGGGTTTATGCCCCCTCCGTCCGCCGTATAAGGGAGTAAAATTTCCACCCCTATATTATTCTGTTAGAGAGAGAGAGATACGAAAAAGAGAGTTTAAAATTTAAAATATTTAATGCTAGAGTTATAAAAATTAGAAGAATTGGAACGGTAAAAGCGATGGAAGCGGCTAGAAAGAAATAGTTTTTAGAACGAAGGATGATTGCATGTGGCGGAGACTTGGAGACTTGGAGTAATTGAAATCGGCATAATTTTTGCGAGATAATTACGTGTTATTTTCAAAACTGCTTTTCAATTCTTTATCTACTTTTAGATTCTTAGACTCATATTATTCGAATTTTTAAGTCTCATTGTATTTCTAATTTTGAATATTTAAGTTTCTTCTAAGTCTTGACTTCAACGTGTCTTATATTTCTGGCTGAAGTCTCTACCAAAATAGCTTTCGACATAATTATATGCCGAAGTCGAACCTTATGCAAAGAAAACAATTTGAATTTAGTTATAAATAAACTATATATATATATATATATATATATAGAGAGAGAGAGAGAGAGAGAGAGAGAGAGAGAGAGAGAGGGGAGGGAGGGAGGGTGGGAGAGGATTCAACTGCTATACTATTATGAGTATATATCCTTTACTAATAAATTTTCAGATTTTGAATGAAATAATATACGGTTAGAATTATCGTTATCCCTTAGAATTTATACTACACTACTATCATAACGCACATTATGAGTACGAAGGAGTTTATACTTATAAAAGTATAGTTATTTTATTTTATATATATAGATCGGCTACTATATCATCAATAGCACAAAACATTCGGTGCTACTAAGTTTTTCACCTTTAGATCTATCTTTTAAATTATTTTCATCTTTTAAACCATATTATTTTAGAAAACTATTATTATTTTAACCGTATATTCCTACGATTCAAAAACTCATAAGTACCAATAAAATTTGGCGGAGATTTAAATCACACATGCGGAATCAATCTTTTGAATCCATTGGCGAAACCACTAATAAGAAGTTCAGAAAAATTAAGCAATAACTAAAAAGATTTTTTCAATTAAAAGGTTTTTTTTTTTTTCAAAAGAAAAAAGATCAATGATTTCGAAAAGTTCCAATATACAATTTTTTCGGTTAATAAAATCTACCGGCCAAACATCTTCGGGATAAGTTATTGGTAATTCGAATATGAATGGATTGTTGTTCTTAATCTTAACCCAAATTTATATTCGGGATTACAGAGAGAGTTTGCGTGCAACTAAAACCACGATAGTCCCCCGCGAAGCTGGCATATTTATCTTCGCTGCATATTTATCTTTGCTCCCAATCTAACCGTACGGTTATCTTCTTCTTCTTCTTCTTCTTCTTCTTCCACAGTTCCTCCTCCTTCGCCGCTAGGGTTTCGGCCATGGCGAATCCTATGGCGGCGTCCAGGAGAGGGGTTCGCGTGGTGGGGGATTACTTACTCGGGCCCAAGCTCGGTTCGGGGACGTTCTCGGTAGTGTGGTTGGCGCGCCATCGCGTGCTGGGGACGGAGGTCGCCGTGAAGGAGATCGACGTCGATCACCTCAGCGATAAGCTCAAGGAGAGGCTCCTCACCGAGGTCTTCATCCTCAGGCGCATTAAGCACCCCAACATCATCGCCCTCCGCGATTTCTTCCAGGTTTATTCGACTTTCGATCTTTAATTTCGCTTCTTGCGGATTCCTCCGATCTTTTTACGTTATTAAGATCCTTATCTACCTTATCCGCATGTAGTTAACGTAGATCATCTCTGCATTTACTAGCGGATGTGTCCTAGCGAGGTTTGTGCTGTAGTCGAACACGAGGACTTAGATTTCCTAGGAAAATGAATGATTTTAATGAATTTGACTCTTCAATCTGTAGCAACGAATTTTTAGATTATCCATGTGTTGTTTAATATAACACAGATTAGTGAAACTACTGCAGGGACCTGTTATCCAATGTCCTGTTGCCCCTCTATTTTTGTCGGATTTATTTATTGAATTGGGCTAAGGGCTTTTCTGCTACATTTCTTCTTGTCTTAATACATCGGTAATGATTTCTGTATTTATATCAGAATTTACAGAACGCACATGGTATATCAATACGAATATTGGTTCACCACTATTCGTTTGCTGTAGCCTCTACTTGTGAGGCTTAAATTATCTAATTTGCTGATAGTGTGATCTTAGTTTATGAGTTTGTAATGAATAAAATAGTTTTAACTTACTTTAATAGAATAATCACAAATCTGATAAATTAATATAGTTAGTTATAGAATTGCTACAATGGCCCTCTTGTTGTTGGACATTTGCTATGCAGTGCATACTGTATGAAATATGAGCTTGGCCTTCCCATCTATAGTTAGGAACTACTAATACATCTACGAAAGAAATAGGTGTCTTGCCGTATAAGTTATAAAGAAGGGATTCTATTTTCTTTTTGGGTATGAAATTCAATCTTCTTTTCCTTTGTTACTCTAGACTGCTGGGAGAATGTATCTTGTATTGGAATACTGCTATGGTGGTGATCTATCGATGTACATGCGGCGTAATGGAAGAGTTTCAGAAGCAATTGCCAAGCATTTTCTGCAACAGCTAGGTACTTAAAGTTTGGTTTTATGTAGTGAGACAAGACCTTTGTTGTTATATAACCATGATCTCTAAATTGTTCCTGCTATATCTCTAATTATCCATAATAATTTATTCTGTCACAGCATCTGGTTTACAGGTACTTTGTGAACACAATGTAGTTCATCGAGATTTAAAGCCACAGGTTTGTTTCCTTGTTATTCTAATGATGAATGACTACTTTCAGCTTTTTAATCTATATGGCTATTCACTGCTTTCCAAATCAAGCTATAGGTACATCTTATAAATAACACTCAAACCTTGTTCCAACCCATCTATATCCAGCTCTTATTTTGAAACGAGGAAGCTAAAGTTTGATTCGTGATCTATGGCATTGAACCAAGCTGAAAGTTTCCTGCCTAAAAGCACATGCAAGCATTGGGCTTTCCCTATAATAGCCCTGAGAATATGCTAGAATTTGATATTTTGGAATTAGGCAATGGCGCTGGATTTCTAAATAGGAATCCTTTGTTGTATTTTCTGTTTCCTGTTTTTTTTCTCTCCACTTAAGACTATTTAAGTCAAAGTTATTCAAGTTCTAACGTCATTGCCTCAATTGTGTGAGCTAATTCAGTTTTTATATCCATTTTTTTGAGTAGGCTCCTAGATGTAACCAAGTCTAAAAGCTTAAATATTTTGATAACATCCATATCAAGATTGATCACTAACTTTAAGGAGCTATGAATATATTTATATGACAAAATATGTATCCAATTCTAACTTTTTTGGAGTTATTGGCCTAAGGGTTAATACAATGCTTTTATGCTACAAATGCTTTTATTAATTCAACTATGTTATGTATTTTGTTTGATTGCTAGTTTGCTGCTTTCTGTTTTATATTTTTTAATTCACTTTAGCTAATCTCAGATATTAGTAAAGTTGATTTTAGATTTTCAAAGAATCTTGATATCAAGTACCAGCATTTATTTAATTTGGTATTTCGATATTCATAAGTTGATGATTCTGTTAAACAGAATCTTCTTCTCTTGACAAAGGAGGAAAAGCCTGTACTGAAGATCGCGGACTTTGGTTTTGCAAAGTGAGTTAACTTATTCTATTTACAATTCTAACTCACTCCATATGGTTTTCACTTGTAACATCGAAAAGTTTACTGACCTTTTCTGCCTCTTTGTTGATCAATGGGAATATGAATACTTGCTGATGTTCCATCTAACGCTGATTTCTAACTGCATTGCTTGTGTTTTTAAGAGTTACTTTTCTATTAAATATTATCAGGTTTTCTTTCCATTTCCTCTGTTTCTTTTTTTTTCCCCCTTTTATGAAAGGGCGTCGTCTGTTTCTTTCAAGTGATGTAGAATACTGGCATTTCTCTGTGATTACTTATATGGTCATTTTTTTAGTTTTCTATATTTACTTACTCACTTTCTCAAGCAGATCTCTAAAGCCACTTGGTCTTGCTGAAACACTATGTGGTACACCACTTTACATGGCTCCAGAAGTGATGCAAGCTCAAAAGTATGATGCGAAGGTGACTGATCCATCTCTTATCACATAAGATTTTCCGACCTACATTTTCTTCACTATCATTCGCCTTATCCTGATGGAACAGGCAGATCTCTGGAGTGTTGGTATCATACTATTTCAACTCGTAACTGGGCAAGCCCCGTTTAATGGAAGCAATGAGATAGAGGTTTTTCTCCAATTAATTATTTCCTCCTATCAAACTCTTCTCATATGACCTATTGCAGATTGAATTAGCTTTTCTATTCATCAGTTGCTGCAGAATATTGTTAAGTCAAATGAGCTGCCTTTCCCATGTGCTAACAATCTTAGCAACGACTGCATCGACTTATGCAGGAAGTTATTACGACGCAATCCAGGCATGGATTTTTGTATATTTAGTTATATGTTTGTGTTTTTTTTATCCTTCTAGCACTTAATTTTTGTATGCCTTAACTCATTTGTAGCTTCAGGCCAAATGTATGTCAGAGCATAGACAGTAAGTTACAGAATTGGATTGTAGTGGCTAGTAGATAGTCCTTCATTGTTGATTTAGGTTGTTATACATGGTGTGGTACTGGTGGTTTGAAGGGTTGCATAAAAACTTCAAGCTTTTAAAGTTATGTAACAAGAGAAAGCATTTGGACTTATTTTTTCATTGTATTCTTAAGCAGTTTTAAATATGTGTTAGGAATTATATTTCAAGCGTTATCCTTTTCCTTTTTCTGTGCTAATATTTCACGTTCGTATTGCTCTGAATTTATTATGCCACTTTTCTCAACAAAAATGGGTTTCAAACTTTCTGAGAACTCATATTATAGTAGGAAAACCTTATTATGTTCCTTACCTTTCATATGTATTTGTTATTCTTTGAAGATGTGAATTGTTATTTTACTTTCATGTTTCTAACACGTCTAATGCTTCCAGTGGAGCGCCTTATGGTTGAAGAGTTTGCAAACCACAAATTTCTGTCAGTAAACAAGTCAGATGGAGATATGAGGTTAGAAGTCATATGTTATTCCGTCCTACCCTGCATAACTTTCCAAAATGCTAATATTTTAATCTTGTATTTTCAACTAGCAGTCAAATATCTACCAGCACAAAAGATGGCCTTCCTTTGGTTGATTGCAGTCCGGTGAGGTCAATAGGGCAAACTTCTCATAAAGATACTACTACTTGCTTGTTAGATAATGATCCCATGCGACGACAAGGAGGCAACCCTCGGCTAAAGAGCAAGATTTCAACTAATCCTTTTGGGATTCACTCTGCCAAATTACATTTAACTCCGGCAAGTAGCGTATTGAAAAGGACAGGTCTTCGTTCCAAGCACAGTTCTAATGTCTGTAGACCAGAAACTACAAGCCACCCACTTGATTCTCTGGACAGAAGTACTCCGAAAGGTACCACATTCATACTTTTTATCTTTTATAAAAAGTTTTTTGGTCAAACGAATGAGCGGTTCCTTGAAAAAGTTTGCTCTTCAGTTTGTGAATATTCTCATATATTCCATTCCTGGCTACTATAAAACAAATCTGACAGAAGTTTACTTCCTCCTATAAAATTACCTTCTTAACCCCATTTCAGATAAACTAAAACAATGAAAGTCAATTCAAAAAAGTTGGTGTGAAATGGTCATTTCACAGGATTTTTTTTTTTTTTTATGTTTTTGATTGAAGATCAAGGGTGGAATGGCACAATGGGAGAAAATTTAGGGATTTAGTGGTTTGGTGAAAAGTTCAGGGACTAAGTCACAATATCGGTATGGTGCAGGGACTATCCATACATTTTTGCAGTACCGGAACTGATTTTCTTTTCTTTCCTTTATATGTAGACGGTATGGCCATTGATTGGTCGGAGCGTGTAGATGAAGATTATGTTGTTGTGTCTATACTACCTCCAGGGACATCTTCATCAGGTGCCTCTCTGCTAGGTGATTCTCCATACAAATCAAAAAAACTCAACAAAAGCATCCACAAAAGTTAGTGTGCTTTCAATAAAAGGTGTTTCAAGGGATTCACCTATATTGACAGAGGAGGAGTGCATTTTGAGGGTTGGAACCTTGCAGCATTGTGCATCTGCTGTAAATGAGGTTGTCAAAGAAGAGGTAAATAGTATGACTGTTTTCAAAGCTGGCTTTTCTTTTGTTGTTTGTGATTTTTGGGATGTGTTCATGCACTATACAAACTTCAATATGTTCAATAGTGGTTTGCTTGGGAGTTTCCTTTTAAACATTAACAAGAGATTCCTATGTTCTCATCGTTTTCTCATGCTACTTGCACTCTCTTGAGTGAGTAATCTGCCTGTATAATCACAGCCCTTACCTGTGAATTATTTTATTTCTATTTTCTATCATTAATGTTCTTAAATGTTATTATAGTCTAAAATTTACATTTTTTTTTCAAAAAAAAACTCTGAAAATTTATGTCATGACTTTCTTTTTCTCCTTTTCATTTTCGGGGGTGGTATCAAATGTCAATTTTCACTCTAAGATTGAAAATGGTAGAAAATTGGAAGCATTCACTGTTCAGCTAATAATACTTGCAATTTGGAAGCAAGTAATGCACATTTGCTGCACTCATGGGGCCTCAGAAAAGACAAAAGAAGATAGGGATGCTTCCCGTTCCTTTGTGAAGTCTCAAATTCCTGATGTCGTCTGCTTGCAGATTGAAAGAGAATTCATTGATGTAGTTTGGCATGCTGAAGAGCTTGCTTCAGAATTTGTGCATATAGCTGGTATATATGCTCTTATTATTTCCAGTCATCAACATAGTTTCTTTCTATCCTATGTCAACGTAGTTTATTTCTATCCTATTCTGGCATAAAAAATGAACATGCAGAGGCTACTGATATGCCAGATGGGATTGAGATAATATTTCAATCTGCACTTATGTCCGGCAGACTTGGTGCTGCGAGTAACATACCATCTTTTTGCATGTTACAGATTCGTTATCATTAGTTTTCCTATTCCCTTTTGGAGGAGTATTTTGGGTTGGAGGTGGGGGATTGGGGTGGTGCAGAGGGGACGGTTCAAACTCTGGCCCCTTGAAGTTTTGACTTGTATTTCAACTCTTGTCCTCCTTGTTTCTATCATAGTGATTTGATCCTTAAAATTTGTTCTTCATAATTATTTCGTCCTCGTAGTCTAATCATGTAAAAAAAAGCACCATGTAATGGACCTGACCCTTATTTTTGTTTTTCATAGGACACCAAATCATGATTAGGAAGTATTTGAATAAATAATGGGCTCTTTACTTGCTGGTTTCTGTAGGGTTTTTATTTTTTTTTTTGCTCTTAAACAGTCCGTTTTCATTTTTCATCTTAGTAGAATTCATCTTAGTAGAACAAAGTTACTAATGAAGAATAAAACAGGTTGATGAGATGATGGGAAATGAAGAGAGAGCTAAGAACCGGTATTCAAAAGCAGTGGATCTGTTGCATTTTCTATTGGTGGAAGCACCCTCTCTCGTTCTCAAGCCACCATTGACCCTGACAAGTTCAGTTGGTGGTCGACTCCGCTCCTACATTGATATGCTTAACAATAAGCGGTCGTAGTTCAACTCCGAGAGGCCCAAAACTGATGCTCCCCATGTTCCCCACACCAGTAGAACCAGTACTGCTATAACATTAGCACCTTTCATCAATTTGTACAGTTTCTTTTGGTGTGTTTTCTTCTTCTTCTTTGGTTTTTGGTTTGTTGGTTCATCAATTTGTACAGTTTCTTTTGGTGTGTTTTCTTCTTTTTTTGTTTATGGTCTACCATTGGTTTAGCATGTGATATAGCTATGGTTTATTAATGCCTTTTAGATTGTTCAGGATAGGGCATGATTTACTCTAATAATAGTAGAGTTGTACAGTATCACCATTATTGCTGGATTGAGGCAATCTACAAATTCCATTTGGCTGGATTTGTGAAAGCTGTTTAATTAGCTACCGTACTTTCTTCTACTGGTTAAGCAAATAGGAGTTACTCTGGTAGTTAATCTTGGCCTTCCTCATTTGGTTGTTGTGTTCACCAGTAATTTTACAGCTTTACGGCAATGGCACTCTGGTGGTTTAAATCTATACTGCTAAAAGTTGATCGTAAGACATCACGGTGATATACGCTTGTGTCTTGAAAATCTCTCCAGTACCAAATTGATTCAAGACGTTATCCTATTTTAATTTCTTCATCTTTTTTTAATCTTGTGTAAGAAGCTTGGCTTCACATTTCCAATGTATATAGCATATAGCGTCACGGCGAAAGAAAGATTTGGTGGTCGGTATAGGAGGTTTAAAAGTTTCGAGTATAATTATTTTATATTTTTTAAAAGAAAATAAAATACTATTATACTCTCTCTCTCAAAAAAAAAAAAAAAAAAAAAAAAAAAAAAAAAACATTTCCAGTGCTTGCCTAATTTCAAATGCGAAAGAAAATTCCCCAATATTCAATAATCGTCCACCATGTCGCTGATTAAAAACCACAATTACTATTGTTATCACTCTTTTTCTGGCCCGGCCCAGTGGATTCTAGGTGCAGCAATACAAGTGCGCAACCGCATCTGCGCCTTCTTCGCGTTCCCGTCCGGTGGGAGTACCGCAGCGTCTCATCTCCAGGTCTCCTCTTCTCTCCTCTCCTCCCACCGGCCATGGACGCTCACCACGCATCTCGAGGCCGTCGTACGGTAATCACTCCCTCTCTCTCTCTCTCTTCTCTTTTTCTCCAACAACAAATTGATTCTGAATCGCGTGCTTTCTTTTTTTTTTTTCCCCTTCCCCCCAACCCCAATTTCCACCTCAGTTGGAAGAAATTCGCCAAAAGAGAGCCGCCGAGAGATTTCACAAAGCCTCCTCCGGATCCGATCTCGAATCCTCCAATCACTCCGGTGTGTGCTCTCTCTCCTTCTCTCTCTCTCTTCTCTGTTTTTCTTCTGTGGCGAACGCATATTAATCTTCTTACAAATCGGGGAATTTTGTTGCTTTTTTTTTTCAGGGAATCACAAACTGGAGAGCGGATACGCACCGGCCGAGGTTCGAATTTCTCCCTGCCTGATGCCTGATTCTATTCATATTCTTTGTTTCCTAAACACAGTTTTAGATCGATTTGCTGCCCGCCATGATTAGTTCTCAATCGAGATTTGAGTTCAGAATGAATGATGCTGTAAATTTCGAGTGCAGAGAGATTCTCATGCGCTGCTAGCTCGAGCCAAAGAGCTTGAGAGTAGAAATGCTGAATTAGAGAAGGAAAACCAGAAACTAGCGTCGAAGGTACCGTTTTCGATATACGTGTGCATTTTTAGTTTATATGAGGATATATGTATATAGACGGAAACTCATGCGGCTTGTTTCCAGCTCGCGGAAAAGGAAGTCGAGAAGGATTCGCTAACGAAGCGTTTGAATGATCTGGTAATTAGACTGGATTCCTCTACATTAGTTTCGTTCTGCGTGGTGGGACTGCGTCAGCAGAACGTTCTTCGGCTTTCTGATTTCTTTTTTTTTCATGTTTATATGTATTGTACTTTTGTTTTGTGAATCTCAGGAACAAAATAGTTTGCCCTCCTTGAGAAAATCCTTGAAGGACCTTTCGATAGAGAAGGATGCAGCAATAGTCGCAAAGGTGTTAGATTTTTCATCTGTATCCTGCGATTATTCTTTACCGACCAAAACTACGGTCTTAACTTTTTTTTACTTGTTCTGAACAGGAGGATGCTTTGTCGCAACTTCGAACCACTAGGAAACGGTTGAAGGAGGCAGAAGAGGAGCAATACAGAGTATGTTTTCCGTCGGGATACTTTTTCAGCTAATTATATTTTCACATTTTTGACATTACTAATATATTTTCAACAGGCTGAAGAGGATGCCGCAGCCTTGAGAGCAGAATTGAATTTGCTGCAGCAGCAAGTAACGGTTAATTCTTATAGTAGCATCCCATTAGGAAACCCGAATGAGCATACTCTTTCGCTGGAAAAGGAAATAATGGATTTACAAATTAAGTTGAAGGTATGTATATGTGACTTTTAGCCCCTTGCTACCCATGTTGCTTCGCACTGCTGTTGTACATTCTTCCATTATATTTGTCTTATATGGTTGTCTAATACAGCAAGAGTCACTGCTTAGACAACAAGAACAGCATAAGCTTGCAGAAGAGCAGCTCCGGCTTTCTTCTCTAGTGGATGAAAAACAACAGCTGGAAGATAGACTTGCAGCATTAGCCAGAAAAGCCTCAGGTATAAACTTACGTAGGTTTGTAATATCAAATAGGGATCTATAAGAAAGTGAGCATAAAGATGAAGTTAACTATAATCCTGAATTGTCTTTTATGTGAAGTCATCTAGATCGTCAGTTTCACTGTCTTGTTCCTTTTTGCTATGCAGAAGAATCTTCTGATAATGCAGCTCGCAAGGCATTTTCTATGGTAAAGCTCAAATTTTGGAGTTTAAGTGGATTTTTGTTTCATTGTTATAGTTGAACTTCTGGAGAATTTGAGCGGATCAGAATATCCTGTTTTCACACTTTGAATTTCGGCTTTCAAAATATTTTCTATATAAAAGAAAAAAAATAGAAAGTTTGGTGTTCTTATACTAATTTTGTTGCCCCTGGCATTCTTGTATTTTTCATTCTTCAGTTCCTGTTGTTCTAATTATTATATGTTGCTTTGAAGCGAGATAAAGAGAAACTTGAGAAGCAATTGCATGATATGGCTCTTATGGTTGAGAGACTCGAGGGTAGTCGACAAAAGCTGCTAATGGAGGTACATTTTTTTTTTTTTTTTTTTTTTTTTTTTTTTTTCCATTAAGTCAAAACATTTTTATTATAGTAAGTGTCTATATGATATTTTGGTAGATTGACTCACAATCATCTGAGATAGAAAGGCTGTTTGAGGAGAACTCAAGTTTGTCTACTTCTTGTCAAGATACCATGGTGGTTGCTATGCAGTGGGAAAACCAGGTATATGAATGACTCTCTTGTTAGTATGTATCTAGTTTTGCTCAACTTACACTACCTTTGTTGTGATTTTCTTCTGTACCTACTTAATCGAATGCGCACCGATATTATGAAATTTTGTATCTCCCATTAATGATGATGAGTGTGGCTAGATAACTACTTTGCTTACGATCGAGACTTACTGTTCTTATCATTTAAGACAGCTCTGTAAACTTCCTCATCCTCCCCAATGAAACCAACGCAAATCTTGCTAAATATGTATTACATTAGCAGACATGGTCTTGATAATGGTCATATTTTTTATCAATTAATCTTGAGAGAGTTAAACAAGTTTCCTTTAAATTTCCAGTGAAACAGTGATATAATAACAAACAGTGATGCAATATTGATTTTCACCTTCACTGAAGAAAAGGTTATAGTATGTATGGTTGCTTCAAAAGCATATACTGTGCAGAAACCTAGACAACTGGGTTCCCAAATCACCAGCATGAGACCAATCTAGGCATTTAGAGTGGCTATTTTATCAAACTTATTTATGTATCAATTATATTGACATTAACAATTACAGGTTAAGGAATGTCTGAAGCGGAATGAAGAGCTCCGAGGCCTGTTGGATAAACTGAGATCAGAACAAGGCAATCTATTGCAAGCAGAAACTCCCAATATCCAGTCACATGTTCAGGCTGAGAACGGAAGCATGTCCGACCCACTAGAATTGGTCACTGAAAATCTACTGCTCAAGGTAAGTCTTTGATAGGGATGTCAACGGGTCGGATTCGGGACGGGTTTTTAAAAATTCGAATCCAAAAATCTGAACCCGAAATAATTATTTCTCTTTATTATATATCAAAATATATTACATTAAATCTAAATTTTTAAAATACAATTTCAAATATAATATCAAACATTTTTATTTATTATATAATATAAAATCGATTCAGGTTCGGGTTCATATCGGTTACAAAAAAAAATTCATACCCGAATCCAAATCCATTGGATTTTTATTTTTTATATACGTATCCGAAACTATATCCGTTCAGCATTGGATAAATTGCACCATTCGGGTTTGGCCTTCGGTTCTGGTTCGGATTCGGATCGGATAAAATTTTGAATATCCGTATCCATCGGCATCCTTAAGGTCTTTGTGGCTGATTGAGGTAAATTTTGGCTGTCTTTAGACCTTCAAAAAAAATTTAAAAGAAATCTACTGGTCAAGGTAAGTCTTTCAGGCTTATTTAGATAAAATTTGGCCTACTTTAGATATTGGAATGCTTGAAAATAATAAAGTAAGACGTTCCTTTTCTTCTATAGGCAACTAAATGACAAGGTCGCTTTAAGTAAATATTTTTTTTCTCATTATCTAGGATCAAATTGTCAAAGAACAAAGTAGATCGGAGGGGCTAGCAGCAGAAGTTATGAAGCTTTCAGCTGAACTGAGACGTGCCGTCCAGTCACACAACAATCTGGCGCGCCTGTAATAACCCACTTGTATCAAATTCTGGCCTTTTCTACTGCTTTAAATTTCGGGAGAAATTAAATTCATATTTTTTGTTTTTTCAGCTACAGACCCGTTCTGAAAGATATAGAGAATAACCTAATGAAAATGAAGCAAGAAACTTATTCCTCACTCGGCTGATAATAGCTGCAGTGTAGTATATTTCATCATCTGCTTTCAGCATCAATTCTCTATGCAAAACTTAGATTGCTCCTCGATCGCATCCGGGCTGCAAGCATCTGTCATCGGTGGCACTGGAGGCTAGGGTGATATTGAGGAGTGGTTTCCACTGCAAAAAACTGCTGCTGTTTTCTCCTTCTGGAATATTTAGTTTGGTAAATTTAGGTTCCAGATTCGGACCAATTGATGCTGATTAGTCGGTGTAATTGAAAGAAATATATTGGTGGAGTTGCTATTTATAGGATGATCCTTTGTAACACAACTTATTTTTACAGGACCAAGTTCTTGCGTATGTGTTCTGCAGTAAAGATCACTTTTTTATTCAAACGAATTTTGTGCATGGACAAAGGTGAAAATGCATCGAGGGTTTACATGAATAACAACCCTCTTTCAGCTAACGAAGTTCATCCAATTGTGCTGAAAAACCATAGCAAGAGCACAGCACGCAGTAGACAAGCCATGCCGCTCACAGTTTTCTCTTACTACTCTTTGGCTTCTGCTACCCTATCGTTTGTTTGGCCCAGCGATTTAGAAAAATCGATATCATGCATTGAAGTTTCTGTTTCTCGCTTCAGTAGGAAGCAGCTGGAAAAAAAACAAAAATAAATTTTGCTAGGCCTGCCCAAAGCAACTGCACTATTTCAAAATCTTAAGCAAGGCACTTCACAAGCAAACCATCAAAACAACAGATTCATCACGTAGAACAACTTTGTTATACACCTCCAAATCAGCTGCTCCAAGCCGAATTAAGTGACATGCAAAAATGCATTAAAAAAGTTACATTTAACTTGAGGAATTTTTAGGCTTCCCAATAATAGAGATAATAAGAGGTTCTCTTCAAACCATCATTTTGTATCGAATGATACATGCACTTTCCAATATTAAAACTTCTAAAACTTCTTTGCGATCAGAAACTTTTTCCCGACCTAGGAGAAAATACACGTCAACCAAATAGGCCACTAAAGCCTTTCGTGATTAATGTATGTACAACTACAGCACCGTCTCACACACAAAGAAATAAAAATTTCTGGAACTACCCATATGGAGCAACCTCCAGAGGAAATGTTGCAAATTATTTGGCTTCTCAAGTGTTCTCCTCCTCCCAAGGGTCAAGACGCTTGCACCTTTTGAAGCCACCACGTGTATTGTTGGTAAGGGACCTTAAATACACCAGATAGACACAGAGGATTAGCAAAACACATGTTCAAATTACTACAATAATTGCTGATACGAACTTAAAAGAAAATAAAGAACAGCAGACGCCGGAAAAAAGAAATAAATAAAGGTTAGTGCGGTCTTATAAACGCTGGCAGAAGATTCGGCGAGTGCTCATAAGATGGCATCTATTACAGCTAAAAAGCCTGTAGTGTATTATTACACACAAATAATGAATTCTAATGGCAATTTACTCGCATAAAGATCCTACCTAAGTCCTCAGGCTAGGAGATCCATTCTGTATGATATTTACAGCTAAAGTAAGGTCTAGCAGTGCTAGGATCATTTGCTATGACATAATTGCATTAAAAATTCAAAAATGTCAATAAAATGGTACAGCTTCGGCCTTCATCACTGACTTTCTTTTTCTCTTGATGATGATGGTAAACTCATCAACCGAAGCAACATGAGCAATAGTTCCTAATCACCTTTGTAGAAGATAAAGTACTACTGGTAAAAGAAATATCCTATACTGGATTCTAGAATAAAGAAGAAATCAGGACTGATTGATGCCACAAAGAAATATAGCTAGTAGCATTAGAATGAGCAATGTGCTTAAGCTAGTTTCGGTCCAACATCTAATGTGGGACATACGAATCCAACAACAGATTCTGGATCCTATAAGCACGGCAATGAAAACAATAAAGAAAAGGGAAAGAAAAACTAAGCCATACCAAAAGTGGAGCAGAATATAGTTTAAAGTGCGGTTGCTTTCGCCAAGAGACCAAAATGTTTCAAGTTTGTCTTTACTAGCATGTTATTAGGTTTTCACAAGCAATACAAACCCCGGAACTCTAAACCTTACTGCTTGCAACCAAGATATACAAACCCTACAAGAGGCAACAACGTCCGTCTCCAGATGAAGCATCTCCATCGTTAGCAGTCTCCGGTGACCAACAGGACTCAAGGGCAATCACCAGAAGTAGCTGAAACCACTAATAATGCTGCTGATCCCCAGTTTGCAAGTTAAGTTTCTTCTCCTTTTCTACCGTTTTTTCTCCAGTCTTCTTTTTTTGTACACTGTTGGTCTGGAGAGGCCAAATTGTGTCAGCCGGGGAAGGTTTTGCTATCTAAGAATGGTGCTGTTCAAGCATTACGATAGCGTTCGTGCATCTTGGTTGCAAGGAATGATGCCCAAAGGCTTACAAGTTCTAGCACTAACAAAAGCCGATCAGATAAAACTCGCTAGAAAAGATGGACTCAAAACCTGTTTTACGTAGTGCAAAGAAGTGTTCTGATCTAACCTCCTACATAGCAACTGCCATGTCCCCCACTGTAGACTACAATCATAAATACAGATTTACATGTTATAGCATAATGGATACAATCTGTTTCGATCATGTTGCCCGACCTAGCAAATACCATGGTCACTTTTACAACACTGAATGTAATAGGCACATAACTCCCATACTTAAAGGCAAAGGAAGGCTATACAGTCCGCTTTGCTTTATAGGTTTGAATAGCTGGGCTGTTACAACACACTTAAAGAGAGTTAGAGACTAACGAAGATATGGTTGTTGAGATGAATAAGTGATTTTAAAAGAAAAGATAGCATAAAAAGAGAACACTCGAAGTTGGAGTGGGTTAATTAAGGACAAAGTGAGGGATGTTCTGTTGAAACCACACATCACATATAAGTAGAGATGTAAATGCCACAAGATATAAAACAGAAGTAATCTAGGTAGGTGAGCTGAAGGGCACGAAAGAGATGCTCAATATAACATGGTTAAAGCTGATTAGCTAAGACTTTCATAGTTTGCTTACGAAAGGAATGCTCAGAAAAGGATGCAGTAGCAAAGAAATTAAACAGTGAAATGGAGTCACTGGACGCTGTAAAGGAGAGAGACGAAGATGAAAGAAATTAAGCAGAGAGGTAGTAGAAGAAACATAGGAAAAATCCATGTAAAAAAAATAACAACTTCAGCCTAAAAGGACGTCCTTAATCATTTAAAACCTTCCAATCCA
Organism: Tillandsia fasciculata; assembly: GCA_029168755.2. NCBI lineage: Eukaryota > Viridiplantae > Streptophyta > Magnoliopsida > Poales > Bromeliaceae > Tillandsia > Tillandsia fasciculata. The sequence goes on from CM054951.1 coordinate 16,715,946, forward strand.
TCAACTGTCATAATTGGACTTATTAATACTGAATATGGAAATTAAGAGTTATTTCAGCATCTTTAGTTGTTCTTATTAAAAAAAAGAATGAAATCCCACTAGACACAAGCTTCTCCAAAATTTTATCAGTTATGCACGATAAACCCGAATATTTTTTTTTCTAAATATAACTCAAAATAGGAACAAAAATCTTGTAGAAAGAGAAAATCTTTTGATATCAGAAAGAGAAGCCATTTCCCCTAACTATGTCTATTTCTGGAATAAGCATGAGAAATAACAACCGCAGCCAAAACAATGAAGCAAATGCCTCCTATAGCTGCTTCTGCAGAGTCCCATGATACAAGATTACTTTAACACCAAAGAGACAGCATTATGCCTAATTACTCGCATTTCAATAGTCAACTGGCAACAAAAATGAGCAAGGTGGGGTGATGTGATCAGTAGCAACTGACCTCAAAGACATTACAGGCGAAAAGGACTTTCTCAATTATCAGATTTTTGTTGACATCATAAATTTGGATTTTTTCTCTGCAGGCTTGAGAATTTGAAAAGAGCACATTAAGGTTTCATCCACGCTCATCATTGCACCAGCATTATCAAATTCACCACAGTAATTTGGGGCTGAGAATATGGTAACCAGTTGTCTGTCGGCAAAGAATTCATAACCATCCTCAACAACCTGGAAATCATGAGAGGAACTCAAAATGTATACAGAAACCATAAATAAATAAATAAATAAATAAATAAATGAATAAATAGTATACAGAAAATATTTAAGTTTATGACCTGGTGGGCCCGACAGATAAGATCCAGGTCATGTCTTTCTAGGAATTCTGAAACTTTGTCTGCTCCAAATGTGTATGAAACCCCTCTATCATTCATTCCCCAACCTTGCATTTCTTTACCAGGATCAGACCAAAGTAAGTCACACAATAAACCAGTATCCGGCACATCAGTTGGTCGAGTCAAGTTTTTTATCTGATCCAAGTTGGTCAGGTCAGGAGAAAGACCACCGTGCATG
>CM054951.1:16717066-16861582 GCA_029168755.2 Tillandsia fasciculata
TGATAACAGTGGAACAATGGAATTAGAGTCAGTGTAACTCTAAGTTAATGGTGGAACAGGAAAATAGAGTTAGTTAACTCTAGGATTCAGTGAGGAATCAGAAATGTGGGATGAGACTCCCAATTTAAAGAGTTGTCAAATATAACCCTAGAGGTCATAGGGTGTCTGGGCAAATGGATAATAACTTTAACTTCAATTTGAGTTAAAGAAATAAAAGAGAAATGTTTAAGAGTCCAGGAGACTCTCTAGTTATCCTTATGGCAAGACCTAGAGATGAAAAATTGTTAATAAAAGACAAAAAAGCAAATTTTAAAGCAAGCTAAAAGTGGCTAAATAAAGAGAATAAAAAAGATATTAATGGCGCCTTCGAATTTGAGACTCGTCAAGTGGAGCAGGACTCCCTGGGCAGTGACCCGTCGGACGAGGTACTTTCGAAGGGCTAAAAGTGAAAGCAAGGAGCTAAATGCTCGAAGAAAAGAGAAAGTAAATTGCCAGTGGCAAAATGGGAGCTATAAGCTCGAATAAGAAAGAAAAGCAAGTGTTCAAAGGCAAAGAGGCTAAGAACTAAAATAAAAGAGAAAGAAAAAGAAAGAAAAGAAAGAAAAATTAAAGATAAAACGGGCGTACCTCCGGGGGCGAACGTACAAGGTCAGGAGTTGGACAGGGTCCCTCTCCCGGGCAGCGACCCGTATGACTGGTAGATAGAGTCTCTTGTCAGAGTTGGGCAGTGACCCTATCGGGCAGTGTCCCGTATGACAAGTCCCCCCGGCAGGACGGGTAACACTTGCGAGTGTTATCGGCAACCTTAGAAATCTTATCTTATGGTAGCAAGACTACCGGGCTCGGGGCCGTTGGATAAGAATTTCCGAAGGGTTAACTTGAACTAAAGCACCAGAATCTAAAGAATAAAGAAAAATAGAGTGGCCAGGGTGGCCGGGTTAGTTGAACCCAGTATACAGCGGCATAGTGGCCGAGTTGGTGCTTAGCAGCCTAGTGTGGCTAGACAGAGTAGTGCTGGGTCGATGGTGTACACAGATAGTGTAGTGATATATTATTGCATAGCTGCATTTTGATATTGAGGATTTTAGTTTCCTAGCACTATTATTATTGCTTCCATTGGACCAAGTGGTGTAGGACACTTTCTCTCGGTGGTTGAACCCACTGGGAACTCGCTCGTAAGTTCTCACACCCCTTGGGTGACCCCCCCACAGGTTCGGGAATGGATGCAGCGGTCGAGACAGATCAGATGCAGACGACAGCGAGGCATACGACAGGGGCAAGGCCCAGCAGCATAGTGACCTAGAGGGTCTAGCAGAGGTATCCCTTTTTATATTTTCTTGAGTGAACCTTGTATGGTGAGGAATTATGTAAAGGAAATGTAATAATTTTATTTGCAAGTTCAGAATTGTAAAGTGTAATAAGTTTAATTTATGGTTCACTCTGTATGCTTTCATTTCCGCATTAAACTGTTTGATTATAAATGAAAGTTTAAATTTATAGTGATTTTTAGTACTCTGATATGAGCTTCCGCATACACTTGTTGTGTTATTATGGATGTTACCGTTCCTTTCGGGTAGAAAAAGGTTTTACCCGATTGGCGGGTCTGTTGGCGTGCCCGAACCGTACAAATTGGCGGACTCGGGGCGTGACAGATTAGAGTGGTATCAGAGCCTAGGAATAGTCCTAGGTGGTTAGCAACCTTAGGGAGACCCTAGGGATTAGCACGAGAGAGTGTGTGGATTATTGGGCGAAAGTATTTGATTGGTTATTGTTGTTCCCAAAATGGATGTTGGGACTGATCGAGGGTGACGAGCTTTCATTCTTCGAATATTACGTTGGCGGCCGACAACGTAATGTTGGAGATGAAAAGGAGTACCCTCTTATACTTTCGCATGATTGGGTCGACGAGCTTTTTGTCGGTATATAGATTGTGCGTTGCTCAAATGGCTAAAATTTGGGCAAATCGTTTCGTTGTGGTGTGCATATTAGCGATGACACCACGCAGGAATACGCGCTTGTTTCGACTCGTGTCGGGAGAGCGCTCTGGGTCGAACAGGGTACACGAGCTGCGATAGCAAGTGACCGCACTTGTTGGTGTGGTCCAGTAGCAGGTCGAATCTTCTTGCCGTAGGCGGAAATTTTTCGCCGACAGGAAGGCAGATTCCGACGCCTAAGGTGGCGTCAATGTGACAGTTGGAGCAGATAGATAGGCTCCGGCGGCTGATAGCGCAGCAAGTTGAGGCTGCATAAATGACGCATGAGTATACGGCGTCGCCGCATTTAGGGGCGACAGTAAAGAAATGGCAGTGGCCGCCGAACTTTTGTCGGCGCAGCCAACACCTTCAGCATAGGGTGTTTTACGCTTGTGTCAGCTGGATGCTGGCAAAGTATGGTTGATGAAGTCCAGTGAGAGACCGACTCGTGAAGCTGGTGATCGCTATGTTGCGAGAACCAAGTAAGTATGTCCTAAGGGTTAGGGCAAGAAAGATTTGTGGGCCTTGTGGCGAAAGTTCGCCCTGATAACGGTAGTGACCGTGTGGCCTATCATTGTGGCTAAATTGCCGCATTGTGGGGTTGGTAAGACCCGGGACAGGTTTCGAGATTCGAAAACCTCGCAAGAGAGCGAGAGTTTTGTGGCGCCGATCTGACGGATCAGCATAATGGCAATGATTGCCACCACTGGGTTTGCGTGTTAATCACCAGAGTTGGTGAATGATCGTTGTGGTGCCTCAACCTAGTTGGGAGAGGTGTACAGGAGTCATGCGCGTGTTTAAGCAAGTTGCTTAACATTTGGATTACGCAAGTTAGCGTGAGGGGCGTAGGACGCCCAACTGTTTGGGTGCTCAAGGAGCACAAGTATCATTTAGCCAGAGAGAGCTGATTAGGTGGCGTATTAGCCTTTGCCCAGTGTGGCCAGAGTTGATATAGAGAGTTTGGGTCGTGGATTGACGACTTGTTAGTTGGTTTTCGCTCAGTGGAGCATAGTGGTCGCGTGGCGATTTGCGGGTTCGCTTAGGACGATCCGTGCCTGGACCATGTTTGTGGACTGTGGGCCTGTAGCCCAGTGGGCAGGCGCAGTCGGCTGTGAGAGACAGCGGCCCGAGACCTGATGGCGGGGCATGATAGAGATTTGGTCGGGACGGTAGTCCGAGCGATGACCCGGGGACGTGGAATGCCACGTGTGAGCCTTGAGGCTATTAGTACACTGAGAGTGTGATATGACCAGGCCGTAGAGCTAGTGGTGATTGAGGTACTGTAGCTCCTAGTGGGAGTGTTGGGTAGTAATCCTAAGAGGGATCTACCCGTATGACGATTGGGTCTGTGTGCTAGTGAGAGCCAAGGTGCAGTGTTGGACTAGTTGGGCTATAGGCCCCTATTGGACCGTGGTCTGTGGACCTATTAGTAGTCCGAGATATCGGGTTAGCTGATAACCCGTGGACTTAGAGCGCTAGTAGCGTGTGTGATAGTTGAGGACTCGTGGATTGGCCTTTGCCCTCCACATTAGGCAGCGGAGCGACCGGAAATGCGGTAAATGTAATTAGTTGCAGATGCAACCTCGTTGTGAAAGAATGATGGCGGAATTAAAGTGAAAATTTCGCAAGTAAAAACGGGTCATTCGTGGCAATGTGAGAACAAGTGCTCAACTGTGTCTTTCACCTACTTGGTGAAAGTGGCCAGACACCAGGTCTGTGTTTGTCCCTAATTGAGATAGGGATTCATGAATGAGTTGCTCGTGTAGTCTCGGCGAGCAGACAATGTGATGCCGGTCACGATATACAGTGAGCCCAGTAGTGAGGGCAAGATTTCCTCCCTCTCGATCAAGTAGGAGTCGAGATGTGATTCAAGTTTCGAGGACGAAACTTATTTAAGGGGGTAGAATGTAATGTACCGAATTTTCGGCACATAAATAAATGTAAATAAAGGTGGTATGAAATACTATTGTTATGAAAGTTAGGGAAATAAAGAATATGTGGACGCGAGTTGGGCCCAAATCGGGTTAAAATGGAGACTTAAAAATTTATTTGAGAAAGGGGGCCCAGATTTTTAGTGAAAAATTCACAGTGTCGGAAAATTCCGAAAAATTACGGGAGCCCCGTAAATATGTTTTAAGGCCACAGAAAAAGTTTCGCGTTGATCGGATACCCGATAGTGAAACGGGCTCCGCCAACAGTGTCGAAAAATTCTGAGAAAATTTGGGGAGCTTCGTAATTATGTTTTAAGGTCACAGTAAAAATTTCGGGTTGATAGGATATCCGGATTGCGAGAACGGGGTCCGCCAGCGATTCTGGATACAGCGAGGCTTTTGGTGGCCCAGAAATGGCCAAACTGAAAATTTAAATTTTTTGTGGTAAATTAAGCTGAAACGAAGTGCCTGTCAAATTTGGACGGAAACGGACGAAAAACGGACAGAAAACGGAACGAAAAACGAATTTCAAGGCAACGGCGCGCGGCGAGGTGCGGCAACGTGCGCGCAAGGCGCGCAGCTGCGTGGCGCGCAAGGCAGCGTAGCGGTGGAGCGGGTCAATGGGGGCGCCGCCTAGACCTGGTGCACCGGCCTTTGTGCTGTGGACCGCCACTGGTGGTTCCTCATTGGCCGGGCACCGTGGACCGGTCCACCGTGCCCACCCTCTCTTCCTTCTTCTTTCTTCCTTCTTCTTTCTCCCCCGCACCTCTATTTTTTTTCCCCTTTTTTCCCTCCTTCTCCAACCTAGAGAGGGAGAGAGAGGGAGGAGGTTGTAGGGATGTCGTTTTGCGTCGTGGGCCTCGTGGAGCGCGCAAGCTTCCGATGGGGGTGATTCGGCGGCGCGGCGCGTCGGGTAAGTCCCGTATTTTTATTTTTACGTATTTTGGCACAGTTTGGGAGACGTTTTGTTACCTTGGTTTAACCCCTCGCTCTCATCTGTGTTAGGGAGCGTATTTTGCTGCACCTTTGGCGTGTCGCGGACCACGACGGTGTGCACCGTTTTGCGTGCAACCTTACAGTTAAACGTGCACCGTTTTGCGTGCAGATCATTTTATCGTGCGCACGTTTTGCGTGCAGTTTATAAATTATACATCGTTTTTCGTGCAGGGGTAGCAAATGATGCACCATTTTGCGTGCAACTTTACAGTTAAACGTGCACCGTTTTGCGTGCAGATCATTTTATCGCGCACCGTTTTGCGTGCAGTCTCTAAAATTATACATCGTTTTTCGTGCAGGGTAGAAAAATGTGCACCGTTTTGCGTGCAACCTTACAGTTAAACGCTGCACCGTTTTGCGTGCAGATCGTTTTGTCGCGCATCGTTTTGCGTGCAGTCTCTAATATTATACATCATTTTTCGTGCAGGGATTAGAAAAATGTGCACCGTTTTGCGTGCAACCCTACAGTAGAACGTGCACCGTTTTGCGTGCAGATTGAGGTACGTGCACCGTTTTGCGTGCAGGTTGAGTTAACGCGCACCGTTTTGCGTGCAGACTGAAATGACGCGCACCGTTTTGCGTGGATTTTTCTGACGCATACCGTTTTGCGTGCAGGTTTGGTGGACGTGCACCGTTTTGCGTGCAGACTCGAGAGAAGTGCATCGTTTTGCGTGCAAGCTCGAGGAGACAAGTGGAATCGCGCGGAGACCAATTGCAAGTGTCTACAAGCAATTGGGTACACTACAAGGTGGGGAATTCTGCCGAAATTGGGTGACCTCTCCCCTTGCTCCTTTGCTTTTCGATTCGAAGCATGATAGTAGCCTGTTAGAGGCGTTAGGTAATTATGAATAAGATTGCATGTTTAGAGGAACACAGATGAAAAGAGCAACTGTTGGTTGCCAATAACAGATGATATATGTGCATGTGTAGAGAAATTTAGAGGAAAAGTGATATTTATGATTTATCCACAATAGGGGATAAATTTGTATGTGTAGATGGACACAGATGATAAATGCAACTGTCAGTTGCCAAAATGAGATAATTCATTTTCATGTGCAAAAAGGACTTAGAGGATAAATATTATTTTTATGATGGATATGAAAATAATTGCATGCGTAGAAATGAGTAATTACTTGATGACTGTGATCATGTTAGGGTACAACCCTAGGAATCATGTGATATAAGGGAACAGAACTTGTTGGTAGTAAGACTAGGAGAAAACCTAGTTTAGGGGTTTGACGAGTGACATCAACTTAGGAGTTATCCTAGGAAGGATGAGTGGCATGGTCTTAGGTGATAACCTAAGGACATTGGATAGAGTGATCAACATAGAGTCAGAAAACTCTAGGGTGTATATGACATGGAACTTAGGTAAGGAAACCTAAGGTGAACTAGAGGTCAGCATAGAGTCATGGAACTCTAGGACAAGTATGACATGGGACTTAGGTAAAGGGAACCTAAGTTGAGCTAGAAGAGTTTAAACTCACAGACAGGAAAATAGAGTCAAGTTGACTCTAGGATTCAGTAAGGAATCAGGAGGATGGAAAAGGTGGATCAAGTGTGGAGATATGAAAGGGAAAACAGAAAAGTAGAGTCAATGTAATTCTAAGATAACAGTGGAACATGGAATTAGAGTCAGTGTAACTCTAAGTTAATAGTGAAACAGGAAAATAGAGTTAAGTTAACTCTAGGATTCAGTGAGGAATCAGAAAGTGGGATAAGATCCCAAGTTTAAAGAGTTGATCAAATATAACCCTAGAAGGTCATAGGGTGTCTGGGCAAATGGATAATAACTTTAACTTCAATTTGAGTTAAAGAAATAAAAGAGAAATGTTTAAGAGTCCAGGAGACTCTCTAGTTATCCTTATGGCAAGACCTAAGAGATGAAAAAGTGATTAATAAGCAAGACAATCAAATTGCTCAAATAGAGCAAAGGTTAAAAGCAAGCAAGCAAATTGCTTAAATAAAGAGAATAAAAAATGATATTATGACGCCTTCGAATTTGAGACTCGTCAAGTGGAGCAGGACTCCCTGGGCAGTGACCCGTCGGACGAGGTACTTTCGAAGGGCTAAAAGTGAAAGCAAGGAGCTAAATGCTCAAAGAAAAGAGAAAGTGAATTGCCAGTGGCAAAATGGGAGCTATAAGCTCGAATAAGAAAGAAAAGCAAGTGTTCAAAAGCAAAGAGGCTAAGAACTAAAATAAAAGAGAAAGAAAAAGAAAAGAAAAGAAAGAAAAATTAAAGATAAAACGGGCGTACCTCCGGGGCGAACGTACAACGGTCAGGAGTTGGACAGGGTCCCTCTCCCGGGCAGCGACCCGTATGACTGGTAGATAGAGTACTCTTGTCAGAGTTGGGCAGTGACCCTATCGGGCAGTGTCCCGTATGACAAGTCCCCCCGGCAGGACGGGGTAACACTTGCGAGTGTTATCGGCAACCTTAGAAATCTTATCTTATGGTAGCAAGACTACCGGGCTCGGGCCCGTTGGATAAGAATTTCCAAGGGTTAACTTGAACTAAAGCACCAGAATCTAAAGAATAAAGAAAAATAGAGTGGCCAGGGTGGCCGGGTTAGTTGAACCCAGTATACAGCGGCATAGTGGCCGAGTTGGTGCTTAGCAGCCTAGTGTGGCTAGACAGAGTAGTGCTGGGTCGATGGTTGTACACAGATAGTGTAGTGATATATTATTGCATAGCTGCATTTTGATATTGAGGATTTTAGTTTCCTAGCACTATTATTATTGCTTCCATTGGACCAAGTGGTGTAGGACACTTTCTCTCGGTGGTTGAACCCACTGGGAACTCGCTCGTAAGTTCTCACACCCCTTGGGTGACCCCCCCACAGGTTCGGGAATGGATGCAGCGGTCGAGACAGATCAGATGCAGACGACAGCGAGGCATACGACAGGGGCAAGGGCCCAGCAGCATAGTGACCTAGAGGGTCTAGCAGAGGTATCCCTTTTATATATTTCTTGAGTGAACCTTGTATGGTGAGGAATTATGTAAAGGAAATGTAATAATTTTATTTGCAAGTTCAGAATTGTAAAGTGTAATAAGTTTAATTTATGGTTCACTCCTGTATGCTTTCATTTCCGCTTAACTGTTGTTATTGAATGAAAGTTTAAATTTATAGTGATTTTTAGTACTCTGATATTGAGCTTCCGCATACACTTGTTGTGTTATTATGGATGTTACCGTTCCTTTCGGGTAGAAAAAGGTTTTACCCGATTGGCGGGTCTGTTGGCGTGCCCGAACCGTACAAATTGGCGGACTCGGGGCGTGACATAGGCAATAGAACCAAAAATTCTAAAATAGCTCACCTCGGGCTTTCTTCCACACCAAGCTTCAAAAGGTGTCATATTACATACCGCCTTGGTTGGAGATCGATTTAGGAGGAACACCGAGGTTGCTACAGCTTCAGCCCAAAAATCATTTGGAAGCTTCTTCTCTTTAAGCATACTTCGAGCCATCTCCACTATTGTTCGATTTTTGCGCTCGGCAACTCCGTTTTGCTCCGGTGTATACTTCACTGTTAATTGCCTGCAAATGCCATTTTCTTTGCAAAAAGAAAAGAAATTAACGGATAAAAACTCTCCCCCTCGATCTGTTCGGAGAATTTTAATGGAATACCCACTCTGGTTCTCAACTTGTGCCTTAAACTCCTGAAATCTATCAAGTGCTTCTGATTTCTGTGCGATGAAGTACACCCAACTCATTCTGGTAAAATCATCAGTAAACAACAAAAAGTACTTACTTTTGTTAAGAGAAAGAGTTTGCATTGGACCACAAATGTCGGCATGTATCAACTGTAGAGGTCTTGAAGCTCTCCAAGATTTTCCAATGGGAAAGGAAATTCGGTGTTGCTTGCCATAAACACACCCTTCACAAACTTCATCCATACAATCTATTCCCGGTAAGCCAAACACCATTTTCTTTTGACTCAACAATTTCAATCCATTAAAATGTAAATGACCATAACGCAAATGCCAAAGCCATGATTCATTTTTAGTATTAGCAACCAAAGCATGCTCATCAATACATGAAATGTCAAGTACAAACATCTTATTTTCAGCCATATGAATCTTAATCAAAGGCATTTCAGATTTTCATGACTAATCTCACAAAAATTATCATGAAACTTAACATGATATCCTCTTTCAATCAGTTGTCCAACACTTAGTAAGTTATGAGCCAATGAAGGTACATAATAAACATCGTTGATAAGCTTTTCCATACCTGACTTAGTTTTTATAGCAACTGTCCCTTTTCCTTCAATTTGTAGAACCTTATCATCTCCGAGCCGAACTTGCAATTTTACGGATTCATCAACGTGACGAAAAAGGTTCTTAAATCCCGACATATGGTTGCTACATCCACTGTCCAAAATCCACAAATCAGCACTACTAACATTAGAATTCAGACAGGTAAGAAATAGTTTACCTTCATCTTCTTTCTTTTCTGCATAGTTGGCTTGTTGTTTTGCTTTAGCCCAACAATAAGATTCTATATGACCATATTTCTTACAAAAATGACATTGCTTACTTTTATAGCCTTGGCTTTGGTTGCTTTTCTCGTTGTCATCTTGTTGATAGTTTGTATCGAATCTTCCTCTACTATAGCCTCGGCCTCTTCCACGACCGCGAAAGCCACTTCTTCCACGGCTTCTTCCTGCATATTTTTGGTCGCATCTTGACTTCGAATTCTCAACTCTTGAGTCAAATGCATTTTCTGCACTTTTCTCGATTGATCTGTTTAGTCGCTGTTCATGAGCTAAAAGAGAACCAATTAATTCATTAAATGAATAATTTGATAAGTCCTTTGATTCCTCTATGGCGGCGACAATATGATCAAATTTAGGAGGAAGACTTCTCAAAACTTTTTCGATCACTTTCTTCTCAGAAATATCATCACCAAGACATTTCATCTGATTAATAATGATGGCAACTCGAGAAAAGTATTCTTGCATACCTTCGGTATTTTTCATGTAGAGATTTTCAAATTCTTTTTGGAGAGTTTGTAGCTTTACCGTTCGAACTCGGTCATTTCCATGATATTCTTGCTTCAAGATAGTCCAAGCTTCATTTGATTTGGTGGCATTTGCAATTCGAGGAAAAATAGTGTCGTGCACTGCCTGCTGCAACACAAGCAACGCCTTGGCATCCTTTTTGCGGAGCTCTTTTTGATCTGCTGTCTTATCTGTACTTTTTGAACTTTCTGCTTCTGCATAACCATACTCAACTAGATCCCAAAGATCTTGTGAAATAAAAAAAGTTCGCATTTTGATGCTCCAAAATTCATAATTTTCTCCATTAAAAATTAGAACCAAGGATTGAGAGAGATTAAGTGCACTTGAGTTACTCATCATGGAAACAAATGCAATGAGAATATACCTCTCTTTGTACGACAACCCTTCCGACTGCTTCTTGCTTGAATACCACAACGCCCAGTCTTGATCACAACGGGGCTCTGATACCAATTGTAGGGTGAAGAAGCTCTCTAAAGTAAAAACTCACACATAAAATTTGCTACAGCAAATGAAGTGGAAGAAACACTTTTTTTCTTTTGTTGTGTCAAACAAGCTTACAATCAAAGGATTTAAATAGAAGAAGAAAACTTAAAGCTTAAGAAAACCTAACTCAACACATGTTCCCCACTACACCCACTACACATGTGCTCCTAAAAACTAGTTAGCATGAACTCCACTACATAGCCCACTACTTACACAAATTAAGCCATCACTCCATGACTTAATCAACTTCTAACTAAATTGGTCCACTACTAGCACTACATTCATCCACTACATGCATAATAATAGGACCACTAACATCATAAAGTATTTGCATCATTTTTCAATATATATATATATATATATATATATATATATATATATATATATATATATATATTTTTTAAAGCTTTCGTCTTATGCCTGATTGGATTGAGAAAAATCCAACAGGGAGTGGGTTCGGGCCAGGGCCGACTCTAATCAGCTTGGGCTCGTGATTTTAGTTGTCAAATCTAGACCTGACTCGGCCTGGTAGGAGTTCGTGAATTTCAATTTCCAAATCTAGACCTGACAAATGAGTCGGAATCGGGCCAGAGCAGGTTTGGGCCAGGCCTGCCTCGACCCTGCTCAAGCTCGTGATTCTAATTTTCAAAAATAATAGACCTCGTGATGAGACGGGCCGTAGCGGATTCAGATCAGCCCATGATCAGTCATTTTAGAGCCCAATTCAAGCAGGAGGACGCCTAGCTGAGCTCGTGTTCACCTTCTTCTTAAACCCTAGACCCATTTCTCGCTAAAGCCCTGCCTCTCCTCTCCTCCTCTCCTTCCCCGCAGCAACCGACGACGACCATGGCGTTCTCTAGCGCCCTCCGCCGCACCGCTACCTCCGCTCCTCTCCTTCGCCGTGCCCTCGGCGGAGGCCATGGGATTTTCTACCCCTTCCTCCTCCGCTCCTACCCTCGGTACCGAGAGCCCCCGCTCCCTCCTCCCCCTTTGCCTCTCCTTTCTCCTCCTCCTCCTCAGCAGTCGCGAAGAAGCCCAGCTCCGACTCCACCCTCCTCGGCGTCATCGACTCCGAGATCAAGTGCGCCGAAGAGTGCGACGATCACGATCGGGTGAGTCGACCACCCCCCTACTGTTCTCTCATTTCACAAACCCCAGCTCTACGAATCTACTAGATAACAACTCTTTCTTCCTCAGGTGGAGGAAATCCCTGGGCGTTTCCCTTTTGAGATCCAAGATGAAAAGGGGCTGAACATAATCACCTTGAGGAGGAGCTTTCAGGGAGAGACTATCGAAGTCGTGGTGTCGATGCCGAGCCTCGTGACCGGAGAAGAGCCGGATCACGAGAGAGCGGCCGAGAACGATGAGGACGGGGACGGAGACGGCGAGGAGAAGGAGCGCCCGAGCCAGTCGAGCATCCCCCTCACAGTTAATGTATCCAAAGAGACGGCCAGAGCCTGGAGTTCACTTTGTACGGCGTATCCGGATGAGATCGTGATCGATAGCATGTCCGTTAGGGAAAACAAGCAATCCGACGAAGAGATGCTCGCCTATGAAGGGCCCGATTTCAGGTAAGCTTCTCTCCTTCCTTTTCCTCTAATCAAAATCGTTGCGTCACTTGGTTGAATTATTGTTTCTATGTTGTAGTTTTTATCATTCTTTAATGTACTGTTTGGATTCAAATCTTAATAGAATACGACTAATTTCAATTCGTCGGCATTTAAGTTAACAAACCAGCTAGAGACAATGCCTGTGTTTCGAATTATTTATTGTTAAATTGAATTTCATTGCGATGTATTATTTGGAAAGAGATGCGAATTAATTTTAATCTGTCTACTTGCCCCTTGCATGTATTTACTATTTAGTTGAATAGGAAGACTAATGCGACTATTTCAAAATGGAATATTTTGGCTTACGGATATATTATAACTAGCAGCAGATGAATTCTCACCAAAGCCGAGCTCACATGACAGGATTTAATTGTATTGTGTGAAATCCTACTAAAGCCCTTCAAACCAATTAAAATCTAACAAATAATGGATTTAAGAAAACTGAAGAGTCCAATTCCTTTGAATTCTAGAATGGGAGGTAGCTGAACAGGTACTAACCAAAATCATTGAGTTAATTGATCATATTAATGTATTTTGTGGTAGTTTGAAGCACTCTTTGAATCCAATGGCATTTCCCTTACTCCTTTGATTTTGGATGCAGTGATCTGGATGAGAATCTGCAGAAAGCTTTTTACAAGTATTTGGAGATAAGAGGAATCTCGCCGATGACTACCAACTTCTTACATGAATACATGATCAACAAAGATAGTCGTGAGTACCTCTTATGGCTTAAGAACCTGAAGCAATTCATCCAGAAGTGAGAGATTATAGCATATTTACCTTTTTTATCCCGTTTAGTAACATATGATAGTTCTTGTTGGAAGAGAGTGCAACTTTTAGCTGTAAGAGTGTGATTGGAACTATACATGTACGGCGAGATGTTCGATTGATTAGATGGCATGTTTGAACTCTCTATGCCTAAAGATTTGATGCATGGAGCTTTTCTCTGATCTCTTAAAGCTTTTTTTATGTTATTTATTTTTGTTCTTTTAGAATTTATATTGTTAGATGTTTATGCTGTTTTAAAGGTGAGGCGCATAGCCTTCGCCACTTATTTCTCCTGTTATTATTATGCAATGACTCAAAGTCAATGTTCGTAGTCAGCCTCTATAGGATCATTAATGATTTCATCTTGTCATGTCTGCTAAATTATATCAACTCTTCCTGTATTTGATGATGTATATGAATTTCTGTTTATTATCTATTGTGAAAACTGCAAAGTGCATAATAGATGATTCATTTCAGGGTGCCGTCTTCATTTCACTAAAATGAACTAGTTATGTACTATAGCTTTTTATTGCTGATGCCTAGAGAAAGTGCTGTTGTGTGGTTTGTTGATTTAGTGACTACCGACTCTGAGAATTGCCATATGTTGCTGCTGCTGTCTTGAACCCCACTTGTGCTTGTAGCTTACTTCAAGTTGCCATCTCTAGTTTTATCCTGCATTGTGTGTCGTAGCTTTTTTTTTTTTTTTTTGTCGACTCTTTCTCCGAAAAGGCTAGCCCTTCGTTCTTCAAAACCCTAGCTCCTTTTTTTTTTTTTTTTTTTTTTTTTTAAAGAACAAGATAGCATACTACCGTTTTATTTATTTGCAGGATGAACTTAGCTACAAACTGAGACAACCAGGAGGCCTCTACTGTTAAACCGAAAATCGAAAAGCTCGAGAGAAAAAAATAAAATAAAATAAAATAAAATAAAAAACCTCAAGAAGTGCAATAGGAAATTCAAATGTTTCTAACCGACTTGACCTCCGACAGCAGATGACACGATGTCAGCTTCTTATTTTCAAAAACTCTTCTATACTTTTCCAACCATATGACCTACCAAGTGGTGGCAACTATTGCTAGTTCCTTCCCCCTAACGTACCCTTCTTAAGGCTGCAATCTTTCCACAATTATCTGGAGAAGGGCAAGAAGAAGCATCGGCTTGTTTGTAAGTAGGTCGTGCAGTAGATACTTGGCGACTGGGCAGGTCATGAACAGATGATCCACCGTTTCACCACTTTCTGCGACTGGGCAGGTCATGAACAGATGATCCACTGTTTCACCACTTTCCAAGCAGAGTGTGCAGGTCCCTTCTCCGCTCCACCCCTTTTGGAAGAGGTTATCTGCTGTAAGGACCCTTTTTTCAGAACAAACCATACAGAGATTTTAACTTTCAAATGAGTCCTAATCTTCCATAATTGTACAAACCATCTGTCAATTACTCCTCCGTCTTGTACAAAGGTGTAAAGTGATTTGACGCTAAACCGGTGTGACACCCCCGGAATTTGGATTAGTCCTCTATATAAATGATATAATAGGACTAAATCTCTAACCCGGCTATAGCATTTTGGATGGTAGCAAGATCCAAGAGGAACATGAGAGTTAAGCGTGCTAGAGCTAGAGTAGTTCTAGGATGGGTGACCCCCTGGGAAGTGGGGCGTCACAGTTGGTATCAGAGTCATTCACCAGCCGGAAATGTGAGATGAGTCTCTGAGCCAGGGTTATATAGCGGGTAGAGCGAGGCTCCCCGACTAATGACCGTTGTGAGTGGAGTGCAGCTCCTCACAAGGTCGGCTAAGGCTAGCGAGACGAGTCTCACATCGCCTGGTGCTTGTGAGTGTGCTTGAGCCTGACGTGGACGTCAGGGCTTAAAGGGGGGAAGAATGTGACACCCCCGGAATTTGGATTAGCTCCTCACAAGGTCGGCTAAGGCTAGCGAGACGAGTCTCACATCGCCTGGTGCTTGTGAGTGTGCTTGAGCCTGACGTGGACGTCAGGGCTTAAAGGGGGGAAGAATGTGACACCTCCGGAATTTGGATTAGTCCTCTATATAAATGATATAATAGGACTAAATCTCTAACCCGGCTATAGCATTTTGGATGGTAGCAAGATCCAAGAGGAACATGAGAGTTAAGCGTGCTAGAGCTAGAGTAGTTCTAGGATGGGTGACCCCCTGGGAAGTGGGGCGTCACAACCGGCCCGCCCTGTCCCACCTCTATCTGACTTCATCTTTGCCATTCCCAATAGCGGTCTGTTGGACCACCCTCGTGATGTGCGAAACAAGATCCTTATCCAAAGGAGAATCAAGGACAAATTCCACCAAAATTTTGCGCCACTTCCAACCCCTAACGCCCCAACAGTCCTTTACCCTACAGTTTTTGTTTCTGACTCTATCGTAAATGTGTGGATATAGGGTTCGGATGGGAGCATGTCCCATCCAGATGTCATTCCACCAGTCAGCTAGACTGCCATCCCCTATAGAGTAAAATGAGTCACATCTAAAAAGGCTTTTTGTCGTGTGAACGCATCTCCACCAATGTGAAAAAGGTCTGAAAGACTCGCCTTCCTTAAGCGGTATCCTACGGGAGTAGTACAATCCTTTGATCAGGGACCCCAAAGGTTATTCTGGTCAGAGAGTAATTTCCACCACCATTTGGCTAATAATGCAACGTTCATACTTTCAAGATCCAGAACCCCCAGTCCACTATCCTTTTTACATTTGCAGACCGTCTTCCATTGTACAAGACATTGTCCTCCGGTGACGGTTGTCCCTCCTTTCCATAAGAAGGCTCTTCTCAAAGCTTCAATGCGACAGAGTACCCACTTGGGTGCTTTGAATACTGATAGGTAGCTCAAAGGTATGTTGGAAAGCATCGAGTTCACAAGTATAAGCCTCTCTCCCTGTGACAGAAACTTGGCTTGCCATCCTTCGATCCGCTTCTCAATCTTTTCGACAACAGACCACCAATCTTCTTTCCACAGATATCTTTTTGAGAGTGGAAGTGCAGTGACCCCGTCTTACATCCCAGAACCCCCGCAAGTCTATCTCCCTTATCTGTTTGGTCGCTAGTATAAAAGAGTTCGGTCCTGTTCCGATTAATTTTCAGCGCCGATGCCCACTACAAACACCTACCAGACAAAAAGAAGGTTTCTGACCTGCCTTGTCTTAGCTTCACAAAAGAAGATCGTATCGTCCGCATACTGGATAAGAGATACTTTGGCCTCTTCGATAGGTCCTACTCCGGATAATAGTCCATTTAGAACCGCTTTATCCATCAATCTCGCCAGCCCCTCCACCACTAACAAGAAAAGGTAGGGGGAAAGGGGATCCCCCTGCCGGAGCCCCCTTTTAGTTTTAATCCACTAGGTAGGAATCCCGTTAACCAATACCGCGACTTTAGCATTGGCTATACATTGGTCAATCCACCCACACCATTTTTGGTCCGCCCCTAGCTAGGTCAAAACCATCTTGAGGAACTCCCAGTTCACTCTGTCATAAGCCTTCTCAAAGTCAGCTTTGATACCTATACTATTGCCCCTAGTTTTAAAGCTCCGGCTTATGATCTCATTTGCGGTAACAAAGGAATCCAGGATGGACTGATTTTTTAGGAAAGCTGCCTGTGACGGAGAGATGATCTCCTTCATTACACTTTCTAGTCTATTAGCCAGCACTTTAGAGATGATCTTCTGCGCCATGTTGATGAGATTAATAGGCCTGAAATTGCTTGCTGACAGTGTCACGCCCTGGAGTCGAAACTGCGACTTGAGCTCGCTAACAGATCCGTCGCCCATACGGGAAATCCCGTATAGACGAAGCATCTAACCTGCAAAATGTAATACTACAACTATAAAAATATCAGAGCTGTAAAATGAACTACTGAAATATAAAAGTACAACTCCAAATATTACAGATCTGAACCTCACAATACATAACTCTCTCAAAAATAAAATTCTCAAAAGCAACTATCTACAATATCCAGCAGACTGTATTACAAAGCTCCAAAGCATTTGCCCCTAAAGGCCAATGTTCCAAGTTTAGGTGTCCAGTATGGTGGTTTCAGCACAGGTGGTCTGCGGTTGGCTACCGGAGCAAAGCTTGTAGGGCGAAAGGGATTACGGAGGAGAGCCTCTTTATAGGACCTCCGAGGAATCTTCTCAGCATTGGTTACCACCCCCTTCTTTGCACGCCGGTTATAAGGCATTCCTGTATTCCCCTCCTCATCCCTCCCCAAGGAAGATGAAGGATCAGCTGATATGACATCCAGCCAAGGAGACACAATATCATCAGGACATCTCGTCGATAAAGGAGCCCCATTTTGGTCTGCCCATGAAACGTTGAGGTTAGTCTTCTTGTGTTTGGTCCAATTCGAAACAAAGCTCACCTTAGATTCCTTTGGTTGAGTACCACATACAACATGCCCTCCCTCATGATATTTTCCTTTCAGACGATGTGAACTATCCTTCAAGTGAGCATCTCGGCTCAGACTCCTGCAAATAGGCACATCCGAGGAAGAAAATGCCTTACTGCCATCCCTAGCTGATAAGGTACTGAGATGACACCCAACTTTGTTGGAGCCAAGTCGGATCTGCTGCTGATGCTCTGATGAGGGGGACCATTTTCGAGTACTGAGGGAATATCTGGAGGTAGATCCATCATTCTTTCTCCTACTTTCTCTCTCTAGCATTTCTCCCCTTTCTATAAAACTTAAACCAAATATTCTACACCAAAATCATTAGATTCTTCATGAAGGTGGAAACCTACCTCCTCCTCCTCCTCCTTCTTCTCTCTCTCTCTCTCTCTCTCTCTCTCTGTCACTTTTGTTTTTCTCTTATGCCCACATGTGGTCGAGGAGGTGAACACAAAGGCCACCCAACTTCAATGTATAAATATCAGTGTATAAAATTAATATAAAAAAAAAAAGGGAACACAAAGGCCACCCAACTTCTTTACCATCTTCTACTTGAGAAAGATTGATCACTGGAAACAAGAAATTCTACTGTAGAGAGAACATGGCAACAAGATACTGTAGACTCTTCACCATAGTGTTTTCTACTTACCTAGTTGCCTGTTTTAAAACCCCAAGCTCTTCTTGTCACGCCCCGGGGTCGGAACTGCGACCCGGGCTCGCCAACAGATCCGCCACCTAAGCCAAAACCCGCATAGGCGAAGCGTCTAACCTGCAAAAGATAGTACTATAGCTACACAAATATCAGAGCTGAAATAAATGCTGTAAAATAAAATCCAATTACTATACATCAAGAAATAAAGTACAATATCCATTCCCTCAAATACAGATAATCATCATACAATATCCTCAGTACAGCATCTCTCGACTATAAAAGGAGATAAACTAAAACTATAGTACATCAGTCTCAACTCTGTCTCTCCGAATACAGAAGATCTCCCTCCAAGGATAACAGTAAATATCAGCTGACAGCTATCAGGAATCTCCAACCAGGGGATACAGCTACACTCCTCGGGTGGTAACGATCTAGCTCGTGACTCCCTCGCCCCGAACAACGACCGAAGATCAGCAACTCCAACGAGGACTCTGCAAAACAGGGGGGAAAAGAAGAGAAAACAACAGTGGGGGTGAGAACCACTAGTAAACCAGTAGCCTCCCCCTGTGGGTAAAGCCTCGAGCTCCGGCGTACCCACTAAGTCTACTAGAGGCAAGAGGAGGAACAAGTAGTAAAACTGTAAACAGGGCTACTGAATGAAAAGGGAAACCACAATAAGTATGCCTCTAAATGCAATACCGGAGGAAATGACGGTATGAATGCACCAGGGAACAATATCTGGCTAAATAGACCCAATCTAGTGACACCAGTAAAAACTGGTACTGCCTGCTCTGCTGTCGAACTCAAGAACTCAGAATGGTGCCCGGCGCTCGGCACCGTGTCAGAATGGTGCCCGGCGCTCGGCACCGTGTAAAGCCTACTCCGGAGTGGCACTCGAGGGGAGCGACCCACACGAGTAAAGTATCGCTGTATCAAGCATCTCTGTAACCACTGTCTCATAATAGCAGGACTGGATCATGACTATGATCAAAGTGGGAAACTCCGTCCACTAATGAAACCCCGATCCGATACGATAATACTCAAAAGTGGGAAATACCATCCACTAGAGAAATCTGATACCCAATCTGATGCAATAGTAAACATCCGGTCAACCGCCCAAAGTCCGCGGTCACCGCAATAACCCACAACCCACAATTGGGTGAAATAATCAAGATCCGGTCAACCGCCTACCGTCCACGGTTGCCGCAATAACCCACAATCCAACATCAAGTACACCCTATCACTGACCCTCAGGTCCCGGCTACACTATCCCAAACCTCTGCTCGAACCCGAGCAACATGACTCAAAAGTCTAAATAAGAAGGAGAAAGAAAGCAATCATGGTTTCTCCTAAGTCAAATCCCAATATGATAGTGTAGCAATAAAATAGTGGCCTATCTAGATGTCCAAATAAGCATGCAAAAGTCCTCATGCAATGTGAAAGGGAGAATATCAAATAACAGTTCTACATGTGTAACAATTAATAATATCCACATAACTATAACAATCATGCTAAAATCATTAGTCAACTACACATGTATAATCCCTGATCCAATATAAATTCCAAGGTAGCACCCGCACATAGATATGTCATCATGTCCCAACAATTAATCCATTTAATCCACTTTCATAAAATCTAGGTGCTAATATGGCATGTTAATTATCACTATTAAATATTCCCCGCAATCATGTTCCACAATAATATTATTCCTAAGGTCCCCAACATGCTATATCCACAGAATTAATCCCAGATGATAGGCTCACATTTATATCAGTCAAACATGCATGGTAATCAATCAATATGTTCAATTGTGGGTTTCTCTAATAAACTTAGTGAGCAAGTCAGAAGTAGAGGCATGCAACAACCACCCACCTGAAGCGCTAACTGTCCGGGTCCGAACAGCTGAAAATACCAAAAACTCCAATCCTGCGCTCCAACAAATACAGTACACCCGAAACACTCCTGGCACAACACAAAGTCCACTAAACTCACTCAAATTCCCAAATAATGCTCTTATAGATACATACAACAACAGTCCCAAAACTGTTAAATTATCACCTGCAGAAACTACCCAGAAAAATCCCAGAAAAATATCACGGCGATCCTCGCGTCGATAGCTTCGCAACGGTACCTTGCACGCCCAAATCAGAGTTCGGTAAGTCAAGTTATAAATTCGGCAAGGTGGTAATCCAAACATCAGACTGTGAAGAAAACTGCACACTGTACACTGAGAAAACAGTAATTTTCACCTCGAAATAAATCTCATAAAATTCCAAGAAAAATACGAGCACGTTCCTTGCGAAAAGTAGCCCAAAATCGACTCTTGAATCGCCTCGATCCGATATTCCTACGCCGAGAAACAATTCGTCGAAGGTTCCGCTGTCCAAACACCCAAACAGCAAAAGAGGGGGTCAAAGATGTCTCGGGAAACGTGCCAAAAGTGCGAAACGGAGGGAAGCGATCAACACGAAAATCGAAGCCTTACCTCTTAGGAACACGCTGTCGAAGAAATCGTCCAAAAACTCCTCCTGGTTTGCTCACAGCGAATTTCTGACTGAACTGCGACGGTAATGGGCCGAAATGGGGCGAAAACCGAGGCGAACTGTAAAAATGTTATCGCCGTTGCCGAGCTTCCAAAGATTCTGGAAATCCACCACAAGATCAAGGGCATCAAGAGGAAGAGATTTGGTATAGAACTCTCCCTCCCATTCCCTCTCTAAGCTTCGGAAAAGAAAGGAGAAGAGGGGAATGGGCTGCTTTATATAGGCCCAAAACAATTCGGAAAAAGACCCCTGTGTCCCCGGTTTCGGGCGCCCGAAACCTTTGGGCCCCGAAACCGGGCGCACACAGTATCTCGGCCCGGCCCGGCCCACTCCGCGCACGCGATCCGGTCGGACCGCACGACCGTCCGACCCGCTCCCCAGCCCGACACGTGTCCACGAACACGAAACAGCGGATCCGACCGACCACCTCGCGCCGCGTGGCGCTCCTCTGGTCAACGGGCCGTTGGCACTGGCCAATGGGCGGCCGCCACGTGGCGCACGCGTGCGCCACGTCGCTGCCGTGGCCGCCACGCCCGCCGCTGCCGCCTGCCGCCTGCACCGCTGCCCCGCCGTCTGCCGCCCGTACGCGCACAGTAGCTCGCCCAATCCTCGCTCGCCACGTGTCGAAGCCATAAATCCGCTGAACCCGGTGCACAACAACCTCAAACACCGAACCACTCCGAGGCCGCCACGTGGCGCACCCCGGTCCACCGTGCACCGCGCACCGTCCGCGCCTGCCACGCACAGTGGCGCGCCCAATCCCCGCGCGCCACGTGTCAACCCTCTCACTCGCTGCACCCGGTGCACCCGACTTCATGAACCGAACCAATGACATCCTGCCACGTGTCTTCCCGCCCAGTCCACCGTACACCACACTCCTCCGTAGACCGCGACCTGTGGACCATCCAATGGGGAACTGCCACGTGGCCCCCCGCTCCGGTGTACGCCTGCCGCGTGGACCGCGCGCCCTGCCCGCGCGCTGCGCGCTGCCCGCGCCTGCCCGCCGCCGTGCTGCCGCCTGCCCGAGGCCGCGCCGCCGCTCTCCGCCGCTGCCCGCCGCCGCCGGTTGCCGCCGGCGATCGCCGGAATCACTGTTCCGGCATGAACAGTAACCCGAGCTCAAAATGACCAGTAGGTAGTCCATTTTGACCGTTTTCGCGCGCTGAATCCGAATTTGACCTCCGTTTCGCCAAATTCCAACTCTAAAAATTGCCGGAGGCTCCCGGAAGTGTATTCTTAGTCCAAACTTCGTGCGGAGCCCAATTTAAATATCCGATTCGCGCGAAACCACTTCTAAACCCTCCACGGGGTCCTCCGATCACCCATGTGATCCAAAAAGCCCGAAGTCCAACACTTGTGTCCAATTATGCCCCAAACACCTCTAACACACCATGTAGGCCTCCAATAGCCGCCCCAACGCACTGTAGCAGCTCTGCGGAGATCCGGGTCATCACACTTCTGTTATGTTTTGATTGTTGATTTAACTGGTTGGTTAGGTGGAATTGGTTAGTCTTTTGGTAAGCTAGTGGGAGAGTACTAGTGATTTCTTTTCATGATTTTCCTAACAATATAGAAGGATGCCACAGTTCAACTGTTTTTATTTCATGATTTTACCAAACACTTGCGGGTAATTGTCAAGTGCATTCCAAATTGTCTATTATTTTGTTGATCTTTTGTGTGGTATGGAGCTGTTTAGGAGTGGAGAAGTAAGGAAAGTGTTTGATTGCAAACTCGACTTCCCCCCTCCCCCACTTGGTCGAAATAGAATGACCAATCTCCATATGATCATGGATGGGAGATTGGGTGATTTACCTACTTCGGTGATATAATAAACACTGAAACACTGATACTATCAGCTTTCTCCATAATATGAGTTTAAGCTTCCAGATCCGTGTAAGCAATTATTTAAATTTTAACTCATTCAGTTTTGTCAGTTTCGGGTTTATGCCCCCTCCGTCCGCCGTATAAGGGAGTAAAATTTCCACCCCTATATTATTCTGTTAGAGAGAGAGAGATACGAAAAAGAGAGTTTAAAATTTAAAATATTTAATGCTAGAGTTATAAAAATTAGAAGAATTGGAACGGTAAAAGCGATGGAAGCGGCTAGAAAGAAATAGTTTTTAGAACGAAGGATGATTGCATGTGGCGGAGACTTGGAGACTTGGAGTAATTGAAATCGGCATAATTTTTGCGAGATAATTACGTGTTATTTTCAAAACTGCTTTTCAATTCTTTATCTACTTTTAGATTCTTAGACTCATATTATTCGAATTTTTAAGTCTCATTGTATTTCTAATTTTGAATATTTAAGTTTCTTCTAAGTCTTGACTTCAACGTGTCTTATATTTCTGGCTGAAGTCTCTACCAAAATAGCTTTCGACATAATTATATGCCGAAGTTCGAACCTTATGCAAAGAAAACAATTTTGAATTTAGTTATAAATAAAACTACATATATATATATATAGAGAGAGAGAGAGAGAGAGAGAGAGAGAGAGAGAGAGAGAGAGAGAGAGAGGGGGGAGGGAGGGTGGGAGAGGATTCAACTGCTATACTATTATGAGTATATATCCTTTACTAATAAATTTTCAGATTTTGAATGAAATAATATACGGTTAGAATTATCGTTATCCCTTAGAATTTATACTACACTGCTATCATAACCGCACATTATGCGTACGAAGGAGTTTTATACTTATAAAAGTATAGTTATTTTATTTTATATATATAGATCGGCTACTATATCATCAATAGCACAAAATATTCGGTGCTACTAAGTTTTTCACCTTTAGATCTATCTTTTAAATTATTTTCATCTTTTAAACCATATTATTTTAGAAAACTATTATTATTTTAACCGTATATTCCTACGATTCAAAAACTCATAAGTACCAATAAAATTTGGCGGAGATTTAAATCACACATGCGGAATCAATCTTTTGAATCCATTGGCGAAACCACTAATAAGAAGTTCAGAAAAATTAAGCAATAACTAAAAAGATTTTTTCAATTAAAAGGTTTTTTTTTTTTTCAAAAGAAAAAAGATCAATGATTTAGAAAAGTTCCAATATACAATTTTTTCGGTTAATAAAATCTAACGGCCAAAGATCTTCGGGATAAGTTATTGGTAATTCGAATATGAATGGATTGTTGTTCTTAATCTTAACCCAAATTTATATTCGGGATTACAGAGAGAGTTTGCGTGCAACTAAAACCACGATAGTCCCCCGCGAAGCTGGCATATTTATCTTCGCTGCATATTTATCTTTGCTCCCAATCTAACCGTACGGTTATCTTCTTCTTCTTCTTCTTCTTCTTCTTCCACAGTTCCTCCTCCTTCGCCGCTAGGGTTTCGGCCATGGCGAATCCTATGGCGGCGTCCAGGAGAGGGGTTCGCGTGGTGGGGGATTACTTACTCGGGCCCAAGCTCGGTTCGGGGACGTTCTCGGTAGTGTGGTTGGCGCGCCATCGCGTGCTGGGGACGGAGGTCGCCGTGAAGGAGATCGACGTCGATCACCTCAGCGATAAGCTCAAGGAGAGGCTCCTCACCGAGGTCTTCATCCTCAGGCGCATTAAGCACCCCAACATCATCGCCCTCCGCGATTTCTTCCAGGTTTATTCGACTTTCGATCTTTAATTTCGCTTCTTGCGGATTCCTCCGATCTTTTTACGTTATTAAGATCCTTATCTACCTTATCCGCATGTAGTTAACGTAGATCATCTCTGCATTTACTAGCGGATGTGTCCTAGCGAGGTTTGTGCTGTAGTCGAACACGAGGACTTAGATTTCCTAGGAAAATGAATGATTTTAATGAATTTGACTCTTCAATCTGTAGCAACGAATTTTAGATTATCCATGTGTTGTTTAATATAACACAGATTAGTGAAACTACTGCAGGGACCTGTTATCCAATGTCCTGTTGCCCCTCTATTTTTGTCGGATTTATTTATTGAATTGGGCTAAGGGCTTTTCTGCTACATTTCTTCTTGTCTTAATACATCGGTAATGATTTCTGTATTTATATCAGAATTTACAGAACGCACATGGTATATCAATACGAATATTGGTTCACCACTATTCGTTTGCTGTAGCCTCTACTTGTGAGGCTTAAATTATCTAATTTGCTGATAGTGTGATCTTAGTTTATGAGTTTGTAATGAATAAAATAGTTTTAACTTACTTTAATAGAATAATCACAAATCTGATAAATTAATATAGTTAGTTATAGAATTGCTACAATGGCCCTCTTGTTGTTGGACATTTGCTATGCAGTGCATACTGTATGAAATATGAGCTTGGCCTTCCCATCTATAGTTAGGAACTACTAATACATCTACGAAAGAAATAGGTGTCTTGCCGTATAAGTTATAAAGAAGGGATTCTATTTTCTTTTTGGGTATGAAATTCAATCTTCTTTTCCTTTGTTACTCTAGACTGCTGGGAGAATGTATCTTGTATTGGAATACTGCTATGGTGGTGATCTATCGATGTACATGCGGCGTAATGGAAGAGTTTCAGAAGCAATTGCCAAGCATTTTCTGCAACAGCTAGGTACTTAAAGTTTGGTTTTATGTAGTGAGACAAGACCTTTGTTGTTATATAACCATGATCTCTAAATTGTTCCTGCTATATCTCTAATTATCCATAATAATTTATTCTGTCACAGCATCTGGTTTACAGGTACTTTGTGAACACAATGTAGTTCATCGAGATTTAAAGCCACAGGTTTGTTTCCTTGTTATTCTAATGATGAATGACTACTTTCAGCTTTTTAATCTATATGGCTATTCACTGCTTTCCAAATCAAGCTATAGGTACATCTTATAAATAACACTCAAACCTTGTTCCAACCCATCTATATCCAGCTCTTATTTTGAAACGAGGAAGCTAAAGTTTGATTCGTGATCTATGGCATTGAACCAAGCTGAAAGTTTCCTGCCTAAAAGCACATGCAAGCATTGGGCTTTCCCTATAATAGCCCTGAGAATATGCTAGAATTTGATATTTTGGAATTAGGCAATGGCGCTGGATTTCTAAATAGGAATCCTTTGTTGTATTTTCTGTTTCCTGTTTTTTTTCTCTCCACTTAAGACTATTTAAGTCAAAGTTATTCAAGTTCTAACGTCATTGCCTCAATTGTGTGAGCTAATTCAGTTTTTATATCCATTTTTTTGAGTAGGCTCCTAGATGTAACCAAGTCTAAAAGCTTAAATATTTTGATAACATCCATATCAAGATTGATCACTAACTTTAAGGAGCTATGAATATATTTATATGACAAAATATGTATCCAATTCTAACTTTTTTGGAGTTATTGGCCTAAGGGTTAATACAATGCTTTTATGCTACAAATGCTTTTATTAATTCAACTATGTTATGTATTTTGTTTGATTGCTAGTTTGCTGCTTTCTGTTTTATATTTTTTAATTCACTTTAGCTAATCTCAGATATTAGTAAAGTTGATTTTAGATTTTCAAAGAATCTTGATATCAAGTACCAGCATTTATTTAATTTGGTATTTCGATATTCATAAGTTGATGATTCTGTTAAACAGAATCTTCTTCTCTTGACAAAGGAGGAAAAGCCTGTACTGAAGATCGCGGACTTTGGTTTTGCAAAGTGAGTTAACTTATTCTATTTACAATTCTAACTCACTCCATATGGTTTTCACTTGTAACATCGAAAAGTTTACTGACCTTTTCTGCCTCTTTGTTGATCAATGGGAATATGAATACTTGCTGATGTTCCATCTAACGCTGATTTCTAACTGCATTGCTTGTGTTTTTAAGAGTTACTTTTCTATTAAATATTATCAGGTTTTCTTTCCATTTCCTCTGTTTCTTTTTTTTTCCCCCTTTTATGAAAGGGCGTCGTCTGTTTCTTTCAAGTGATGTAGAATACTGGCATTTCTCTGTGATTACTTATATGGTCATTTTTTTAGTTTTCTATATTTACTTACTCACTTTCTCAAGCAGATCTCTAAAGCCACTTGGTCTTGCTGAAACACTATGTGGTACACCACTTTACATGGCTCCAGAAGTGATGCAAGCTCAAAAGTATGATGCGAAGGTGACTGATCCATCTCTTATCACATAAGATTTTCCGACCTACATTTTCTTCACTATCATTCGCCTTATCCTGATGGAACAGGCAGATCTCTGGAGTGTTGGTATCATACTATTTCAACTCGTAACTGGGCAAGCCCCGTTTAATGGAAGCAATGAGATAGAGGTTTTTCTCCAATTAATTATTTCCTCCTATCAAACTCTTCTCATATGACCTATTGCAGATTGAATTAGCTTTTCTATTCATCAGTTGCTGCAGAATATTGTTAAGTCAAATGAGCTGCCTTTCCCATGTGCTAACAATCTTAGCAACGACTGCATCGACTTATGCAGGAAGTTATTACGACGCAATCCAGGCATGGATTTTTGTATATTTAGTTATATGTTTGTGTTTTTTTTATCCTTCTAGCACTTAATTTTTGTATGCCTTAACTCATTTGTAGCTTCAGGCCAAATGTATGTCAGAGCATAGACAGTAAGTTACAGAATTGGATTGTAGTGGCTAGTAGATAGTCCTTCATTGTTGATTTAGGTTGTTATACATGGTGTGGTACTGGTGGTTTGAAGGGTTGCATAAAAACTTCAAGCTTTTAAAGTTATGTAACAAGAGAAAGCATTTGGACTTATTTTTTCATTGTATTCTTAAGCAGTTTTAAATATGTGTTAGGAATTATATTTCAAGCGTTATCCTTTTCCTTTTTCTGTGCTAATATTTCACGTTCGTATTGCTCTGAATTTATTATGCCACTTTTCTCAACAAAAATGGGTTTCAAACTTTCTGAGAACTCATATTATAGTAGGAAAACCTTATTATGTTCCTTACCTTTCATATGTATTTGTTATTCTTTGAAGATGTGAATTGTTATTTTACTTTCATGTTTCTAACACGTCTAATGCTTCCAGTGGAGCGCCTTATGGTTGAAGAGTTTGCAAACCACAAATTTCTGTCAGTAAACAAGTCAGATGGAGATATGAGGTTAGAAGTCATATGTTATTCCGTCCTACCCTGCATAACTTTCCAAAATGCTAATATTTTAATCTTGTATTTTCAACTAGCAGTCAAATATCTACCAGCACAAAAGATGGCCTTCCTTTGGTTGATTGCAGTCCGGTGAGGTCAATAGGGCAAACTTCTCATAAAGATACTACTACTTGCTTGTTAGATAATGATCCCATGCGACGACAAGGAGGCAACCCTCGGCTAAAGAGCAAGATTTCAACTAATCCTTTTGGGATTCACTCTGCCAAATTACATTTAACTCCGGCAAGTAGCGTATTGAAAAGGACAGGTCTTCGTTCCAAGCACAGTTCTAATGTCTGTAGACCAGAAACTACAAGCCACCCACTTGATTCTCTGGACAGAAGTACTCCGAAAGGTACCACATTCATACTTTTTATCTTTTATAAAAAGTTTTTTGGTCAAACGAATGAGCGGTTCCTTGAAAAAGTTTGCTCTTCAGTTTGTGAATATTCTCATATATTCCATTCCTGGCTACTATAAAACAAATCTGACAGAAGTTTACTTCCTCCTATAAAATTACCTTCTTAACCCCATTTCAGATAAACTAAAACAATGAAAGTCAATTCAAAAAAGTTGGTGTGAAATGGTCATTTCACAGGATTTTTTTTTTTTTTATGTTTTTGATTGAAGATCAAGGGTGGAATGGCACAATGGGAGAAAATTTAGGGATTTAGTGGTTTGGTGAAAAGTTCAGGGACTAAGTCACAATATCGGTATGGTGCAGGGACTATCCATACATTTTTGCAGTACCGGAACTGATTTTCTTTTCTTTCCTTTATATGTAGACGGTATGGCCATTGATTGGTCGGAGCGTGTAGATGAAGATTATGTTGTTGTGTCTATACTACCTCCAGGGACATCTTCATCAGGTGCCTCTCTGCTAGGTGATTCTCCATACAAATCAAAAAACTCAACAAAAGCATCCACAAAAGTTAGTGTGCTTTCAATAAAAGGTGTTTCAAGGGATTCACCTATATTGACAGAGGAGGAGTGCATTTTGAGGGTTGGAACCTTGCAGCATTGTGCATCTGCTGTAAATGAGGTTGTCAAAGAAGAGGTAAATAGTATGACTGTTTTCAAAGCTGGCTTTTCTTTTGTTGTTTGTGATTTTTGGGATGTGTTCATGCACTATACAAACTTCAATATGTTCAATAGTGGTTTGCTTGGGAGTTTCCTTTTAAACATTAACAAGAGATTCCTATGTTCTCATCGTTTTCTCATGCTACTTGCACTCTCTTGAGTGAGTAATCTGCCTGTATAATCACAGCCCTTACCTGTGAATTATTTTATTTCTATTTTCTATCATTAATGTTCTTAAATGTTATTATAGTCTAAAATTTACATTTTTTTTTCAAAAAAAAACTCTGAAAATTTATGTCATGACTTTCTTTTTCTCCTTTTCATTTTCGGGGGTGGTATCAAATGTCAATTTTCACTCTAAGATTGAAAATGGTAGAAAATTGGAAGCATTCACTGTTCAGCTAATAATACTTGCAATTTGGAAGCAAGTAATGCACATTTGCTGCACTCATGGGGCCTCAGAAAAGACAAAAGAAGATAGGGATGCTTCCCGTTCCTTGTGAAGTCTCAAATCCTGATGTCGTCTGCTTGCAGATTGAAAGAGAATTCATTGATGTAGTTTGGCATGCTGAAGAGCTTGCTTCAGAATTTGTGCATATAGCTGGTATATATGCTCTTATTATTTCCAGTCATCAACATAGTTTCTTTCTATCCTATGTCAACGTAGTTTATTTCTATCCTATTCTGGCATAAAAAATGAACATGCAGAGGCTACTGATATGCCAGATGGGATTGAGATAATATTTCAATCTGCACTTATGTCCGGCAGACTTGGTGCTGCGAGTAACATACCATCTTTTTGCATGTTACAGATTCGTTATCATTAGTTTTCCTATTCCCTTTTGGAGGAGTATTTTGGGTTGGAGGTGGGGGATTGGGGTGGTGCAGAGGGGACGGTTCAAACTCTGGCCCCTTGAAGTTTTGACTTGTATTTCAACTCTTGTCCTCCTTGTTTCTATCATAGTGATTTGATCCTTAAAATTTGTTCTTCATAATTATTTCGTCCTCGTAGTCTAATCATGTAAAAAAAAGCACCATGTAATGGACCTGACCCTTATTTTTGTTTTTCATAGGACACCAAATCATGATTAGGAAGTATTTGAATAAATAATGGGCTCTTTACTTGCTGGTTTCTGTAGGGTTTTTATTTTTTTTTTTGCTCTTAAACAGTCCGTTTTCATTTTTCATCTTAGTAGAATTCATCTTAGTAGAACAAAGTTACTAATGAAGAATAAAACAGGTTGATGAGATGATGGGAAATGAAGAGAGAGCTAAGAACCGGTATTCAAAAGCAGTGGATCTGTTGCATTTTCTATTGGTGGAAGCACCCTCTCTCGTTCTCAAGCCACCATTGACCCTGACAAGTTCAGTTGGTGGTCGACTCCGCTCCTACATTGATATGCTTAACAATAAGCGGTCGTAGTTCAACTCCGAGAGGCCCAAAACTGATGCTCCCCATGTTCCCCACACCAGTAGAACCAGTACTGCTATAACATTAGCACCTTTCATCAATTTGTACAGTTTCTTTTGGTGTGTTTTCTTCTTCTTCTTTGGTTTTGGTTTGTTGGTTCATCAATTTGTACAGTTTCTTTTGGTGTGTTTTCTTCTTTTTTTGTTTATGGTCTACCATTGGTTTAGCATGTGATATAGCTATGGTTTATTAATGCCTTTTAGATTGTTCAGGATAGGGCATGATTTACTCTAATAATAGTAGAGTTGTACAGTATCACCATTATTGCTGGATTGAGGCAATCTACAAATTCCATTTGGCTGGATTTGTGAAAGCTGTTTAATTAGCTACCGTACTTTCTTCTACTGGTTAAGCAAATAGGAGTTACTCTGGTAGTTAATCTTGGCCTTCCTCATTTGGTTGTTGTGTTCACCAGTAATTTTACAGCTTTACGGCAATGGCACTCTGGTGGTTTAAATCTATACTGCTAAAAGTTGATCGTAAGACATCACGGTGATATACGCTTGTGTCTTGAAAATCTCTCCAGTACCAAATTGATTCAAGACGTTATCCTATTTTAATTTCTTCATCTTTTTTTAATCTTGTGTAAGAAGCTTGGCTTCACATTTCCAATGTATATAGCATATAGCGTCACGGCGAAAGAAAGATTTGGTGGTCGGTATAGGAGGTTTAAAAGTTTCGAGTATAATTATTTTATATTTTTTAAAAGAAAATAAAATACTATTATACTCTCTCTCTCTCTCAAAAAAAAAAAAAAAAAAAAAAAAAAAAAAAAACATTTCCAGTGCTTGCCTAATTTCAAATGCGAAAGAAAATTCCCCAATATTCAATAATCGTCCACCATGTCGCTGATTAAAAACCACAATTACTATTGTTATCACTCTTTTTCTGGCCCGGCCCAGTGGATTCTAGGTGCAGCAATACAAGTGCGCAACCGCATCTGCGCCTTCTTCGCGTTCCCGTCCGGTGGGAGTACCGCAGCGTCTCATCTCCAGGTCTCCTCTTCTCTCCTCTCCTCTCCTCCCACCGGCCATGGACGCTCACCACGCATCTCGAGGCCGCCGTACGGTAATCACTCCCTCTCTCTCTCTCTCTTCTCTTTTTCTCCAACAACAAATTGATTCTGAATCGCGTGCTTTCTTTTTTTTTTTTCCCCTTCCCCCCAACCCCAATTTCCACCTCAGTTGGAAGAAATTCGCCAAAAGAGAGCCGCCGAGAGATTTCACAAAGCCTCCTCCGGATCCGATCTCGAATCCTCCAATCACTCCGGTGTGTGCTCTCTCTCCTTCTCTCTCTCTCTTCTCTGTTTTTCTTCTGTGGCGAACGCATATTAATCTTCTTACAAATCGGGGAATTTTGTTGCTTTTTTTTTTCAGGGAATCACAAACTGGAGAGCGGATACGCACCGGCCGAGGTTCGAATTTCTCCCTGCCTGATGCCTGATTCTATTCATATTCTTTGTTTCCTAAACACAGTTTTAGATCGATTTGCTGCCCGCCATGATTAGTTCTCAATCGAGATTTGAGTTCAGAATGAATGATGCTGTAAATTTCGAGTGCAGAGAGATTCTCATGCGCTGCTAGCTCGAGCCAAAGAGCTTGAGAGTAGAAATGCTGAATTAGAGAAGGAAAACCAGAAACTAGCGTCGAAGGTACCGTTTTCGATATACGCGTGCATTTTTAGTTTATATGAGGATATATGTATATAGACGGAAACTCATGCGGCTTGTTTCCAGCTCGCGGAAAAGGAAGTCGAGAAGGATTCGCTAACGAAGCGTTTGAATGATCTGGTAATTAGACTGGATTCCTCTACATTAGTTTCGTTCTGCGTGGTGGGACTGCGTCAGCAGAACGTTCTTCGGCTTTCTGATTTCTTTTTTTTTCATGTTTATATGTATTGTACTTTTGTTTTGTGAATCTCAGGAACAAAATAGTTTGCCCTCCTTGAGAAAATCCTTGAAGGACCTTTCGATAGAGAAGGATGCAGCAATAGTCGCAAAGGTGTTAGATTTTTCATCTGTATTCTGCGATTATTCTTTACCGACCAAAACTACGGTCTTAACTTTTTTTTACTTGTTCTGAACAGGAGGATGCTTTGTCGCAACTTCGAACCACTAGGAAACGGTTGAAGGAGGCAGAAGAGGAGCAATACAGAGTATGTTTTCCGTCGGGATACTTTTTCAGCTAATTATATTTTCACATTTTTGACATTACTAATATATTTTCAACAGGCTGAAGAGGATGCCGCAGCCTTGAGAGCAGAATTGAATTTGCTGCAGCAGCAAGTAACGGTTAATTCTTATAGTAGCATCCCATTAGGAAACCCGAATGAGCATACTCTTTCGCTGGAAAAGGAAATAATGGATTTACAAATTAAGTTGAAGGTATGTATATGTGACTTAGCCCCTTGCTACCCATGTTGCTTCGCACTGCTGTTGTACATTCTTCCATTATATTTGTCTTATATGGTTGTCTAATACAGCAAGAGTCACTGCTGAGACAACAAGAACAACATAAGCTTGCAGAAGAGCAGCTCCGGCTTTCTTCTCTAGTGGATGAAAAACAACAGCTGGAAGATAGACTTGCAGCATTAGCCAGAAAAGCCTCAGGTATAAACTTACGTAGGTTTGTAATATCAAATAGGGATCTATAAGAAAGTGAGCATAAAGATGAAGTTAACTATAATCCTGAATTGTCTTTTATGTGAAGTCATCTAGATCGTCAGTTTCACTGTCTTGTTCCTTTTTGCTATGCAGAAGAATCTTCTGATAATGCAGCTCGCAAGGCATTTTCTATGGTAAAGCTCAAATTTTGGAGTTTTAAGTGGATTTTTGTTTCATTGTTATAGTTGAACTTCTGGAGAATTTGAGCGGATCAGAATATCCTGTTTTCACACTTTGAATTTCGGCTTTCAAAATATTTTCTATATAAAAGAAAAAAAATAGAAAGTTTGGTGTTCTTATACTAATTTTGTTGCCCCTGGCATTCTTGTATTTTTCATTCTTCAGTTCCTGTTGTTCTAATTATTATATGTTGCTTTGAAGCGAGATAAAGAGAAACTTGAGAAGCAATTGCATGATATGGCTCTTATGGTTGAGAGACTCGAGGGTAGTCGACAAAAGCTGCTAATGGAGGTACAATTTGTTTTTTTTTTTTTTTTTTTTTTTTTTTTTTCCATTAAGTCAAAACATTTTTATTATAGTAAGTGTCTATATGATATTTTGGTAGATTGACTCACAATCATCTGAGATAGAAAGGCTGTTTGAGGAGAACTCAAGTTTGTCTACTTCTTGTCAAGATACCATGGTGGTTGCTATGCAGTGGGAAAACCAGGTATATGAATGACTCTCTTGTTAGTATGTATCTAGTTTTGCTCAACTTACACTACCTTTGTTGTGATTTTCTTCTGTACCTACTTAATCGAATGCGCACCGATATTATGAAATTTTGTATCTCCCATTAATGATGATGAGTGTGGCTAGATAACTACTTTGCTTACGATCGAGACTTACTGTTCTTATCATTTAAGACAGCTCTGTAAACTTCCTCATCCTCCCCAATGAAACCAACGCAAATCTTGCTAAATATGTATTACATTAGCAGACATGGTCTTGATAATGGTCATATTTTTTATCAATTAATCTTGAGAGAGTTAAACAAGTTTCCTTTAAATTTCCAGTGAAACAGTGATATAATAACAAACAGTGATGCAATATTGATTTTCACCTTCACTGAAGAAAAGGTTATAGTATGTATGGTTGCTTCAAAAGCATATACTGTGCAGAAACCTAGACAACTGGGTTCCCAAATCACCAGCATGAGACCAATCTAGGCATTTAGAGTGGCTATTTTATCAAACTTATTTATGTATCAATTATATTGACATTAACAATTACAGGTTAAGGAATGTCTGAAGCGGAATGAAGAGCTCCGAGGCCTGTTGGATAAACTGAGATCAGAACAAGGCAATCTATTGCAAGCAGAAACTCCCAATATCCAGTCACATGTTCAGGCTGAGAACGGAAGCATGTCCGACCCACTAGAATTGGTCACTGAAAATCTACTGCTCAAGGTAAGTCTTTGATAGGGATGTCAACGGGTCGGATTCGGGACGGGTTTTTAAAAATTCGAATCCAAAAATCTGAACCCGAAATAATTATTTCTCTTTATTATATATCAAAATATATTACATTAAATCTAAATTTTTAAAATACAATTTCAAATATAATATCAAACATTTTTATTTATTATATAATATAAAATCGATTCAGGTTCGGGTTCATATCGGTTACAAAAAAAAATTCATACCCGAATCCAAATCCATTGGATTTTTATTTTTTATATACGTATCCGAAACTATATCCGTTCAGCATTGGATAAATTGCACCATTCGGGTTTGGCCTTCGGTTCTGGTTCGGATTCGGATCGGATAAAATTTTGAATATCCGTATCCATCGGCATCCTTAAGGTCTTTGTGGCTGATTGAGGTAAATTTTGGCTGTCTTTAGACCTTCAAAAAAAATTTAAAGAAATCTACTGGTCAAGGTAAGTCTTTCAGGCTTATTTAGATAAAATTTGGCCTACTTTAGATATTGGAATGCTTGAAAATAATAAAGTAAGACGTTCCTTTTCTTCTATAGGCAACTAAATGACAAGGTCGCTTTAAGTAAATATTTTTTTTCTCATTATCTAGGATCAAATTGTCAAAGAACAAAGTAGATCGGAGGGGCTAGCAGCAGAAGTTATGAAGCTTTCAGCTGAACTGAGACGTGCCGTCCAGTCACACAACAATCTGGCGCGCCTGTAATAACCCACTTGTATCAAATTCTGGCCTTTTCTACTGCTTTAAATTTTGGGAGAAATTAAATTCATATTTTTTGTTTTTTCAGCTACAGACCCGTTCTGAAAGATATAGAGAATAACCTAATGAAAATGAAGCAAGAAACTTATTCCTCACTCGGCTGATAATAGCTGCAGTGTAGTATATTTCATCATCTGCTTTCAGCATCAATTCTCTATGCAAAACTTAGATTGCTCCTCGATCGCATCCGGGCTGCAAGCATCTGTCATCGGTGGCACTGGAGGCTAGGGTGATATTGAGGAGTGGTTTCCACTGCGAAAAACTGCAGCTGTTTTCTCCTTCTGGAATATTTAGTTTGGTAAATTTAGGTTCCAGATTCGGACCAATTGATGCTGATTAGTCGGTGTAATTGAAAGAAATATATTGGTGGAGTTGCTATTTATAGGATGATCCTTTGTAACACAACTTATTTTTACAGGACCAAGTTCTTGCGTATGTGTTCTGCAGTAAAGATCACTTTTTTATTCAAACGAATTTTGTGCATGGACAAAGGTGAAAATGCATCGAGGGTTTACATGAATAACAACCCTCTTTCAGCTAACGAAGTTCATCCAATTGTGCTGAAAAACCATAGCAAGAGCACAGCACGCAGTAGACAAGCCATGCCGTTCACAGTTTTCTCTTACTACTCTATGGCTTCTGCTACCCTATCGTTTGTTTGGCCCAGCGATTGAAAAAGTTTAGCTACTAGAAAAATCGATGTCATGCATTGAAGTTTCTGTTTCTCGCTTCAGTAGGAAGCAGCTGGAAATAACAAAAATAAATTTTGCTAGGCCTGCCCAAAGCAACTGCACTATTTCAAAATCTTAAGCAAGACACTTCATAAGCAAACCATCAAAACAACAGATTCATCACGTAGAACTTTGTTATACGCCTCCAAATTCAGCTGCTCCAAGCCGAATTAAGTGACATGCAAAAATGCATTAAAAAAGTTACATTTAACTTAAGGAATTTCTAAGCTTCCAAATAATAGAGATAATAAGAGGTTCTCTTCAAACCATCATTTTGTATCGAATGATACATGCACTTTCCAATATTAAAACTTCTAAAACTTCTTTGCGATCAGAAACTTTTTCCCGACCTAGGAGAAAATACACGTCAACCAAATAGGCCACTAAAGCCTTTCGTGATTAATGTATGTACAACTGCAGCACCGTCTCACACACAAAGAAATAAAAATTTCTGGAACTACCCATATGGAGCAACCTCCAGAGGAAATGTTGCAAATTATTTGGCTTCTCAAGTGTTCTCCTCCTCCCAAGGGTCAAGACGCTTGCACCTTTTGAAGCCACCACGTGTATTGTTGGTAAGGGGCCTTAAATACACCAGATAGACACAGAGGATTAGCAAAACACATGTTCAAATTACTACAATAATTGCTGATACGAACTTAAAAGAAAATAAAGAACAGCAGACGCCGGAAAAAAGAAATAAATAAAGGTTAGTGCGGTCTTATAAACGCTGGCAGAAGATTCGGCGAGTGCTCATAAGATGGCATCTATTACAGCTAAAAAGCCTGTAGTGTATTATTACACACAAATAATGAATTCTAATGGCAATTTACTCGCATAAAGATCCTACCTAAGTCCTCAGGCTAGGAGATCCATTCTGTATGATATTTACAGCTAAAGTAAGGTCTAGCAGTGCTAGGATCATTTGCTATGACATAATTGCATTAAAAATTCAAAAATGTCAATAAAATGGTACAGCTTCGGCCTTCATCACTGACTTTCTTTTTCTCTTGATGATGATGGTAAACTCATCAACCGAAGCAACATGAGCAATAGTTCCTAATCACCTTTGTAGAAGATAAAGTACTACTGGTAAAAGAAATATCCTATACTGGATTCTAGAATAAAGAAGAAATCAGGACTGATTGATGCCACAAAGAAATATAGCTAGTAGCATTAGAATGAGCAATGTGCTTAAGCTAGTTTCGGTCCAACATCTAATGTGGGACATACGAATCCAACAACAGATTCTGGATCCTATAAGCACGGCAATGAAAACAATAAAGAAAAGGGAAAGAAAAACTAAGCCATACCAAAAGTGGAGCAGAATATAGTTTAAAGTGCGGTTGCTTTCGCCAAGAGACCAAAATGTTTCAAGTTTGTCTTTACTAGCATGTTATTAGGTTTTCACAAGCAATACAAACCCCGGAACTCTAAACCTTACTGCTTGCAACCAAGATATACAAACCCTACAAGAGGCAACAACGTCCGTCTCCAGATGAAGCATCTCCATCGTTAGCAGTCTCCGGTGACCAACAGGACTCAAGGGCAATCACCAGAAGTAGCTGAAACCACTAATAATGCTGCTGATCCCCAGTTTGCAAGTTAAGTTTCTTCTCCTTTTCTACCGTTGTTTTCTCCAGTCTTCTTTTTTTGTACACTGTTGGTCTGGAGAGGCCAAATTGTGTCAGCCGGGGAAGGTTTTGCTATCTAAGAATGGTGCTGTTCAAGCATTACGATAGCGTTCGTGCATCTTGGTTGCAAGGAATGATGCCCAAAGGCTTACAAGTTCTAGCACTAACAAAAGCCGATCAGATAAAACTCGCTAGAAAAGATGGACTCAAAACCTGTTTTACGTAGTGCAAAGAAGTGTTCTGATCTAACCTCCTACATAGCAACTGCCATGTCCCCCACTGTAAGACTACAATCATAAATACAGATTTACATGTTATAGCATAATGGATACAATCTGTTTCGATCATGTTGCCCGACCTAGCAAATACCATGGTCACTTTTACAACACTGAATGTAATAGGCACATAACTCCCATACTTAAAAGGCAAAGGAAGGCTATACAGTCCGCTTTGCTTTATAGGTTTGAATAGCTGGGCTGTTACAACACACTTAAAGAGAGTTAGAGACTAACGAAGATATGGTTGTTGAGATGAATAAGTGATTTTAAAAGAAAAGATAGCATAAAAAGAGAACACTCGAAGTTGGAGTGGGTTAATTAAGGACAAAGTGAGGGATGTTCTGTTGAAACCACACATCACATATAAGTAGAGATGTAAATGCCACAAGATATAAAACAGAAGTAATCTAGGTAGGTGAGCTGAAGGGCACGAAAGAGATGCTCAATATAACATGGTTAAAGCTGATTAGCTAAGACTTTCATAGTTTGCTTACGAAAGGAATGCTCAGAAAAGGATGCAGTAGCAAAAGAAATTAAACAGTGAAATGGAGTCAACTGGACGCTGTAAAGGAGAGAGACGAAGATGAAAGAAATTAAGCAGAGAGGTAGTAGAAGAAACATAGGAAAAATCCATGTAAAAAAAATAACAACTTCAGCCTAAAAGGACGTCCTTAATCATTTAAAACCTTCCAATCCATCAACTGTCATAATTGGACTTATTAATACTGAATATGGAAATTAAGAGTTATTTCAGCATCTTTAGTTGTTCTTATTAAAAAAAAGAATGAAATCCCACTAGACACAAGCTTCTCCAAAATTTTATCAGTTATGCACGATAAACCCGAATATTTTTTTTTCTAAATATAACTCAAAATAGGAACAAAAATCTTGTAGAAAGAGAAAATCTTTTGATATCAGAAAGAGAAGCCATTTCCCCTAACTATGTCTATTTCTGGAATAAGCATGAGAAATTAACAACCGCAGCCAAAACAATGAAGCAAATGCCTCCTATAGCTGCTTCTGCAGAGTTCCCATGATACAAGATTACTTTAACACCAAAGAGACAGCATTATGCCTAATTACTCGCATTTCAATAGTCAACTGGCAACAAAAATGAGCAAGGTGGGGTGATGTGATCAGTAGCAACTGACCTCAAAGACATTACAGGCGAAAAGGACTTTCTCAATTATCAGATTTTTGTTGACATCATAAATTTGGATTTTTTCTCTGCAGGCTTGAGAATTTGAAAAGAGCACATTAAGGTTTCATCCACGCTCATCATTGCACCAGCATTATCAAATTCACCACAGTAATTTGGGGCTGAGAATATGGTAACCAGTTGTCTGTCGGCAAAGAATTCATAACCATCCTCAACAACCTGGAAATCATGAGAGGAACTCAAAATGTATACAGAAACCATAAATAAATAAATAAATAAATAAATAAATGAATAAATAGTATACAGAAAATATTTAAGTTTATGACCTGGTGGGCCCGACAGATAAGATCCAGGTCATGTCTTTCTAGGAATTCTGAAACTTTGTCTGCTCCAAATGTGTATGAAACCCCTCTATCATTCATTCCCCAACCTTGCATTTCTTTACCAGGATCAGACCAAAGTAAGTCACACAATAAACCAGTATCCGGCACATCAGTTGGTCGAGTCAAGTTTTTTATCTGATCCAAGTTGGTCAGGTCAGGAGAAAGACCACCGTGCATGCACAATATCTTGTCATCAATTAGAGCAGCTACAGGGAGGCAGTTAAAGCAGTCAGTAAAGACTTTCCATAGCCTCACATTAAACCGACGCTTGCATTCATCATAAAATCCATATATCCTGTTTATAGAAGCACACTCATGATTTCCTCTCAGAAGAAAAAAGTTTTCAGGGTATTTGATTTTGTATGCCAAAAGAAGGCATATTGTTTCCAAGCTTTGCTTTCCGCGATCTACATAATCACCTAAGAATAAATAATTGGCTTCAGGAGGGAAGCCACCATATTCGAAAAGCCTTAAAAGATCACTGTACTGTCCATGGATATCACCTGAAAATTCAGATAAAAAGACGTAGTCAAGAAGTAATCGTCTTAAAGAATAAGAACAAGCTATTTTATAAGTTCATTGTCTATGCAGAACTAAACCATTCAACCAGTTGGTTATGAGGAAACAACGAATCAAGGTAACAACCTCCAAATTTTATGTCTAACATCAAATACACTCTGAAAGAAATATAGCCAAATGCCTCAAAATTCGATTCTATTTTAACAGATTAAGCTTCTTTATAAATTAGCCCCCATATTAAGTCAAGAATTTTCTGAAACAATCCAACCTTCATAACATGTTTAAACTAAAAATGCACACTATGCATCATGTAAAAGCTTATCATTCATGTATCACGGGAAAACCAAGTAAACCAGTGGATAGGGAATTCTTTAGGGTAATGACGGTTGCAGACTCTGGAACTCGTTAGACGAAAAAGAAAAGCATCAGTATTTCTCTTATAGCAAAAGATGTAATTAAAAAACAACAAAACTACTACACTACAATTAATTTATATGGGCCTTAGTTGACCAGTGTTGAACAGCTCTGATAAATCATGAGGACAGCCAGAGTGAAAACATGTAGAACCCTGTCTGAACTGTTCCTAAAAAGATGAAGATTAATGGCGGACAGCTGCAGCTGATGCTGCAGCTACAGGCCAACAAGGAAGGCATACCATGTCATCTTACGTTTTACCATCTGAAGCCCAGACCAACTGCAATGGTTTGTGTGCGGCATTCTTATGAACAAAGTTATACTTAGCATCAGATGACACAATCATTTAGAAGCAACTTTTAAAAGAGCAAGTTCAGAAGAAATAGAAGTATTGGAATTGAAAATAATCCGGTTGTGATAGAGTCAAAGACACATAGCAGAATTGCTAATAGTATCATAATAGGTGTTCTCTCTCAAGTCAAAATTAAAATATGTTCAAGAAATCAAGCCCATGGTGAAAAGAGGTCTCATGACCTCTCAATTCATGGGGACCTACAGAAACTCTGCAACAGTAGAGAACCTTCCAAAGTCATTTTAAGGTGACTACCAATGCCACCAAGTGAAGAAAAGGTAAAAACATACAAATCCAAAAGAAAGAAGTATGTTAAAGATAGAACAACAATATTCAGTGCAGATTCATGCAAATTTCTTCCACTTCGTAAGTTTCTAACATCAGCTGTCGCTGTCTATTTAACACAAAACCGTGTATCAAATAATTGCACTTTGTTGACAAACAAAAGTAACTTTGAACACCACATATCTCTGAAAAAAATTACAGAATAAGCCATGATAGAACCTCGTTTTCCATCTTTATGGTTTACGGAGGACTAATTCAGGTTGATAGACAGTTGCAAGAATTTGTTCGTTCTTCTTGGAACTTTCTAATTCTCAAGGGTCTAGAGGCTCGAGCCGACTCAATATTATTAGGAAATAGTTTAATGGAGACAATGGAAATAAATGTTATAGTCCCAAATTCCCAATGAATTTCATACCGACGAAACAAGGGCTGCTATACCGCTAGTAACTACTCACATGTCAACAAATCCTCTCACCAATTCTAAGTTAGCTGACCTCCCTCTCATAATTTCCGCTTTTTTCGTTATACAGCCTCTTCTCTTGGCAACTATTAATCATTTAATACATCAAAAAACACCTCTGCACAGTGGAGTAAATGTGGTGGGTGCAATCATGCACTAAAATTCAAACAGAAAGCTATGTGAGGAAGGAGCGTTTCTTGATAAAGGACTAGAGGAAGAGGTTAATATCTAACAAGGAGTGGAGTATGTAAGGAGTTTGTTTATTTGGGAAGAATGTAGATTAGTTATGCGGGCGCGCGCGGGGAGAGAGAAATGGCTAACAGACCTCTATCTACCGTCAAGTTGCTTGCACCTCTTTTCAAGATTATTCTCATAACGGCAGTGGAGAGCTACGTCATGTAAGAAGGCATAACTTTCAGTATTTTTGACAACTACAAATTCTAAATTAGTTATTTTTATATGTCAACTACATCTCGACGGCAGTTCAATAGATTTAACCTCCAATATTATAAAAAAAATAATGATTATCAAATGTAGGGAAAGGAATAGCATTCAAGTTCGGTCTATTCAGGGACGAAGCCATGTGGAGGCCCACAGTGGCCATAGCCTTCCAACATTTTTTAAATTACATAACAGTCCATTATTAAGTTATTAAAAAAAATAAAAATAGTGTAAATTTTAGGGACCAAAATAATTTTTTTTTAAAAAAAATAATGTTGCCTTATGAGCCACGAAATGTAAATTTAATTGACTCCAACGTATTGTAATACTTGATTTGAAAATTATACTAAATCTTAATACTTGATTTTTTGATATATCGTAATACTTGATTTGCAAATTATCCTAAATCTTAATACTTGATTTTTTGAAATAAATTTTTGTAGATATCTAGAATATTATTATTTTAATAGTAAAGATAATTATACTCTATTCTTTTTCTCAAAAAAAAATATTAAAAACTCGAAAGTGAATGAACAAAAAATTACTTATATATAATTTTTTTATTAATAATTTTTAAAGATTAATATATTTTGCATAATATATTTTTGGCCACTCTAAAGCTAAAATCCCGGCTTGTCTATTAATTAGATGACAAGTAGACTTGGCCACATTCAGCAAATTTTATATAAAACCTACAAAATAATGCTATACTCGGGAAATATAATTAATTCAAACAACTATGTTCACCAAGATTTACCACAGCAAAATACCATATTTGTCTAGGAACACATTACTCATACTCTAGGCGGCTAAAGTATAGGCTCTTTCAACCATTAACTCAAGAATCTCACAGCTGAGTGTATCAAAGATATAATCAAGAGATAAGAAAGGCAAATAAATAGCAAACATTAGAACAAGATGATCGTAAAGTTCCAAAAAGAAAACTTTTTGCTGACTCGTCTGAACCCTCTATTGTAAAAACCCTAATTTTCCCATTCCTGAGCTAGTAAATGTAATCTTCGTCGACCTCTCCGAACTATCGATTATCTCACTCCTTCCCTATAAAGGGAGACGATCCAAGACCCAAAAAAAAAAAAAAAAACAGCGAAAACACATATGAAATCCAAGAATCGAGGACGCAACCGCATGGACATTGACAACGAGAGGCGGGCGATTTTGAAGAGATCGAAGGAGGAGGAGGAGGAGGAGGAGGACTGACCGCAAATCTTGATGGGGGCTTCGAGCTCGAGGAGATTGGGTTGGCTGAGGAAGATCTCGCGGGAGACGTTGCAGAGTTGGCGGATCTCCGCCTCGGAGAGCTGCACCTGCTTCCCGGGCCTCGCCGTCCTCACCTCCAGCAGCCGCCGTATGATGTCGTCCAGCAACGCCGGATCCATCCCCGCCGCCCCTTGCCCCGCCATGCTCGATCGAATTTGAATTCCAATTCTCTCTTCCACACCCACACCCACACCCACACCCACACCCTCCTCCGCGCGAAGAGAAGAGAGGAGAAGAGACGAGACGAGACGAGACGAGACGAGACGAAACGAGAAGAGACGAGAAGAGAGAAACCCTCGTCTCCTCTCCCCTGCCCTAATTTCCTATTTGGGGGAGAATGAAGGGATAAAAAGTGGTGGGAGGTCAGGCGAACAAATAAATATTAATATATAAATATTAATAAATATAATTATAGATATATTATAACGGATTTAGGTATAATAAATAAATATTATCGGAATATATATAGAAAAGAGGACGGGGGAAGGGATATAATTGTGTGACAGCGGGGGCGGAGGGGCCGTGGGTCTGCAACTTCAATGAGGCGGAGGCGCCGATAGGTCCTCCCATCTGTCCCTTTCATTGTTCGTGTCTTGTGATCGTTTTGCCGACGTGTAAACGTCCGGCTCCCAAAAATTAAAACAAAATTTATAAACAAAAATAAATTTTAAATAATTTTATAATTTAAATGAAATAATAATATTATTATTATTATATAATAAAGATACTTGTTTGCCGGTGATTATT
Organism: Tillandsia fasciculata; assembly: GCA_029168755.2. Classification (NCBI taxonomy): domain Eukaryota; kingdom Viridiplantae; phylum Streptophyta; class Magnoliopsida; order Poales; family Bromeliaceae; genus Tillandsia; species Tillandsia fasciculata. The sequence continues at coordinate 16,760,631 of CM054951.1, forward strand.
TTTTAGCCGTCGGATTAACTCTGGTCACACACACACAGAGAGAGAGAGAGAGAGAGCGCGCATCAACATTAAATAAGCATATTTAATTCTTTTGGATCCCAGTGACTTACTATTCTTCAACTTTTCTGTTCCAACATCTTCTCCTAAACTTGGTCTTCTTCGCAAGGCCAAGAAGTTCAGAACCAGTCTTTAGAGCTCTCTCTCTCTCCCTCTCTCTCTCTGCTCACCCTTCCCATGCAGTACTCATACAAAGTTTCACACAAGAAAGGATACTTTTTACTTGCACATTGAGTAGAAATAGCTTTACTTCTCCTCAAATCAATATCCCTACTTTTCTAAGCAAATGTAAGATTAATAATGCTTAGTGGAAATCACTTGTTGAGATAATTAATGATTGTGAAAGAGAGCGCTTCCTACCACAATCCTGAATAAAATAGACTCGGTATCTAAATAAAAATTTAAAATTACTGTCATAAATATATAATTTATTAGAGTCGTGCGCCGTTTGTCTCCCAAGTTGTGAGCAATTTCGTGAGATCAGAGATAGAGGCGGAGGGAAGAGGAGCGTTTGGGGGGAGGGGAGAAATCTCCTCTTGCATATTTTTTTGTTTTTTTTTTTTGGTGGGCTGGTGATTAAAGGTAATATATTTTTTTGTTCTTTTTTTTTTGGTGGACTGGGGATTAAAGGTAATTTGCATAGTAATTCTTAAAATCGAAAGGATGTATTTATTGTAGAAATCTAATATTATTGAGTAGAAATCATAATTTTATTCTGGAATGTTATTGATAGCACCGGTCCAACTTACCACCCATTTTGTAATCATTGGATCGCATTGAGATTCGTGGAGTCTCTTAATGAGAAAAAAAAAATAAAAAAAAAAGTAAAAAATAAAAACTTTTCTTTTTAATTAAAGGGCTTGTACGAATCTCAATGCAATCCAATAGCTATAAAATGGATGGTAAAGTTGGGCTGGTGCTATCAATAGCATTCCAGCACAACTCGTGTATATATATATATATATATATATATATATATATATATATATGTGTGTGTGTGTGTGTGAGAGAGAGAGAGAGAGAGAGAGAGAGATATATATATATATATATATCATGGTTGTGATATTAATATTAGGAGAGAGCAAAACACAATGAATTAATTTCCTCTTCAAATGTTATAATTAAAATATCTTACAGAATGATCTAAAGCATCGATAGAAATAGGTTGTCTTGTATTGCAATTCCAAACTAGCTAGACCTTAAACATTGATGTTATGCTGGACTGTTTGGTGATGTGCTTGTGTGGTCCAAAGTCATTCAGCTTTGGGAGGAAGGGACTAGAGAAAGAGAGTACAGCTTAAGCTTTTAGCCTTCCACCTACTTTGCCACCCTCGCCACCTTGCACCTTCATCCCACTAACTCGGCCCACTTTTTTAATTTCTGTAAAATCCTCAGTTCCAATCAGTTTATGCAACTATATATTTACTTTTAAAATAAATATTATTTATATATCCTACGCCCTTTTATCATAATATTGAATAAATTATTTTATATTTTTAGTAAACAAAATTAAATTACTTGCTTTTATATATATATATATATATATATATATATATAGAATTATATGCTAGTTGTCAAACTCGTGATATTTGCCAGTAGATTTGCACATGTAAGTCCAAGACAAAGTCGTCTATTTAATAAGCCATTTCAGGTAGAGAAATGCTATATGTACATTCATAAATAGATGTATATTTTATATCCCCATCCATTTAAGGATGAAAAATTATAAATAAAAAAATTTTCATCTTTAAATAAGTGGGGTGTAAGATGTACATCTCTTTTGAGATGTACATTTAGTTTTTTCTTTTCAGTTATGAAAAGTATGCATACATTTTTCTTCCTAACGAAAAGTACATGTACGTACATATATCACGGGCCAACCATTTTTTCTTCGGTTACCTCAATCATTCGATAATATAATTAAGAAATTCACCATGTTTAGAAAAATCAAATTAAAGTGTAACCAAGCTTTGGTACTCAAAGAAAACACAGAATAATAAATAAATAAATAAATAAATAAAGGTTAAATTATATGTTGATACTTCCATAGGGCCAAAGGCCCGACGTTTTATATGATCAGCCTGGGTGGTGGTACAGTGGTAATGGGCCTTGTGTGCAGATTCTCCACGGGACTTACTTAATCCACACTTAAAATCAGATGTATACCCGGGCCCGGCTCAAAAGCAGTAAATACTTGGATCAAGCAATTCTATATATAGCATGTACGGGTGGTAATCCAGCTCGTTGTTCGCGAGCCAGCTCGTGTTCGGCTCGAAATGAGCTCGAGATCGAATAGTTCATTTAGTAAACGAGTCGAACACGAGTCAAATTTTTCAGCTCGTTTAATAAACAAGCCGAACACGAGTTGGGATCAGCTCGCTCGTGTTCGACTCGATAACAACTCGTGTAGGGATAATTGCTGTGTACCCCTGAAATATGAAGAAATATCTGATTTACCCCTCTTAGTTCCACCGTTATTAAAAAATACCCTACCGTTTCCCTTTGTTAAGTTAACTAGGGTTAAACTAGAGTTAAATAATAATCGGAGTTGAAAACTATCAGATATACATTTTGCCCCGGTTTAGGATTGGATTTAGGATCGTTTAGCAAAATAGTAATTACACACAGATAACGGCAGTTTCAAACGGTACACTAACAGAGTTTAACTTCAGGGGTATTTTGGAAAGAAGTTGGAACGTAAGAAGGGTAGTTTTAATATTAGCTTCTAAGAGGGGTAAATCTGAAAACAGGAAAATAGGGGTACGTAGAAAATTGCCCCATATATATATATATATATATATATATATATATATATATATATATATATATATATATTACTATTTAGATTTTAGACCATCAATTTTTTATAAATTTAAATTATTAGATTAAAATTTTAATTTTTTAATTTTTTTTAAATTTTATATCTAATAATAAAAATAAAAATTAAATTTTGCGAATCAATTCGTGTGCGGTTCGTTTAATAAACGGACTGAACACAAATTAATTTTTTCAGCTGGATATTTAAACAAGTTAATTGGATCGTTGGCATTCCTAAGTAGCGAAATAAATATCCACGCAAATTCACGCCAATGTTAAATGAATAAATAAATAGTAATAGTAACAGAAACAATAACTTTTAAAAGATAGCACTAATTGTCGACGATACGACCGTCGCTTTATTTTGTAAAAATTTTATGTTATCTTCTTATCTTGTAGAAATCTTTTCAGCTCGACAACATTGACATATCATCTCCAAATTGCTATCGTAATAATGATTACAATTAAAATGCCCACATCAAAAGTCTTCTCAAAGTCAGAAAAAAAACCCAAAAAATAAAAATAATAAATAAAAAATTCCACATAATCTTAGCCCTTTGCGCATGCCATTGCATCAGCAAAAGTGTGGGAGAGGCCGGTTGAGTTCCTAGCCGTCCATTTCTCCACGTGGCATGATAGTTTCTTGGGGCCTACAATGGACGACCTGCATTACTCCACGCGGCATCCATCCCGTGTGATCAGAAGGTGAAAATGAGCAATACACGGAGTACGTGGGCACTATTCCGGAACAGATTGATACGAACGTCGTTCGATCGAAAATCTTCTAATTAGGACCATTTTTCGGCATTTATTACTCTCTCAGTAATTTTGCAGGGAAAAAAGAAAAAGTGGGAGGAGGCGTTTAATGGCGGCACATGGCGACGAGAACGATAGATAGCACCGCGCTCGAATGGGAGCCGACGCATGTCCACGCTATAACACCCCCCTTCCCCCTCCCCGCTTTAATTCCTCATTCACGTGATCCACCACCCTCTCTCGCCCTTTGCCCTCCTCTTCTCCCTTATCTCCTCGGATTTTGAGCCCTGGAGTGCGTCGTTGAAGAGCAGGGGAGGGAACTCGGTGGGAGGAATCGCTTCTCGTGTGGAGGGATGGAAGGGGGTAAAGAGGGCGATTCGTCGTCGTCCGGAGTCGTCGATCGCAAGGAGGAGGAGGCGATGGCTACTACTGCTGCGTACTCCAAGTCCTCTTCGTCGTCGTCGTCTGGGTACTTCACCAGCGTCTTCTCCCCATCGTCAATGGTAGCTTCTCCTCTCCCCTCTTAATCCTGTGTTGTTCGTGCGTGCGTGCGTGCGTGCGGTGGTGGTGGTGGTGGTTAACTTTGATTGGAGTCGGATTATAAAAGGGTTCTGGGGGGATCCATCGGAGGCTTTTATGTATTCGTTATTATTATTCGTTTAATCTAACAGGGGCCGGTTACGTGGCGAGTTACCACCATGTTCCGTTACTTAAATTTATTTTCTATTGATGGATGCTGTGGCTTTTAATAGTGTAATGGCATTGATTAAAATCTGGGAGTTTTTGGCTTTTAAATGTGCATTTGAGATCTCGGTTTTCTGTCTCGAATTCGTTCTTTCTAGTATTTAATTTTCTGGTTTGCCGTGTTAGGCCGAGGGAAGTGACACTGCGCATTCGGACTTGTACTGGACGAAAAACAGCATGAAGGCAGGCGGTCAAACTGAGAATGGAGAGAACGTTATCAAAGGTTCTTCCGTACATGGAATTCTTCTTCCGTACATGGATTCTTCGTGCTTTAATTATCGGCTTTCTTCTTATTGAACGATTTGTTCTTCCGTACATGGAATTCTTCTTCCGTACATGGATTCTTCGTGCTTTAATTTTCGGCTTTCTTCTTATTGAACGATTTGTTTTGTTTGTTTTTTCAACAGGCTATATATATATGTTTCCCACCCACAACCACCCCCCCCCCCCCTTTTTTTTTTCTGATCATGTATAATACACTCCTGGTGTCTGAAGTTTGACGAGCATATATTGTTAAAATGAGAAAGTGATAGATATAATCGCCTCGATTAACTGCTATAGGAGGCTTTGTTTCTCTTGTTTTTATTATTATTTGTCAAAAGTGTTCAGTGTTATTGGTTCTCCAACAAGAGAATTTTGAGTACGAAAATGAATTAAATGGCGTATATTTGCAGATGGCGAACCTCGGGATAACCCAAGCAAAAACCAGACCCCACAGAACAAAGATGGGAAACCAATCTATCCTATTGAGCCAATCGAGTCACCGTATTTTGGCTCATCGGTGCATTATGGCGGCAGGGATTTTTTCGCCTGCTCTGCATCCAGTAGCACTTCTGTAACTGCGAAAACTGTAAGTTCTAATGACAATTTCTGGCATAATGTACTCTGACGCTCTGTTTTCTTTTTCCTATTTTATGCTTGAGAACGTTAAATTCAGTTGCTAGTATTTACGGCCTTCTTTCTGTATTTAATTATTAGCGTAAAAACAATGAAGATGACGGTTCTGACAATTCAAACTTTGCTACAAGAGGTGATTGGTGGCAAGGTAGGTGTTACTCTGTTTAGGATCTTTTCGAATTGGAAAGCACTCGGTTGAAGAATAGCCGTTAAATTTTTCTCCAATTTTTGTTCTATTAGGTTCGCTTTACTACTGAAGAAAGTCTTATCTAGTTAAACGAAGAAGGTATGTTGCAGTTGTGAGCTCAATTTCATCTGTTTAATTAATATGTTACCTTATATTAAAGATAGTTATTTATGTACATCTTTCTCCAGGACATAAGTATCTATTTCTGTCAATCCAGATGTCATAAATGCTATCTGCTGAAATTACTTCATTTTTTGTTAAGAATGTTATCATGCACCATGCTTCTAAGTTAGCGTACTGGTCGTTATTAGTATAATAACTTGTAGAAGCTGATAACCAACCCTGCTTCTGTGTGGAGAGAAGTATCTGGGACAGCATTGCCCTTTTTTTTCCAATGGCACCATCAGGCTGTTATAGCATGTATTAGGAGGATCAAGGAAATAAGAACCAATGTCATCCATGAAATTATTTACGTTTGGAAACTAAAGCTGTGTACTTGCTGGATTGCCCATATAATATTAAGGCATCATTCATAATGTGTTAAACTGGCATTTGTCCTGCCACTATACCTACTCTTGCGCACCATGATGTGTAAGTGTGTGTGTGTGTGTGTGTGTGTGTATATATATATATATATATATATATATATATATATATGGATACAGTCTACAGATGCTTCTTCATTTTAACGTTGGTTAAGGATGCTCTCACCTTAGAGTGATTATTGTTATTTTTCTAAATAATGGCAATACTCGCTCTCAGGTGAAAGTATCATCATTTCTAGTCTTAGCTTTCCTGTATGACGATAATAATTATTCAAGTCATTTATCAGGATGCCATTTTTCTTGGATGTGTAATTGTTTCTTACATGTACCCAAGAGTGTTTACAGCCTGTGCAGTTTTTAACTCAAAATCATTTTCTTATTTATAGTGTCACACATACATTTTCAGGGTTTATAGTTAGTAGTTTCAATTGGATTATTTGTTTTACAGTTAGTAATTAGAATGGCCCTCGTTTTACTCAAGAAGGAATTGGTGTGCAAACTTGAACTACTATCACAATGATAGTAACCTTCAGCTGATAACTAAAGAACTTCTTAGGAGACGATGCTATCTCAAGCTTCTAGAGAAAACAATTGTTTCACAAATTGCTACTAGAAAAAGCTCTTGACGGTGGTGATGGTAGACTACTTTTCCCATGTTCTCTTCTGATCTCACCAGATACTTGAACATTTTCTACCGTGGATCTTTGCTAGCGGACCATACATCTGCTTTTTTCAATTTTTGTGTACTTCGATTTCTTAACAGCTTCTTTACTTTTTTTCTTCTAGGTAACTGTTGGCAGCTGCATGCAGGAGGTGCTTTGGTAAAGCTGCTTTGCGTCATCCAACCTGCAGGAATAGCTGCTTCTTCTTTCATGTTTGAGATATCAACCTAGAGGAACCATCTAGCCATTTCTTCTTTCTGTTCTGTTCTGTTTTAGGATATAATGACTTACATGAACTGTCTCTACTGTATGAAAGCTGTAGACTGCTCTTAGATTGATTGTCTCAGGGTAGTATGTTGTGTTTGGTCTTCGCCTCCAAATTATTGGAGCGAGGCTGTAAGACCACTTTATTGTTTGGTATGTTACTATCATTCCAGCAGACAATTGTGTTGCAACTGAGTTTTGGAAAATAAATGCCATCAGTGGGATATTTGTTTGGCCTTGGATGAGTGATGTGTAGCTTTCTTTTCTTTTAGTGGCGCATCATGTGACAACATGAGTTTGTGCCGGTTTCGTGACTTTTATGGCCGTGTTCATTATCTCACCACAAAAGTTTCAGACAAAGTAGCCATATATGACGCATCCGTAGTAACACGGCAAGACACACTTACGTATTCATGCGCTACATGATCTATACATGGCACATCATATTCCGTATCCAGCAGGTTGCTGTCGCTGTTTATTCCTTACCTCTATGCTCTTCAAGGTAAAGTATAACCTGACCAAGTTCAACTCGACAAAAAACTTTGTTTCAATGAAACCCTTTCATTGTTGCCAAACCAAACATTCATGATGGGAGCAAAACTACCTAGCTCCGCATTTGTAGCCGACGGGTCGATCGGCGAGGTTGCAGCGCTTGGGTATGGTCATTGCCACCTGTGGCTTGATTCCAGCGCTCTTAGCTGTGTTAGACAGCATGACAGCACAGAGGCAGCGCGGGGACCGCCCGAGTCTGTGCACTGCAGCGCAGCAGGTGGGCGAAACAGGCGCTCGCGGATCTTGCGCTGCTGCTGCACATGGTGCCAGCCTCAGAGCCATTTTATCTGCTGAAACTCTCCCGCATTCTCCGGCTCCCTCGACCCTCTCGACCAGCACGATGATACCTGCAATTACCAGCAACACAAGCAAGTAGAGAGACCTCATTGCTGCAATCAGTGGCTTAATCCGCACTCGATCCACGTACCATGATATTGATGATAGATAGCTTTACGAGTTATGCATATTATTTATATAAGGTGGTGGGAGGCTAATTAACGAAGCTCCCAGATGGTCGCAGTAGACGCGTGCCACATCATGGCCTTAATGGAGGAAGCACTAGTCCGACAAAGCTAGAGCATGCGGACCATATACATATATATATATTCCGGCCTTGGAGCCAATATTGGACTGCTGTGCTGACACCTCATGGAGTGCCGAATGATTTTCAAAATAAACAAATTTTTGCTCGACGTGAGCCCATCGTCATCCTGCACGCTCCTAATTAATTCGTACACCACACCGCCCTGCCTTGCACCCGATTGGATGTAGTGCAACAGATTTTTAGTTTATAATCGAGCTGTCCTGACCTGAGTTTTTTTTGTAATACTTTCTTAATTAATTCTTTTGTCCGCTAATGGGCCCGAATTGACTTGAAGCCCACACAGCGAGAGACCGGGACCTTTGTTAAACGGGTCCGGGCCAAGGCCCTATCTACATCTATCTAATTAACCTGATGAACATGCAGTGATGCATGATAAAATATCACCACTAATAGCCAGCATTTTAATTTTAATAATCGGCGTTTTGACTTTTGGAGATGTAGAACAGCTCGGATCAATAGTTTAATACCGTCACAACTTACCTGCTAACCTGCTATCCATCCAACCCAATATATATATATTTTTTATGAAATAATTAGACAATAGACAATTAATGGCTGTTCACTACCACTATTATTCGGCCCAGACAATTTGCATATAATTATAGAGGTTAAATTAAAGAATGAAAATTTTGAGAGAGAGAGAGAGAGAGAGAGAGAGAGAGAGTTGGTGATGACTCGGCAGAAGTGGCACAGTTACAAAGTACCAAACTAGCAATCTCGCGGAGGCGGCCGACCCGTGATTATGAGTCGGCCATTTATCCAGCAAACATATATTTCCACTCCGGTTATTTTTGACTGTAATGGAACACAAAAAAGTATAGTAAATTTTAAGCACCCCTACGGCGCATAAGAATTGCCGTTGCAGCACACAGCTGCACACCGCTGCGTCTCCGCCCACCTGCTATACTCGTCCTCTCGAGAATTAGGGCTTAATTCGCACACACTGAAAAGAAGACGCCGTTGAATGCCTGGGAGGATTTGAGAGAGAGAGAGAGAGAGAGAGAGAGAGAGAGAGAGAGAGGAACAATCGCCATGTCGAATGAGGAAGATTTCGCGCCCAAGAAGAAGAAATCCGCGGAAGACGCCGAGAAGAAGAGGTTCCTCCGCAATCCCTCTCTCTATCATCAATCTTCTCTTCTTCTTCTTCTTCTTCTTCTTCTTCTTTTTGCACGAGATTATCCGAGTTTTTTCTCAATTTAGCGTAAAGGTATTACGATTATTTACGCATTAGAATGATACTGATCATTCCTCGGAAAGATCATAGTAGCACTTAAGATTTGGAGTAGATCTTTAAGCTTGACTAGTTTGCTAGTTCAACGAGCATGAACTTCTCGACTGAGGCAACCTTTAACTCTCATGAACTTACTTAAATGAGTTTTACTTGTAAATTTTTTTGATGTTGCGCAGCAGATTTCATATGTGTCGTATCAAACATAAGTAGTTCATAATTTGAGCATAGCTAAGGGGCTTGACCTTGTTGAGTAGGAGCATATTTCACCTGGTGAAAAGATGAGATACCGGCTGCTACTATGCTAAGCACGTAGATTAGTAGACGGCATCTACTGATGATGCGAAATGTCGAAAAACGTGATGAAGTAGAAATCATCTATTGTCTAGCAGGTGTTCATGGAAATGAACAATCGAATCATTTTAAGATGGGTTACCGATTTCTCACTTGGTGTGATGAAAAGAAAGAGATACACAACACTACAGGGAAAAGTATGTTGGGTTTTATTTGGATTTGGTGATTTTAAACTTGTGTTTTGGTCTTTGAATTTTTTCTTAGCCAATCTTGGAAAGTGGCATCTCGGGCTACCCAAGAGCCTTCCTTGGAAAGTAGCTTGTGGGCTGACCAAGAGAGACCTTGTCCCCTGGTGAGTTAATGTGCTCTCTCACTTTGTGCTCTTTATATAGAGAGCAAGAGAGCTTGGTTACTTACTTGAGCTATAGCATACTACTCCTCTATTTTACAGAGTTATACTACACTAAGATTTACCTTTTTTCTCTATTAATATTTCGAGTCTTACTCTTGCTGAATTCCTGAAAGCTGTTGGGTTCGCTACGCACCATCCCGGAATCGTTGCCGACGGGGTGGACAGTAATAGTTGTATCGCTAGGGATGATTGCCGGAACCTCGCACGTGGAGGGGCAATCTCGCTTATAGGACAGTGCTTACGCACGCCTCGACATTCTTAGGCTTCGTCTAAACTTTGATATATATTTTATTGTTAACAGTATAATAGAATATTACATTATAGTATTTCGGATTTAAATTATATTTGACTAAAAGAATTAATTTGAAAAGATAATTTTCCAACATTCTAGAAGCGAGATGTAATTTATATTATCTTTTCATATAATTAGTGAAATACTGTTGCACTTTCAATTAGAAAAATATTTAATTAATAATATCATTGTGTTAACGCTGTTAGTATTAATTAAATTGTTTTAGTATAATTATTTAATCTACACGTTGACATATTCAATTCTGTTAGTATAGTTGTTCTATACTGCTGTGTTAATATAGTGGATTAGATAAATACTGTTGATCTATATTACTGTAGTGGATAAAATAACATAGTATAACTTGCGTACACTGTTACTTTTATACTGTTGCTTTTACATAGTTGCGAGTTTACTTCCTTAATTAATTTTTTAATATTGTTTGTATTAATTAGAATAATATTGTGTTAATATAATTAATTAATCTACTCTTTTATACATCCAACTCTGTTAGTATAATTAATTAATTAATCTACACTGTTGATCTATACAACTCTGTTACTATAGATAATTTATAATATTAATTGTTAGTTTGCTTGATAATACAACATAGTGATAAACTGTTACACTGTTAATTAAAATAGTATAATCATTGTTGATTAAATTATTTTTATCTGTCAACTTAGATTAACTGTTAATTATTTTACACTTAGAATAATTTTGTGACATTATAATAGGTTACTGTAGTATTCAGACTGTTAGAGAACTCTGGATTTCCTTAGAACAGAAGTATGGCCAGATTGATCCTACTAAGAAGAGATGCCAAGCTTCAGATTTGCTTAAGTTTAAATTGGTAGATAGTAAACCATTGTTTGACCAACTTCAAGATTTTGAGTACATTATTGAGCAGCTTAGATCTAGTGGTATAGATCTAGATGAGAGTTTCCTAGTTGCCACTTTAATAGATAAGTTGCCTCGAGTTTCCTAGTTGCCACTTTAATAAATAAGTTGCTTTCTTCCTGGTCTAGCCATGCCAATGATCTGAACCACAATCAAAGAGAACTTTCCCTGAATTTTGTCCTAAGATCTCTTAGGATAGAAGAAACCAACCAAGCTAGGAATAAGAAGCCTAGCGAGCCTTCTACCCAAGCCAATCTAGTATAGAACCCGAAATCTATGGGTAGAAATTTTCAACCCTTTAGGAAGAACTTGATTAGTGCTTTTCTTTTAGTTCAGCAAAGATTTAAGTTTGTTTTTGAATGTAATAGGGTAGTACTTACTGAAGGTGTGAACTTTATTAGAAAAGGATTTTTGAGTGATGGTTTATTTAAACTTTCTGTGATGACTTCTACTATTAATGAAAGTATTATTTTGAATGTTGTTTTATCTGATGTTTGGCATGGAAGATTGGGACATGTGAATTTTAATACTATTAAGAGATTGATGAATTTTGATTTAATTCCTAAATCTGTTTCTAATGATCATAGATGTGAAATATGTATACAAGCTAAGGAACCTAGGAAACTATTTAGATCTGTAGATAGAGATTTTGATCTACTAGAATTAATACACAGTGATGTTTGTGATGGATGTAGACCCAGTAGGGGTGGAAGCAAATATTTTGTAACTTTTATTGATGATCATTCAAAGTATTGTTATATTTATCTGATTAAGAATAAAGATGAAGTTTTGAATAAATTTAAGATTTATAAAGCTGAGATTGAAAATCAATTGGATAAGAAAATTAAGATTTTAAGATTTGATCGAGGAGGTGAATATATATCGAATGAGATGACTGTTTTCTGTCAAGAATTTGGAATTTTACATCAAGTGACTGCACCTTATACACCTCAATCTAATGAAGTAGCTGAAAGGAAAAATAAAACTTTGATGGATATGGTGAATTCGATGATTATTAGTTCTGGTGCACCTGAGAACTTGTGGGGGGGAGCTTTGATGACTGCTTGTGTAATTCTTAATAGAATTCTCCACAAGAGTTTTTCTGTATCTCCTTATGAACTTTGGAAGGAAAGGAAACCTAATCTGAATTATTTTAAAGTGTGGGGGTGTCTAGCTAAAGTAAAGATTCCTAAAAATAAGAAGAGAAAGATTGGTTCTAAGACTGTGGATACTATTTTCTTAGGCTATGCAAATGGTAGTAATGCTAATAGATTCTTGGTGGTAAATTCTGAGATTAATGAGATTTCTAACAATACAATTATTGAAGCTAGAGATGCAGTATACTTTAAGGATATCTTTCCTTTTAGAACTAGAGTAGATAGACCTGTTCCTGTTGAGACTATAGGTGGATCTAGTAGACCCAGCACTAGTGAACCTATAGAAGAGTCTGAACCTAGGAGAAGTAAGCGTCCTAAGATTGAGAAGACTTTTGGTGATAATTTATGTGTCCTTCTTGTAGAAGATACCCCATCTATCTTTGACCAAGCTATGACTTCTGTAGATGCATCATTTTAGAAAGAAGCTGTTAAGTTGGAAATGCAATCTATTTTACAAAATCATACTTGGGAGTTATCTGATTTACCTGGAGGTTGTAAGCCTATAGAATGTAGATGGATCTTTAAGAAAGAGTTGAAACCAGATGGGTCTGTAGATAAGTATAAGGCTAGACTTGTAGCTCACCCAGAAGCCTGGTGTAGATTATTTTGATGTTTATGCTCCTGTAGCTAGGATTACTTCTATTAGGATTCTGCTAGCTTTAGCCTCTGTTCATAATTTGATTATTTATCAGATGGATGTTAAGACTGCTTTTCTAAATGGTGATTTAGAGGAAGAGATTTATATGAAGCAACCTGAGGGATTTATTGTTGCCGGACATGAAAACAAAGTTTGCAAGTTGACAAAATCTTTATATGGACTTAAACAAGCTCCTAAGTAATGGCATTTGAAATTCGACTCTTTGGTAGTAAAAGATGGTTTTCATGTGAACATGTCTGATGAATGTGTGTACTCTAAAGAATACAATGGACAGATAGTAATCCTATGTTTATATGCTGATGATATTTTGATCTTTGGAACAAATATGGATGTGATAATGGATGTTAAGAAATTACTTAATGATAACTTTGATATGAAGGATCTTGGGCAAGTTGATGTGATTCTGAACATGAAGATCATAAAAAAATCAAATGAAATTATTATGAGTCAATCTCACTACAGTGAACAAGTGTTAAAAAAGTATAGATATTTTGATTCTAAGATTGTTGTAACACCTTATGATCCTAGTGTACATCTTAAGAATAAAGGTGATCCTCTAGGACAATAGGTATGCTCAGATTATAGGATCTCTAGGTTATCTTGTAGATTACACTAGACTTGATTTAGCCTATGCTGTGAACAGATTGAGAAGATATACCCATAACCCAAATAGAGAACATTGGAATGCCTTAGAAAGAGTTTTGAGATATCTGAAAGGCACTGTATCTTATGAATTGCATTTTTGTGAATTTCCTGCTGTATTAGAAGGATTTAGTGATGCTAACTGGATAAGTGATATAGCTGATGTGAAGTCAACTACTGGATTTGTTTTTCTCCTTTGTGGAGCAGCTGTTTCTTGGAAGTCATCAAAATAACCATTGATAGCTAGAAGTACAATGGAATCTGAACTGATAGCTTTAGATACCACTGTAGCAGAGGCTAAGTGGATTAGAGAATTTCTATATGACTTGCCACTGATGGAGCGACCTTTGGCACCTGTATGTATACATTGTGATTGCAGATTTGCTATTGACAATTGTGCTCAAGAAAATGTGGAAAAAAAAATGAATAGATTTATGAAAGTAAGACAAAAGTATATTCGACAGAATATTAAGGAGAATGTAATTGCATTGGAATTTGTGAGATCTGCGAAGAACTTAGCTGATCAGCTTACTAAAGGTTTGTCTAGGACAGTGATTCTAGAATCGTCGAGGGGGATGGGGCTTAGCCCACAATAGAAACTACCGGCGACGGCAACCCAACCTCTTGGAGGTTCAATGGGTAGAAACAAATCGAATTGGTAGTTGTGCGAAGCACTGCTTTTATATACTCATCCCTATGGCGACAGTGCTCATTAATGCAAGTGGTTAGTAAGGATTCTTACCCTGAATGGTTCCGAGACCCTTGAGGCAGGGTGTGACTTTGCAGACACCCTTATCAGGACCTACTATATGTGTGTAGTCGTGAGGCCGCGACTGTGGGAAGAGGTTGACTCCCTAAAAACACACATGAATCGATATGAGCGCATGGCCATAAAAGCGCTAATCCGCATAGAACCTAAACGGCTGTACCATGTGTACTATTTGTGGAAATCCGATTCACCGGCCTTGGTTCAAGGCGAAGTCCACCATTGTGCCCTCGGATGTACATAGATCTGTACTAAGTGAAGGTTCAAATCCGAAAGGTACCTTCGCCGAATACGTGGTATAAGGGATCCAGTATCTATTTTAGTTTTGTATTTCTTTTACTTTATTTTGTATTTCGTTTTTACAAGTTTTAAATCATGTGGGGATTGTTGGGTTTTATTTGGATTTGGTGATTTTAAACTTGTGTTTTGGCCTTTGAATTTTTTCTTAGCCAACCTTGGGAAGTGGCATCTCGGGCTACCCAAGAGCCTTCCTTGGGAAGTAGCTTGTGGGCTGCCCAAGAGAGACCTTGTCCCCTGGTGAGTTAATGTGCTCTCTCACTTTGGGCTCTTTATATAGAGAGCAAGAGAGCTTGGTTACTTACTTGAGCTATAGCATACTACTCTATTTTACAGAGTTCTACTACACTGAGATTTACCTTTTTTCTCTTTTAATATTTCGAGTCTTACTCTTGCTGGATTCCTGAAAGCTATTGGGTTCGCTACGCACCATCCCGGAGTCGTTGCCGACGGGGTGGACAGTGGTCGTTGTATCGCTAGGGGTGATTGTCGGAGCCTCGCACGTGGAGGGGCAATCTCGCTTCTAGGACAGTGCTTACGCACGCCTCGACATTCTCAGGCTTCGTCTAAACTTTGATATATATTTTATTGTTAACAGTATAATAGAATATTACATTATAGTATTTCGGATTTAAATTATATTTGACTAAAAGAATTAATTTGAAAAGATAATTTTCCAATAAAGTAGTGTTTGGAAAATGCTTATACTCAGAGGATGCATTATAGAATTCTACCATTTTCTGCTTTAAATTACCACTGCCTTTACCCCTTGAGAGCTAACTTGGTATTTTGATAAGGTTGACCTTAATTCGACCATATCACTTGCTTGATATTTGTTTTTGGAGAGGCACAGTGTTGGTCAATAATGCATGACTAGAAGTCTAGAATAAGTCACTATTGGAAGGTTTTGTTTTTGTACTGCATATTTTCATCATAAGGTAACAGCGTCCAGAATTATGAAGATATGACTAGCTGTATTTTGTCTGCAGGAGGAAAAAAGTGACTCCTGGAAGTTTGATGAAAGCAATACTCAGATCTGGGGAGGGTACTGGAAAACCTGTAGAGGGAGATCAGGTAAGATTTTATTTATTGTCTGTTTTCATCTGCGCTTATCTAAACAATGGTTGGTTTCTTCTTCCATCTGTGTCTATCTAAATGATGGATGACTTCTCTCTTTCTTTTGTCAGATTACACTAGCTACACTAGCTGAAGCCTGCTCAGGCTCCTAGTGGTGGTTTAAACATGTTTCTTGTGTTTCTTATGGTCTGGACCCTTGTAGGCAGTTTCAGAATCTAATGAAATAAGGGTGCTGAATTGTTCTCTTCACTATTTTGCAGGTTGTATTTCATTGCACTACTCGAACTTTAGATGGAGCTATTGTCAATTCTACAAGAGTGGAACTTGGAGGTGATTAAACTATTTTTACTGCCATTTCACTTCTTATTTTACAAGGGCAATAATAAATTTTGGTGATTTGTCTGATGTAATAGGTAAAGGAAATCCTCTCAGGCTTATCTTGGGAAAGAGCAAGATGATTCTTGGTTTTTCTGAAGGCATTCCTACAATGTTAAAGGGTGAAATAGCAATGGTATCTTCTTTAGATTCTTAAACTTTCTTGTGCTTCGATCTGAAAAGGTTTTTTGGAGTTTTCTGTTGGGATCTATCTTGTAGAAGTGCTTGTGCACATTTCTTTAAATCACTTTGCTTTAATTCACAATTTTTTGGAAGATATTGAATGCTCATTTAGAAGTTTTGAGTGATTATATTGTGCTGGATAAATGATATAAATGCATTGTTGATGGTTGAATGTGTGTGCTGTGAAAAACTAATTTGGTGTTTCGTGTTAAGGGATTGGCATGTCTGCTTAATAAGTAATGATTACCTGTTCGATATTCTTCTGTTGGTTTAGATTCTTATATCGTGATTTCACTCTAATATGTTTCATTTTCAGTTCAAAATGAAACCTGAGATACACTATGCTGAGGATGACTGCCCAGTCACAGCACCAGAGGGTTTCCCAATGGCTGATGAACTTCATTTTGAAATTGAGATGCTGGATTTCTTCAAAGCCAAGGTAAGACCATCTTTCAGATGGTCTATGCTAATTTAGTTATGACAGAATCTGGCGGTTCTCTTTAGCCGACATATCTTTTATTACTTTTCTGAATTATCTGCAGATTTTATAGTATAAAGGTCATGATGCTGTTCTACGTATCGTTGTTTTTCCTAAGCAAGCTCTTTCATAATTCCCCCCCCCCTCAGTGTGTATGTGCGTGCATGTATGTGCATACCTTAATAGTTATTTGTTGGTTTTTTTCTCTATACATTCACTTTTTAATGCTTTAATCCTTTTTTTTTTTCTCATTATTGGTAGATGGAGCAGATATTCAGTTACTGTATGTTCTGCAATTTTGTTGATTCTTATTTGCCCAAGATTTTGCTATTCATTAACTTTCAATTTATTAAGTTGTGATACCCATTGTTTCCATTGCGATATCAAGAGTATCACAAGGTTGCACAGCTTTTGTATTTTGTCTGCGGCCCTTATCCGCCATCCTTTTTTGCCTTCTTATTTGTCCATACTTTGGAATTCGGTCTCCATGGTACAGCACATATGCTTGGGAATACATAGTTATGGTGTGGTTTGGAGTTCTACATGCTCTATTCTTCATATGTTTTGTTGGTATGTTATCTGCTAGTAAATGGTCAGAGTAACTTTTATTCATTTGTACTTAGTCATCCTACATGATATTTATCGCCAGACCAAATAAGTATACATGCATAGGGAATACTGGATCATATAGCGCTTTAGCAGTAGAAATAATTTGTCAAGTTTTTGAATATTTTGCAAAGGTGACCGCCTAAGCTTCCATAAAACCTTAGCGGGTGATATAAAAAACTGAAGAAATCAGGTTGCTGGTAACCTACTCATATCAGTACACCCCAACCCCTTTGGGAAACAATCGTGACTGGGTTAAATTGTTGCGCATGCCTGAAAATCGTGATGGAACGAACGTTGGCAGGTTGCTGGCAGAGAGCTTTCTATCACTTCTTTGATTGACACAAACTGTTTTTGAGAAGGCTACTGGCACTTAGTGCCTGGAACCTAAACCAAGATCCTAGGTAGGAGAGCAAGGTTCTGAGATCCTAGGTAGGAGAGCAAGGTTCTGAGCTGGCAAAATCAGGCTGTAATTTCAACAGTTCGGTTTAATCCATTGGAGACTTTTGTCAACACTCGGCTCTTTTCATTTGCAACTGTAAACTGCTTTAGATTTCTCTGTATGTGTGTCTGTTTTTTCCATTGTAAACTGTTAATGATGAATTGTATCAAAGATGTTTTTTGCTTCTTCAAAGTCTAACATCAGCATGTCTCCATTTGCCCAGGTCATTAGCGAGGATTTGGGAGTTGTGAAGAAGGTAATTAAAGCCTTTTCTTCTGGACCCCATGACCATCCAGATAAAATTTTTGTGGTTGAATTTGAAATAGATAGGATTTTTAACCGGCATGGTATTACTTTCTTCTCTATCAGTGTATTTCTCTTACTTGATTTTTTGTACTTGCTGGTGCTTAAGTTTTTTTTTGTAATTTCATTTTTTAATGTCTGTGCTAGGCTCTTAATTTGCTTGCGCTAGATAAAATTATGCCGTCAATAGGTGTTGAACTTGCTTGTTAGAACTATAGCTTCCTTTAATTACATCTTCTCTATAAGAGTCTTTTGATATTTTATACTTCCAATTTGAATTTTGTAAAGGTGGTGAGCTTCTTTGCTATGTAAAGGTTGTTTTATAAGTTAAATTTCACCTTTTTTTTATATGAATTCAGCTACAAAAAAACTGAATTGAACACGCTTCTTCTTGAAAGAATCTTTGTGGTTGTTATACATGATAGATATAACATTTTTCTTTTTCTAGATAGGAGAAGTTTCCTTTGTATGAAGGCCCAGTGTGTACATTCTGATACTAGTAGAAATGTGATATCCAGTGTTTGCTGTATTCTTTGTTTCAGTACCATGCTTATTGTTGACCTTTACTTTACCTGTGCAGATAACTAATGAAGGGCAAGGATGGGAATCTCCAAGAGAACCTTATGAAGTGACAGCTAGGTGAATGGCCTACTTTTGCATAATTATTGAAAACTCAATAACTATAACCTACTTTTGTCAATCACTGACGTATTTGTGGATGTTACAAGAATGGTTATTGTGCAAGCAGCACAGAAGGCCATGCTGTAGCACATATCGTGCTGGCACTGTGCTGTGACGTGTGAATAAAACATTGAGTTAGATTTGAAGCACATTCAAGTCCATAAATTGGCTGAAATTGGTGCTGAAATAATGAATTCGTGCCTTGTCAATTCTACTACTAAAGGAATACTTAATAGTGATTGTTCTTGGTGACTCTGTTGTGCGACGTGCTTTTACTGTTGTCAGGATTACTGCTAAGACGGTAGACGGGAAGGGAATTCTGCTTCATAAAGAAGAACCTTACTTCTTTACTTTCGGTAAATCTGAGGTCAGGAGATAGTTCCTTTCTTTATGATGGTATCATTAGGTTTTCTTGGGTTTGTTATATAGGAGAGTTGTATACTTAAGTAGCTATATGCTTTCTGACGAAGCTGTACTGGAAGTCATTGAACTGAGTTAGATGCTTTGAGGCAGAAATTTCCTCTTTAGTAGCCTGATGTGTTATTCTATGAATCAACTTACTCTATTGTGTTGTTCAACTTCAAAGCCAATTAGTTGTTGTGGTTGAACCTCTGTATTTGCTGGAAACTTTTTAAAAAGTATGTATACGAACTGTAAACTTATCCTCTGGTCAATCGGGGTTGCTTTTTCCTTATCATGTGGTGTGTTTAATTTCTGTGTTTATTTAGTTTAGGTACCAAAAGGGCTTGAGATGGGGATTGGAACAATGGCACGTGGAGAGAAGGCTATAGTTTATGTCAACAAAATCTATTTAACACAATCTACTTTAATGGCATCTCTAGAAGGTCTTGAAGAGGTTCAGTTTGAAATTGAACTAGTTCAGTTTGTTCAGGTATGTTCACATTCACTTTAAATAGAGAATAGCTTTTATTTCATGTAAAACTTTAAATATTGTTCGGTTGCTGAAATTCGGCTGTTGTTTTCTTCTTTACCGAAAATTTGCATTATACTAACATGATGTGTACTAAAAGGTGAGAGATATGCTTGGTGATGGACGGCTAATAAAGCGACGTGTAGTTGACGGAAGAGGTCACCACTCTACATTCAGTAGATCGATGTCTCCTTTATAAGACTGCATAACATTTTCATGTCATAACGTAGTAATTAGTTTTGGTAAATATATTTCAAGTGGATCACATGAAGGATGAAAATCGTTTTCATCAATTAGTGGGTACAAAATCAAATTATGGCATCATTGTTATCATGCTTTTTAAGCTATTATCTTGTATTTTTCATACCAGATTATGTTGATTATTTGCATAATCATATATATATATATATATATATATATATATATATATATATATATATATATATATAATATTTATTTATTTATTTGTTGGTGATATAGTATAACTTATTTCTCACCTTGACATATTTATGGAATAATTTTAGGTGAGTTCCCCATGGACTGCCCTCTTCATGATAGCTTGTTAAGGGTGCATTACAAGGGAATGCTGCTTAATGAAGAAAAGACACTGTTTTACGATACAAAAGTTAATAATGATGGCGAGCCATTGGAGTTCTGTTCTGGAGAAGGGCTAGTAAGCATCATACTTTTATCTTTCCAGAAATTCGTAAATTGGAATTTGTTTGTTTTCATGGAACCTGCCTTCATTGGGATTTTCTCTTTTGTTGCTTTCCATCAACAATAGTAATAAATGGGTATGGATACTTATTAGCTGGAGTTGCTTACGGTCCATTGGGACCTCATCAGTTATAAAGCTACTGATATTATTCTAAAAAAGAAGGTTGAAATAGTATAAACAGTAAAAGAAATAGTAGGAATTTCTTCAAAGTTAGCTATGTTCGGTGCTTCCTTCTGATGTCATGATGTCCAGTGGGTGCTCCATTGTAGAATTAAAATGCTTTTGATCCCTTGAAACTTTAAATTATTTGATTTGATTTTTAATAAACATATATTTCATCTTTTGGTAGGTGCCCGAGGGACTAGAAATGTGTGTTCGTCTAATGCTTCCCGGAGAAGTGTCTCTTGTCACTTGCCCTCCGGATTATGCATATGATAAATTTCCAAGGTTTACTTTGCCTCTATGTTAGATGTCTGTTGCTTCTCCAAGTGAATTTTGTATGATATTAAGTCTTGCTGCAGCAGACCGGCTAATGTTCCTGAAGGAGCTCATGTCCAGTGGGAAATTGAACTACTTGGCTTTGAAATGCCCAAGGTAACCAGGTTTTCAAATGCTCCAAACATCCAATGCTAATTTGTGGAAATATGAATTGTACAACATAAAGCATATCCAACAGACACCATCTTTAAGCCTCCTATTTTTATTCTAGACCAAAGCAATCCATGTTAATTTTTATACGAGATCGAAATAAGAACAATTGTTATCGATTGACTGCATATTTTTTAAGAACGGTGCAATTCAGTGATAAATATGTCATGATCCAAGTTAACTTTAGATTCAGATTCTACGGTCTCTTATTCTCTTGCATGACTACATTTACATGCAGGACTGGACTGGCTTGACATTTCCAGAAATCATGCAAGAAGCAGAAAAGATTAAAAATACGGTATGAACTAGGAAGATATAATAAAGGTTTCTTAATTATCACTGCCCAAAACACTCATATCTATGTTATTATTTTAATTATAGGGGAACAGACTATTCAAAGAAGGAAAGTTTGAACTTGCAAAGGCAAAGTATGAGAAGGTATGACTTTTGCATTTGATAGCTTTGGTGCGCTTAAACATTTTCTGTTCACTGAGTGTTGTGATTGGCTTAATTCTGAATCATAGAATATTGAGCTGAAGGGATGAGTTTCAGATTTCTAAAACAAGACATTTGGAGAACACAGTTTCTTTATTGAGTAGGTGGTAACTCTAACTAGAGAAGGAACAGCCCAATGCGAGGGTTGCAGCAGAGTTAAGGTATGCAGCCTTATAGCTGCATCTGAGGAGTTTTTTCCTACAAGCCAAATGAACTCATCTTGTAACGGATCTATGTTAATGCTGCAGAAAGGTCCACCCTCCAGGTTAAATTCATGAGGATTCTAGGTTCTTCGTGGAAGTAACCGACCTTTTTAGCTCTAGGATATCATTTTTTTTTTTTTTCAGGAATACAATGTAGATTACTGGTGCATTTCTGTGACCTAATAAAAATCAGGCATAAGCATTAGAACCTGTAACTTTGTTCTTAATATATACCTCAAAATCATTCATATAGACCACATTTTGAGCTTTAGAACTATCCTTTAACCAATTAATTGAGTTGCATGTTCTTATTGGGGCATCTTTAGTCTAGATTATTTGTGGTTTTTTTTTGCTATATGATCTACAGAAAATACACGAGTTTCACAGTAGTATCGTACGTAAACTTTTGGCAGCAATTTATCATCTCTGTTTATGTATATGTGTGTGATGTTGCTCTAGAATGTTCTTCCATAGTCATTGGATCTTTAAGCTTTAATTTTTCTCTTTTTGACTTTGCAGGTGATTCGGGAGTATAATCATGTCAACCCACAAGATGACGAGGAGGGAAAAATATTTTTGAATTCAAGGGTATGGCGGTGGTTAATATCTGCCCAATTACTTGCTTCTGTGCCGAAGTCATTTCACATAATTCAACAGTTTCTAAGTGGTATTAAAATTATTTTATTGAATTCAATATTGAATGTGATTTCAGTTTCTTTCTCTCTTTATGATGGTTGCAGAACTCGCTGCATTTGAATGTAGCTGCTTGTTATCAGAAAATGGGTGATTATAGAAAATCAATTGAGACATGCAATAAGGTGCGAAGCTCTAAATTTCTGAAGAAATTTCTGCTCCTTAAAAGTTCTGATTCTGTTTCTAATCTGGGCTCTAATAGATGCTTTTAAGCTGGTTCTGTTAGGTTTATACTAACTGTTTCTGATCTTAGTGTACGAATCACATCTAATTACTCTATTTGCCCATAGGAACCAACATTGTTGTATTCACTGCTAGTAGTTTGCTTTTTCCAATCGGTGTCTGTCTTGACTGGAATAATATTATGCCTTTAAACTTCTGAGTTTTCATTTCCGGAGAGCAGGTATTAGATGCAAACCCTGTACACGTGAAAGCGTTATATCGACGAGGCATGGCTTACATGTTAGGTGGAGATTTTGAGGAGGCAAAGAAAGATTTTGAAATGGTTGGTTTTAACACTTGCCTTTTCTTTTCCTTATAAGTTCTAAGAACCTACTAGCCTGTGTAATTGCTCAGTCGGATATTCATCTAAGAACTAGATGTGAGCTTGCTTTTACTTTCAGATGGTAACTGTAGACAAATCTTCGGAGCCTGATGCTGCTGCTGCTCTTCTCAAGCTAAAGCAAAAGCAACAGGCAAGTATTTGACAGACTCCTTCCTAACTGAGTATTACCACAAAAAAGAAAACAGTAATAATATTATCTTCTCAAATTCAGGAAGTGGAGAAGGCGGCCAGAAAGCAGTTTAAAGGGCTATTTGACAAGAAGCCAGGAGAGATTTCTCAAGTGGGAGCTGATTCAGAAGACGGGCAGAGTCTGGACAACCCCGCAGGCGAAGTTGAGGCAGATAAAATTGATGGCGATGGGAGCACAGGATCTACCCCAAACACACAAACAGACTCCGCATTTGAAGGTGAACGGTTGGGATTTTTCAGCAGACTATGGCCTTCAGGTGGAAGAATCCTCTCGGCCCTTGGTTTAAACAGGTGCTCTGTACTGTGAGTAGATGCAAAGTTGCGGAAATTATCATATTTTTGTTTGGAAACAGCGAGAAATAGAACACCTGAAAAGTGAGCTTATTACACATGCCCCACTTTGTGTTTCATATTATAAATGCTGCAAGGTGTTGTTGTATTATGCATACTGAATTTTTTCCTGTGGAAGAAAGTATACGAATCCTAGTCTGTGCAATGTTGAGATACCACCAATAAGTGTGATATCCGTTAACTTGCGAAGTGATCTTTTAACCTTGTTTCCAATAGGTGGAAATAAGTAAGTCGTGCTACAAGAGAAGGATAGAATGGTTGATAAGAGTAGATTTTTCTGACGGCGGAGATGTAAGTGTAATAATATAAGCGAAAGACAGTGATTAAGTTTGCCATAGCAGGATAGGACGGTGGGGCGCGAGGGCGTCCGTATATTTTTGCTCTTTCAAAATAGTGAGGTTTACGGAGGAGGCTTCCGTGCTAGAGCTGCCTCCGAAGGCGGCATTACAACCAACACACTCTGCTTGCCTGATGAATCATAGCTTACAATCCGTAAGACAAATTGAAGAAAACTCAGAATCTTGATGCATTTGGCTAGCCGCGTAGTTTTCATTTTTCCTTTCTTCTCGGGTAGCCTCATGAAGCCAATAATAGAGGCTAAATAGCAAAATATAATTTATTAAATTAAATTTGGAATTTGACACCTTTGGCCCTATTTAAGTTTGGAATTAGATACGCTTGGTCATAGCGGGGAAGTTCCATTTGCATAAAAAAAAAAAAAATGTGTACTTTGTTTATTAAAACAGTCCCGGTGTGCGGTGTGATGGTAGTCTAATAAGAATACAAAGGTGTTTAGCAGGCCTCATCAAAGCCTATTTATCTGTGGTGGTTAGCCCTCATCATTGCAAGAATATAACATCTTAAATAGGAGGGTCCCCACAAACATGGTTGATTGAAACGTAACAAATTTTTAATGAGGTCAGAGGCGCAGATTTAAGACAACCATTTCAATGGCCTTAAAAGTCCTTGCATTGGATCAAGAAGAGCCCTGAGTTGATCAACAGCAAAGTTATTTTCGGTGGCACCACGTGTACAGACATTAATAAATTTACTTCAATGGGGGCCTTTTATACCTTTCCTTTCTTGACTGCAGTGGCCTGTCCTACTCCTCCTCGCGCGGTGCGGCTGTAGCACCGAAGCGGGCTCTGTTCATACGACGGTGCAGAGGTGATTGGTGGAAGCCATAAACCATTAGAAAAGGTGAGCAAAAAGTACTACAAGCCATGTGCTCCTACAGCAATGGTTGTGATGTTGTTCACTGCCTTGTAGGGTCGTGAACTGTAATAATGCCGCCTTCGGATTCTTTATTGCCTAGCCCCAGTTAATTATTGTCAGTACCATACTACTACTACTAGTTAGTCCTCACCGACTCCTGTAATTGCTGTCAATTCTTCTTATTAAGCCTAAATCTGACAAAGTAGCAAACAAAGTCTTTAAAATGCCAATTATTATTAATTATTATTATTATTATTCCTAGCGAGTGTATTGGAGGGAACGAAGGGAGCACCTCCCAATTATAATCAACAATGTGATAGCAAGTTGTGATCCGAATCCGATTAAGTTAACAAGTTTAATTATTAATACATGGTAAGTAAACGAGCCGCAGCGGTGGTTACTCGTTACATGTTAACGCACGGCACGGCAGAGGCGAGACAAAGGAGAATCACGAGGGGCCGAAAGCCCGAAACCCAGTGGCGTGACGTCGCTGGCGGGGCCCACGGTTCATAATTAATTAATTAAAGTAATAAGGGGGAGGGGCCCACGGTGCCGCGGGGGTGGGGTCGTGCGGGGCGGGGGGGAGGGGCGGGAAATTCCGCACCCCCTCTCTATCTCTCTACAGTTTACAGTCAACACTACGGCATTGCCTCCTCCTTCTTTTCCTTTTTGAATGAGTGGTTTTCGTGCTCTCGTACTTCTCTCTCGACCGCAGACCGCAGCGACAGCAACAAAAACATGAAAGGAGAGAAAACAGAACACCCCCAAAAGCTAAATCCAAACCCATTTATTTCCATACCCACCCCCATTCTCTCCACACTTCACTCCTCTCCGCTCCACTGCAACCCCATTCCCCACTCTGCTTGTCAATAAGTTTAAGGATCTCAAGCCTTAGATTTATTTTATTTTTTTGAGGAGGGGAAAAAGGGGGAATAACTAGTATTTATTCAAAGGAGTTGGGATCCTATCGAGTTACAACTCGGAGAAACATCGGATCGGGGCAAGGCGGAGCAGATCGTTCTCTCTCTCTCTCTCTCTCCCTCTCTCCCGTTTTATCTGCTTAGTTGTTTGTTCGTACGGTACGCCCTTGTTCCCTAATCCTTACCCCTCTGTTTATTCGATTTTTACAGTTGATATCGGTAGTGCTTGCTGTTAGATCACGTTTTCTTCTTCTTCTTCTTCTTCTTCTTCTCTTTGAGTTCCTGATTATTTAGGTGCGCCGCTTTTTTAATCATTAAATTTCGTCACATCCACATCGAATTCCTGTATATGAAGGAGGAGTGGTCCGCTAAATTTTGGCTGTTGGGTTCTTTAGGTGAGGGTGGTTGTGCGAGGTAAAGAGGAGAGCGGCTCGTGAGAATCAAAAGTTGCAATGAATGAGTTTGTACGCCTCCAGATGTTAACTAACCATCTAGTGGAAATAGCAAAACTCAGGTCCATTTTGTTGTTAGCTTAAAAGGGTCGGCACCCTGCCCTATGGCAGGAGGCTAGGTTGGGTCGAGTCACGTTCAACATGACGGAAGGCTCAGATTGAGCCAAATGAAGTGGCGTGAGGCTAGTTAGGCCGAGTCACAATTGAGATTCATAGATTTTAAGATTTAAAAGACCCAAGACTTTATGTTTGATACTGTTTTCCCAAGGATTTTTGTAAATCAAATTGGGACAAGATTATCTGACAAAAAGAAATCATTTAATTGAATCCCTGGGGTTTCCTAAATAAGACTTTTTCCTAGAGTTTTTTTAAATTGCGCTGTGCTTATATGCTTTAAGTGAATTGGTTGCATATTCTTAACAGCTCGAGTTTTGGGGATTAATAGTTAGCGCCAACAAGCCGACACATTTGATGTTCTCCCTGTCTTTGTCAAGTCTGAAACTGGTGTTTTAGAATGTAAGTTGCTCGATAAGAAGATTCAAATTTTTTTTTTTTTGAGAGAGATAAGAAGATTCAATTAGTGCTAAAAGTTCTACTAGGTTAAAGCCCCTCGAGTGTTAAAATGGTGTTGGTTTGTAGTTCTAGAGCCGGCGATATCTTGAGTTGCCCATCTAATATATGTTGCTTCAAAAAAATATCTATGACAATCTCCGTATTTGCTGTATTCTGTTAACTTGTTTTACAACCTTATAAATATGGAGCGGCATAGTGGAAGTTATAATGTCTAATATCTTTTTGCAGTTGCTTATATCAGAGGAGCATATGCTGACCTCAATGATTCGTCATATCAGCTGATATTGGATTTTTTTTCTTTTTTTCTTTTTTTAACAAAGCTTATGTAGAGGACATTGTTGAGATGAAACAGCTTGGATTGCCATGCTAAAATTGTGAAATGCTGCCTGAAATGCAAGTAGACAAAGCAGGGCATGAGGAAGGTTCAGTAATGGCTGACAATGGGCAGGCCAAAAGGAATTCACTACAGCATCAGTTGAGAAAGGAGAAGGTCTTAACTCCTACTAGAAGCATGAACATGAAATACGAAGACAAATTTGCAGTAGTAAAATCGAGAAGGATCACTGAAGAAGCAGTTTCAGAAAAGCATGCTGCAAAAAGGAGCTCAGTCCCTTCTATGCCCTTGAGAAGTTCAAAACCATGGCCTGGGCGGAAGGCGGCCGATATTGATGAGTTAGTCAAGCATAGAGTAAACTTTCCATCATATCTCCAGAGAAAGGAGACAGAGGACATCATTCAAGAGAGAGCATTGAGTTTTGGAGTTATGGACTGGGGTCTTCTCGAGAGATGGACGTACCACAAGAAACATGTGACAAATGGCAGTTATAAGGTTACTCCATGTAGCGGTAGCGAGTGCAGTGCGCCCCCTAAGGGAAAGCAATCAATGATCAAGACTGCCCTTCATCATTCTTCTGCTACAAGGGGGCAAACTTATTTCTTGCATAAATGCTCTGAAAATGCCACATTTTCTCAGGATCCAAGACCTTCATTATCAAATGTTTTTGCTGTAAACGACGAGCATCTTGATTCAGACTATGAATTAGGTGCTGATGGTTTTAGGTTTCACAATGCGCCTCTATCTTTAGGCTCTTGCACTTCATCGTCTGATAAGATGACAGGGGCTAACGACGATAGAACTGAGAGAGTGGCAAGAGATGGAGAGTGGCAAGAGATGGATTGCTTCCCCCACTGGAACGATGTAAGGGATCATCTTCAACAGACACTTGTGAGCTCAGTGGCGTGTAATGATGGGATGGAATCAGGAAAAATTCAAGACAGTTTTTCTGAAACACTTCAAGGTAATATCCAATGGAGCTATCAATGTTCTTGTGTTCCAAAATCCTGTCCACTTCCTCATACTGTTTTGGCAGAAGAACCTGATAGAGTTAGCACTCTTCTGAGTGAGGACAACTCAAGAAACACCGAAGAACAAGATAAAAATGGAAACAAAAACCTAGCTATTGCTAGTGCACTTGATAAATTAGGTCCGGGTGATGTAAAATCGACAGCTGCGGTCGAAAGGAAATCACCAAATCATCTTGCAATTGGCGGACAAAATCGAATGAGCCGCAGTTGTAGTTTTCGGGACTATTCATCTCTGCAACAGTTTGAGTCGATTACTCGTGCAGATAAATGTGCCGGAGATAGAGCAGCTTCAAACAGCAGGGGGAGGCGTAGCCCACTGAGAAGGATGCTAGATCCATTACTGAAGCCTAAAGACCATGTCTATTTTTCCCCTCCAGCTGATTCTTCAAAAATTCAGCATTTTCGTAAGTCAAGCAACTCCAATCATCCTCTGAATGTAACCAGCTATATTCCTAACAACTGTGAGTTACACCTCCAGCACAAGAAAGAAGCTGCATCAACGAGGCAAGCACTTCTGCAGCTGGCTTGGAAGAATGGTATGCCTTTGTTTATGCTCTCATCTGGCGGTTGTGATATTCTTGCTGCTACTGTGAGAAAGAAAAGCTTATCCGACAAGGATGGTGTTGAATGTGTATACACAATATTTACTGTTCAAGAATGCAAGAAGAGAAGTGCTGCATGGGTTAGATCAGGAAACAAAAGTAAGAAGCAACAGTTGATCTCCACCATTGTTGGTGAGGTACAGGTTTCGTGCACCCAGTCAATGTGCTATGACTTGAAAACTTGTCATGATATGAAGCAGTTTGTTTTGGTTGGTTTTCAACCAACACCAACATCTGATGGGCCTCCTGATTCCCGATTTAATACAGAACTTGCAGCCATTGTTAGCATGGTTTCACAGGCGCCAGAAACTTCTAATGCGGATTCAATACGAACAAGCTCAGCTACAAATTTATGCTCTTGGTGCCGACTAAGAAACTTGCAAACTGAGCTGAGCAGCAGTATCTTAGTTCTACTTCCAAGCGGCATCCATGGCTTGCCAACTTCTGGAGAACCATCACCTTTGATCCAGAGATGGAAATCAGGGGGAGCATGCGATTGTGGCGGTTGGGATGAAGGTTGCATGCTAACTGTACTTATTGATAGCTCTCAAGAGTGCAGGAGCCCTGGTTCTGTCAAAATTTGTCACAATACAGATGGCACTCAGCGATTCGAGTTGTTCACTCAGGTTGCTTTTATATTTACCGTTCCTTCTAGGCTTCTACTTGATTGCCCATTATTAATTGTACTTTAAAGCTGATAATTCCTACTTAATCTGTCAGGATAGATATCGAAAAGATGGTCATGCTTTCAACATGGTTTCTTTTAAAGAAGGACTGTATACAGTTGAGTTTAAGGCGTCCATCTCTCTTCATCAGGCTTTTGCCATTTCTATTTCAATGCTTCACGGCAAGAACCATGCCAAACAAGTGGAAGTTCAATGCGCGCAGGAGCGTGTGTTTGCACACCATGAAGGGAAAACTCCTGCAAGAAATCAAGACAATGTACGCAACCATCTGCCTCTTTCTCTTGCTGGGAGTGCTTAATGGCCTTACCATTATATTAAGAGGTATGGACTTCAAATTGCATTTCATGTACCATACACTGTATATCAATAGGCAGAGATGGACTTGCATGGTAGCAGCTTATACCTTTTGAGAAATGCTTTTTTGTTACCAAGACATGGCTTACTCTATTAAGCCTCATTATATTGTCCTTTTAACATTACAAGCGGGTTTGTATGAAAAAACCATGTACTTAACCTGTATACAGATAATCTGTATCGTACGGCACTCCTCAATTGAAACACATAGGAGATAGCTGTATTAAACTCTCCAGATAGAGAATTCTTGGTAGTTGGTTTGATTCAAGTGTTCTATAATTTGGTTGGTCCAGGGGGGTAAGAGACGACAAAATATATGAATACAAACAACACACCAATTTAATCACATTACCAAACAGCCGGGCATCAGGCATCACCTGACAGATGCGAAAGCAATTATTGCAACTAAAATAACCTCATCAGGTGGATAGTAATCATATCCTCTATATATTATATAAATGAATCGTGGGCGCCGTGGCCGATCATTTTGGTGAAAATTAACACAAGATGCTAGCATTTCAAGCAGTCAAAAATTGAGTTTTATTTGAGTGGCTAGACAAGTTTAGGAGTTGTGGAAGAGAGCATCAGTCAGCTCAAGAGAGCTAAATTGTTACTCCGGTGCCCCCCCGTGCTCCGAGACCAAACTGCTCTTAATTACAGCCACCGTCAAAATTTTGTAAGCTGCAATATTTACAATCTGACTGTTGAAAGTCGCTTTGCTGACGAAAAATGGTCATGATTTTCCATCTTCCTCTAAAGTCGAATCTGGCTCATCTAAATCCACTGCAGCAATCTTGGACGGTCCGATCCTACCGGTAGTTTGAACCCTGACAGGCAGTGGGGTTCCTGGATTCTTCACTGTTACGACGTTGCTCTGCCCTGATTCTTGACTACCTCCTTCCCTGAGGTCGCTCGGCGGCAAGAAGCAGTCGAAGGAGAGTCCCCATATGTTAAAATCCACCTCTTCGATCGTCCATGTCTCTTCCATGCGTGTTCTCGTATTACCGTTGTTGTTATCCCCAAACCGGAAAAGCGAGACATTGGAGCGCCCAGCATGAGCAATGTTGATGCCGTCGACAGGGCGGTAGTCTTCAATGTGGGACTCCATGGTGGTCTCCCAGTATACGTTGCCATGGTTGGACTTGATCTGGAGGAGGTGGGAGTCTTCCAGCTTGACGAGGAGGCCTGTGCGCTGGCTGAAGTAGCCCCACACAGTGTGCCTGATGATCTCCACGCTGCTGCTGTTCCGCACACGCAGGGTGGCAGCTTCTGCGTCCAGCTTCAGCACGAAGCAGTCCTCGCCGTCGACAGTCTTCTCGCCGGTGCATGACGAGTTTGAGAAAAGATTTGCGGTCAACATCGGATCGAGGCCCTGTCGATAGCGACACAAGGTGGTGTTAGCTAGCTACAGATCAAAAGAGGTCAAGCTGATCCCAACCGACATTGCATTTTGCAATCTGAGCAACGAGGCTTACATGCATTTTGTTCTTGTTTTGACAGAAGTGATGATGCTTCAAAAGAACCGTAGTGTATGCATCTACTCCCAGGTTTAGTGAAGTGTTACTGTGTTACCCAAAAATTAATTTTGAAATCTAACAAAAACAAAAACAAAAATCCCAGGAATCAAACAGTCAATTCACCCACACTTGGGGTGACTGCTGGGATAATTACGGCCGGTAATTGGACATATTTAACCGTTGCGATGATTGCAGGTGTACGATAAGCAATCATCTGAAAGTTCCAGTTTTTAGACAAAACGAGAGGCAGCGCCATTTCAATGATTAGCTGGAATTGATGGCCTAGTACATACATTTGGAGTTATTACAGAAAAAGATTTGAAAAGAACAACTATATATATATATATATATATATATATATATATATATATATATATATATATATATATATCCTTGTTATATATGCGTCCTTAATTTATTCGTGGGTTGGCAAATGAAAAGAAAAAAGCCAATTTAAGTAATCTCTTTTTATTCGTCCTTTGAACAATCAATGGCTCGACCTCCCTTGCAGTTATGTGTACAGCACACCACTGAGGAGGCAAAAGTTACAAAAAAAAAAAAAAAAAAAAAAAAAAAGAAAAAAGAAATTGGGGTGTCAATGCAATAATCGCGCAGAGTAGGTGGGGATGGGCGACACCCACCAAACCATGTGCTTTGTCTAATCTTTGCTGCGTGCTTGCACGTCGCGTTGGGGAGTTCCATTCACACGCGTATACAAATTAACTAGAAATAATCAAGAGTAATTTCAATGTTTTAATTAGGTTTTTATTTCTACAAGCGAGCGATCATTTATCGGACCTACGGAATAATCATTGGCACACGATTGGCACGGCCCCTGCAGCATGCCTTATACCTACCTAATTAATAATGAACTAAATTAAGACAACCCAGATGGGCCGGGTAGTAAAATAATTCTACGGCTCCGCCATCCAAGGGCCGATCGAGTTCCTTTTTGGTTTTGAATTTAGCATTAATTTCTCTAAAAATTAAACAAATAGTCTATGAAGGAATAATTCGGGTCAGATGATCAAATCGGTCCACGTCGAATTAATTAAGGAGAAAGAAGAAATTAGAGCCGTGGTTGGCACCTCTCCACCACTAAGAAATGAAGGTGGATTTAATAAGAGGTTCTCACGTGTTTGAATAGTATTATTTTTTCCTTTTTTTGAGAGAAAAATATTATGTTGGTGCAGGGAATCACGTGTTTGAATAGTAATATTGGTGGATATATATCATCCGTACGTTAGTAAGAAGAAGAAGAAGAAGAAGAAGAAGAAGAATTGGAGGAGGAGGAGAAATGTCAAATTTACAAAAATATAAAAGAAAGAAAAAAAGAAAAACACAGTAAAATCGGATAAATGACTGTAAAAAAAAAAGAGAGATGTACTTACGTAATTAAAATATGAAACAGAAGATAGCATATATAAATTGCGCACCTGAAGAGAACGGCGGAGAGGCCGCGGCGGGCCTCTGGAGGCGTGCGATTGGTGCCACGGCGTTTGGCGCCACGCGACCCTGCCGTCACTGCCGGCACTGATCTTGCACCCGGAGACCACCAGCTCCAGGCACCACAGGTCCGGCTTCTTCTGCCACAGCACGAACCCTCCCATCTCCCCACCACTATTATTTAGTACCCCTCCCAGCTGCTTGCTCCCCTTCTTGCTGCTGCTGCTCCCGCTCCCATTCGTGACGCCGCCATCGCTCCCGTTGAGCTCCGATGCCGTCATCCTCACCTTCCCCATCGCGTACATGCTGCTCACCGCGTTCAGCGCCCCCTCCCCTCCCGACGCCGCTATGTACTGCTGCACGATGTACTTGGCCATCGAACTTTCCTGCATATATTTATATATAATTACGAATTGATCAGTACGTTATCACTCTTAATAAATATGTTAAGACGATATATACACGCTAATTAATCTGGGATCGTTTCTTAATCTCCATCGGATCGAGTTTCTTATCGTTCTCTGCTGCATGCCGTCGTGGGAAAAAAGAAAGAAGAAAATAAAAATATATAACTGC
Organism: Tillandsia fasciculata; assembly: GCA_029168755.2. Taxonomy (NCBI): domain Eukaryota; kingdom Viridiplantae; phylum Streptophyta; class Magnoliopsida; order Poales; family Bromeliaceae; genus Tillandsia; species Tillandsia fasciculata. Next base: position 16,794,003 of record CM054951.1, read on the forward strand.
AATAGAATTAGGACGTCTTCACGCACGATGGGGTCTTCTTGGAAGTGGTGGCCGATCATGAGGGCGGAGTGGTCGGCTTGGACGGGGAGGGGGATGAGGGGGGCGCCGATGACGCCGAGCATGAGCTGGAGCTCTCCGCGGCTGACGGCGGACGAGTGGGGCTCGGGGAAGACTGCGTGGGGTCGCATCCAGGCCTTGACGTTGGTGCAGCGCAAGTGCCTGGGCCCTCCTAATCGGGAGCTACTGCCGGCGGACGCGAACATCTCCTCCGGAATGGGCACCTCCAGCACCGTGTCCAGCGCATCCTCTCTCTCCAGATTGGGGCACAGCTTCCTCATGGAAAGGAGGAAAGCAGCCGCGCACCCTAGCTAGCTATATCTTCTTCTTCTTCTTCTTCTCAATTTTTTTTGTTGTTGCCTTAAGTGTTGGTACGTATGCGTAGTGGTGGACTATGAACTATGATCGAGAGAGAGAGAGAGAGAGAGAGAGAGAGAGTGGGAAAAGACATGCAATCAGATTGCAGCTGGCGCACAGTTAGAATTTGAGGCCAATGGGCCCCATGATGGGCCCTCCTCTTTATTCGTCGTGGCGGCACGCACGCTCTCCTTCCCTCCCTCTTTCTCTCTTCTACTTTTTTTTTTTTTTTTTTTTTTCCTTCAAATTTTCAAAACCTTCGCCTGCCTCAATGAGGTTAACTACCGCGCGCGTGCACCGGGTGCATCGGTACATCCTCCATTCACTCTCTTTTAATAAGTAATCTTTCTACAACCAATTATCAAATTCTAAATCCAAAAATCCAAAAAACGTGCCTGAGTAGAAAGTCAATATTTTAGACGCCTGAGTAGGATGGCATCGTCTTCATCTCTTACTCCTTCTGAGCTGAAAGGGAGGAAGCATTGGAGGGGTGCCTGTTTCCCTTACCCTATGCCCTGCAAAGAAAGTGGCCATTGTGGTGTCTCTCGCACTTATTATGCTGCAAGAGGGGTTGGTGAAAGAGTTTTACATGGTGCGAAGGGTAAATGCAAAAAGGTGCTTAAGAGAGTTGCATGGGCGGACGAGGTTGGTAGGGACTTAACTGAGGAAAAGCTGGCTTGCAAAGAAGTGGATTCCTTTCTGAGGATTTGCTCGAGAAGTCCCGGCGCTAATGGATTTAAGGCTTATCATGAAGGAGGCACGGTTGAGTCTCTTGGAGTTAAGACAGCGCAAGAGGGGATTGTACCTGGGAGGGATGGTCAATGCCCCTCTTCAAGGCGCGCGACCTATAAAGAGGTACTTCTTAGGTCCGGGAAGAAGCACTCATGTTACTCTACTTCTTCTTAGGTGAGGAGAGGCTGGGAGAGAAGAGGGTGGTGTTTCTCGAATATAAAGCGGGCTGCGAGGTGTTTCAGGTGTCTGGCAATCGGCCATCTTGCTGTCGATTGCAGGGACCCAGTGAAGTGTCGAGTGTGTCGGAAGCTAGGGCACAGGGCGAATCTCTGTAAGAAGTTAGCGGCGAAAAGCGCAGGCGGCGCAAGCATGAATCTGAATTGTGCTCAACGACAGCGTGAGAGGATCCATAGGCTCAAGGCTTTTGTGTCGTTCACGGAAGAGTACCTCAGGAGGGTCGAGCTGAGGAGGAATGCCGTACTGGCAGACGTCGTCCAACTAGCGGACTTGGGTCTCGCACCGCAGCAGACGATTGCAAACGCTTTGGCAAGAAGATTTGGAGGTTACTCACACAATTTCTTTGTGACGAGACACAGGGAGAGGGACTTCGCGATTCTTCTACCAAGGTAGGTCTCGGCTGACACGCTCATCAAGCGGCAGGTTATCACTCTCGAGGTTATCTAGCTTCGGTGCTACACGCGGTGGCCGGATCAGCATGCTCGCCCACATCGGATGGGGTTTACGGCATGGATACAACTGCGCAACATACTGTTCGAATGCTGGACGCCCGCCAGGGTGGCGTCGATGATCGGCGGCTTTGGGAGGTTCATTCGGGCTGACGAAACTACCAAGAATATGACCGATCTACGAGCCTACCACTGTCGGATCGCGGTGGATAATGTCGGCGAGATCCCTCGGTGGCTGTCCATTGTCGTGGCGGACGAGGCCGTGGATATCAGTATCTACTTGGAAAGTTCAGAGAGGATTAGGGATGGGGTTGACGACCCACCCCCACAGCCACCTGCGCCACATCCGGACACGCCCAACGACAATCGCAGGAGAGGGCAGCGGCGAGATGGAGACGGTGTAGCCGGGAGTGAGGATGAAGGCGGAGGGGACGAGAGGGCTGAGGGGGTCGTGGAGATGGCGACGGGTGGCCTGCCTGAGAACTCGGTCAACCGGAGGTTGGGAGCAGGGGAGGCGGCACTGCCGCCACCGGCTAGAGGACTTCATCTAGGAGGTCGAGGGGGTCGTTCTTCGGCGACGTTGGCTTTGGTCCTGGGGGGTTGGGGGTCGAAGCGGTGCCAGGGTCGACGCGCCTTGGTTTCAGCACTGGCAAGTCGGTGTCGGCTGGAGGTTCAGCGTTGGATCGTTCTTGGGCCTCAATGAGGTGTGATGCGTGGTGGAGCAGGCGGGTCGGGAGCGGCGGCGCTGTGATTCGCGGTGGTGGCGGATCACGGTGGGTTCAAGTTGCTGGATCTTGCTGTGGCGGATCCGCGGTGGCGGCGGAGATGGTAACCGACGGGGCAGCGGGATCAAGATGCTGGATCTGGGGGGGCTGGCAGTGCCGTACATCGTGGAGCGATCCGCGATGGGGCCGCATGATTGGAGCGCTGCAATGGCACCGAGCGAGGAGCCCGAGGGGGACCGAGGTCCCAAATTTCAGTCTTGTGCGATTTCGGGCCTTGCCTCGGGGGAGGATTTTTTATGTTCGTGCTTGATGAAGAAAGTTGGGAGAAACGTTGATGTGGGTGGTTCTAATTGTATTAATTGTATTAATTCTATGTACAGGGGAGTGTTGGGGAGTGTGGAGGTAGCTGCTGGGGTTGGGGGCTCGGGTTCCAAGATTGGGGGAAGAGGCAGGAGCTTGCTTGGGGGTGTTTCTAGGTGTGTTTATGAGGAGAGAGAGAGTTTGTCTCTGGTGCTTCTTTGTGAGGGGTTTTTGTGTGGGTTCGGTGGTTTGTGGTTGAAAGTTTTGTGGAGTTTTGGGCCTTCGTTGGTTGACCTGGGGCCCTTACGTGGTGGTGATGGATTGGTGGGCTTTCTTCGGCTTGGTGTGGGGTTTCTCACCTTGATTGCATCGACCTGAACCAAGCGACGGCCCAGGGTTTGTGCGAGTTGGAGTTCGATCGTGGAGCTGAGCGCGGTGGGAATGGCGAGTCAGATGACGGCGACGATGGAAGGTCGATCAAGACGGGATCGGTAGTGAACTGTTGCTCGGCGTGGTCTAAGGCGGTGGGGAATCCCCCTTCTGGGCGGTACAGTCGACACCTTGCTTCGAGGGATGCGACGCCAATCTTAATAAAGGCTATGGTCAGGAAAGTGCGACTCAAGGGGTGCGTGGGGGACTTCGCTAGCGATCGCGACAAGCTTAAAGTTACGAGAATCCAAGAGAAAAGCAAGTTGTGCGGGGTGAGTCTCGACTGCGACGAGGCGAATTCGTTTATAGAATTCGCAGCTCAGAAGAATGCGCAAGGGGTCTATGTCGGTTGGGGGGGGCTCCTGTGGGGAGCGTTTTGAGGTTTTGTTTGTTTTGGTTATGCTGAGTGCTCTTCGGGGGTGGTGCTGGGTGGGGACCTGGTTGGGGGTCTTTTTGGGGTGGTGTTCGTTTTTGGGTCTCGATGTAGGACCCTGTGGAGGGAGGTCTGTTGGGTCTGATGTTTAGGATCTGTAGTTGGAACGTCAGAGGGCTTAATAACTCATCGAAGCGTAATGCGGTTCGTCTGGTGGTTTCTAGTTTGCGTAATGCTGTGGTTTGTTTTCAAGACACTAAGGTTAATCACGTTTCTTGGTCATTTCTGAGGAGTTGTTGTGGGTCTTATCTTGACAAACGGATGCTTATCGAGGCTAACAGTGCATCTGGGGGGCTGATCTCCTGCTGGAGCTCCAAGATCTTCGAGTGTTCCGACGTTATTGTACGTCATTTTTCTCTAACAATTCGGCTACGCCATCGGTCGAGTGGGATCAGTTTCTTTGTTACAAACGTTTACGACCCACCCAAGTGGGATGGAAAGGCTGAGTTTTGTGACGAACTTCGTCGGCTCAAGGGCACGTGCGAGGGTAACTGGGTGGTTTGTGGAGATTTTAACTTTACCAGATCACATGCGGAACGGATTGGCAAGGAGTGGAGTAGGCGAGCGACTAACTTGTTCAATGAGCTTGTCTACGACCTTGCGCTAATTGATTTGCCTATAAAGAATCATCGTTTCACGTGGTCGAACATGCAGCACACACCGGCCCTTGCCAAACTTGATCGTTTCTTAGTTTCGACGGAATGGGACTCGATTTTTCCAAGGGTCGGGGTCGAGGCCCTGCCGAGGGTTACATCGGATCATTGCCCTATTGTGCTGAACACGAGTGGACATAAAAGGGGGACGGGTAAGATTTTCAGATTTGAGAAAGTGTGGCTCAAGCAGGACGGTCTGCGTGAGAATATCGCAGTATGGTGGTAGGAGGTGGTGTGTGAGAAATCTGCTATCCTTGCTTTCACGGCTAAATTGCGGCACTGTCGTAAAAGGCTTAAAAACTGGCGCTATACGCACTTCTATAGTATTATAAAGGAGAAGAAGATGATAATGCTCGAGATTCAGGGTTTGGACATTTTAGAGAAGCGGCAGGAACTCCTCCCGAATTCAGCCGAGAAGAGGGAGGAGTTGAAACGGAGTTTGGGTAAGATTCTAGATGACGAGGAGATTCTCTAGAAAACGAGAGCGAAGCAGAGGTGGGTGAAAGAGGGGGACAACAACACTAAATTTTTCCATGCTTTCGCCAACGGTAGAAAGCACACTAACGAGGTTGGTGTGATCGAAGACGACGGAAGAGAGTATCGGGTGGATGGGGGAAAACTCAATTATTTTTATTGTAAGTTTAAGGAGCTATTCGCCCCTAGGAAGCTGGGACCAACGAACTTCGGGGACTGGAGTGAGCTCTTCTGATCGCGTCGTGTTTCTGACGCGGATCAGGAGAAACTAGCAGCACCCTTTTGCATGGAAGAGATCAGAAAAGTTGTTTTTCTTTTGGGTGGGGACAAGGCTCCGGGTTCAGACGGGTTCCCGCTCTGTTTCTATCAAGCTTTCTAGGACATTATAAAAGAAGATATTTACAAAATCTTTATTGAGTTGTACGAAGGGAAGTGTTGTATTGGTCCTATTGATTACTCGTATGTGTGCCTGGTACCTAAAAAGGAAGGCCCCACGGAGGCAAACGACTTTCGACCGATTAATTTGCTGTATGGGATACAGAAGATTATCTCGAAGGTGTTGGCAAATAGATTAGCGCCGGTCCTGCAAACTCTGATTTCACACTGCCAATCTACTTTCCTAAAAGGGAGGTCTATCTCAGATGCGTTCGTGACGGAGTCTGAAATTGTTTGCTGGGGTTGTAGCACTCATTTCGAGGAAGTTGGCGTGAAAGTGGGCTTTGAGAAGGTCTATGATAGAATTAACTGGTCCTTCCTGGGTAAAATTTTGGAATGGTGGGGCTTTGGTGAAAATGGTTGTAATAATCCGAAATAGTCTATTTTTAATAAATAGATTAAAAGTAAAATTTGAGCCGGAGTTTGGATTCAAAAGTCCTATATTGACCCACTTGGTCAATCGCCAGTGTGCAATTTACACAATTTACGAAGCAAAAAGGCTATTTTCTGATCCGGACATGATCTTGGAAATCCGAGTTGACCGTTGCGATCGTCTCGTCGAACTGAGCGAGACTCATATTCAGCACTTTTCGATCTGACGGTCGGATCTTCCAGAATTCAGCGAAGAAGCGGACGAATGTCGCGACCAATGAAACAGTAGCCTGCGCACAGTGTCACTTAAGTCAAATACTGTAGATGAACAGTAACTACAAATTTCGGGACTTCATCGAATGTAATGCGGATTAATTCACTGTTCAAATTCCGAACATAGTGATCCAAATAGTCGATTTGATCCGTTTCGACGATCTGAACGCAATGGCGCTGACGGAATTCCCCTTTGACGACCCTAGAGTCTCGAAAAGCGCGATAAACTGTATTCTTGCACAGTAATTATGGACCGAGACTTTACCCGGGCATTTTGTCGAAAAACAAAAATTGCTACCTTATAGATTTCGACGTGCCGGACGTCGTGGCGAAGTCCGTTTTTCGATTTGACGACCGAAATGCCTCGAAAAGCGTGAAATACGGCAGAAAATGCGATAAATTGTGCGAAAACCCCACATTTTGTGCTCCGAAATGCGTGCGATTTATTGGAGAGGGACTAATGTGTGAGAGGAACATGCTGTGAGGGACTTGGAGCAGAAATTGGCAATATGGAGGGACCTAAATGCATTTTAATGCATTGGTATATAAGGTTGCATTAGGGGTCTCTCTCTAGCAAACCCTAAACCTATACTCTCAGCCCAGCCGCCAGCTCCAACGACTCCACCCCCCCCACCCCCCTCTGGCGCGCTCCTCGGAGGTAGCATACCGGCCGCCGCCATCCCGGCGCCGGAGGAGAAGAAGAAACAAGAAGATATCATTCTTCTCGGGTTGGTTGGTGTGGGATGCAGCAAGAGGATGATTGGTTGGACTAAACTTCAACTGGGGGTCTCTCTGTGTGGCCGCAACCGAGCCAGGGGTTTCCCGACGTCGGGCGCCGCCGAGCGCCGCCGCAGCCATTATCTTCTTCTTCCTCTCTCCGGCAAGGTAAGAAGTTTGAATTTTGTTGTTTCTAATTGGCCCAAGGATCCTGGGGTAGTCTCCTGACCTTGAGTGGACCATACCTGTGAAGCCCGAGCCGTCGCCATCGTCCCAAATGCCGGCGGGAGCACTCCATCGTCGGAAAAGCAAGATTTGCCCGAGATCGATCACGGGCTTCATTCGACCGACAAAATCAAGATCAAGACCGTTGATCTTGGTCTTCTCGGTGACTGCAATATGCTCCCAAAGTTTGGAGCTGATCGGTGGAGGATCCGCGGAGCTTCGGCTTGCCCTAGAACCGGGCAATAGTGCACCTCGGCCGAGCTTTGCCGACCGGCGCCGCCGCTCGTCCCTGCCGCCGGACAACACCTTAGGAACCTCCACCGCATCACAGGGAGTGGTCTGGTCCAAGTTGGAGGACCTCTCGTGCTCCGGCATGGATTCCGCCATTAATGCTCACCGAGCTCGGGTGAGCTCCGCCGCCGCGCGTCGCCGGCGCTTTCCGCCGCCGGCCAGTGACCCAGGTATGTTCTATCGGGCCATAGGAAGCTTCCCATCAACTTGCATGAGAAGTTTAACGTAGGTTTTCCTTTTCTGTGATTGCACCCTAGGTGAGCACGAGCTCCACCGCCGGCCGCCGCCGTCGCCTCCGGTCGCCGGTGGGACACCCAGGTAATCCCTAAACCTTTCATGCCTGCTTTACATTCAAGATAGAAGCCCTCAAACCCAACCTTGCTCTGTTTATCATTTGGGTTAGAGTTTGTGATATATGTGTGAAATATGCCCACTACTTGCTCGATGAAATGCCAAAGTGAGCTTTAGTGTAAATTCTGAGCATGCAATGAATATGAAAGTTGTTACACACACTTCCCTGAGCTTGATGCTCACTTCAGATCCAATTTTGGCTGTGTGGATTTGTGTGTGGAGCAATATTGTCGTGTTAGTGAGCGAGGGATTTGGATCTGTTGATCCAGCAGATTCTGGGCTGCCCAATGGTGAGCCTGGTTGTCCTGGGGTTGCCTGGAGTCAAATGCTTCAATTTTTGTTAAATTTGCACAAGTATATCTTAAGTTGTAGTGTGTTCAAGCTTTTAACTAAATGTTTGGTGTAAGGTCTGTTCTAAGCATTTTGCGAAGCCTCGACAGTGAGTTCCTAGCTATTTTGGGGTCACTGGACGCGATGCTCGCGTCGGATTTAGGTTTTGAGCAGCCGAAGAAATAAAAATGCCTTAAGGCTATGTTAGAAGAGTAAATCATGGGTCGAAGTTTTTCTCAGGTTCCGTGCTGCCACAAATTGGTGAGAACGGTGTTCAGCAAGTTAAATGTCACCTGCTGGAAGTGACGGTTCGTTAAAATGAATTTCCAGATGAAAGAACGAGTGAAAACAATGTTCAATTAGTATTATTATGCAATTTCCGAAAAGTTTAGGGGTCAGTTTGCAAATGTAACACCCTGGCTGTCTTTAGACAGTATTTACACGTCTACTAGGCATTTTGTTAGAGTTCTGTAGGCTCTTGTTGAGCGAGAATCGGATACCGTTCCGTAAATTGGCAAAATTGCCGGTTTTACGGTTTACGGCGCGAGTTTCGCGTTCTAGTTTGGATTCTGGTCGTCAATTGTCGCCTCTGGTTATCCTCGACACTGACCTGGCTGGTCCCGTGTTTTTGGTATTTCGTCGGGAAACTCCGAAGCCGAATTGGGCTTTTTGGGAGTTGCGCGAGTATTTATTACAACATTTGGACAAAGGGAATTTCGGTTTAAGCCTAGTTTCGGCTAAGTTCCCCGTAATTGCGACATGTTATTGTAGTGTTGTCGGGATGGGCATGAATGAGTCTGTTACTGATCCCAGTTATATGTTCAGGGCCCAGCAGTTCAGCACCAGCTTCCCAGTAGTCTAGCGGGATTCGGGATCGGCGTACATTGAGGTGGGTTATCTTCGAACCGGGCCTCAGCTTTTTGGCCCTCTGGTTGCTTTAGTCCAGTCGGACCCCTGTTTTTGATTTCCTTGCTGATTATATGACCTATCTTGACATATCATGATCCCACTGATTGACACTGACTTGATTAGACCTGTGATTGAGATTACTTGTTCACGACCAGCCTGATTATTGCATACCTGCTCCCTGATTGTCACTGATAGATTCTGATCTACTTGAGACATATCTGTTATTAGCCTATATATTCCAGTACTTAGTTTGCATGATTCGATGATACCTGCTGATTCCTGTCATTGAGATGGTTCTTGATATATTGTCGATATGCATGATTGATTGATCCTGATTGATAGATATAGACTGATGACTCCCTGTTGGGATCTCGGCATGTTGCCGACTACCCGGTCACTAGACCGTGAGATTGAGCATTATGATTTGCCATGCACTGCTGTACTTCACGAACATTGCCGGGGTCGCTCCCCGTGGCTATTGTTCTTTACCGGTAAAGTGGTCTAGAGGAAGGACCCGTGAGCCCCAGATAGCACATATGGGTGCGGGGTTATGTCAGTGGGATAGGTGCAGATAGTGGTATGAGCCTGAGGTCCCCGTGACCAATAGTGGCATTGGTTGGGTGCTTGATATTCTTGTGATTGATGCATAGATTATATACTCCCATGTTCTAGCATGCTTTTCAGTACCTATTCCTGCTCTGTTATATTGGATTGGTTCTGGTATTTTCCGTACCTGTATATGTACAGTCACTTGATTATGCTTCATGCCAGTTCATTTCATATACCAGCTTATGATTGATTACTTGCCTAGTTAGCTTATCTGTGGATTTTGATTATGAGTGGACGTTTATGTTTTCCAGCATGTATGATCTACAGTTTTATGATTGATTCCAGTATACTTACCTGCAGTTCTTATTCTGATTAGTAGTAGACCTTTATGCTTTCCAGCTTTTCCTATTGACTCTTACTATCCGCAGATTTTAGTACCCAGTAGGTACGATTAGCTGATCCTCGGCTCGTCGTGCCCACTGGGATACATGTACAGTGTATCTCACACCCCCTGGGTGACCATTTTTCAGGTCCGTCGGGTGGGGAGATAGCGGGACGATCCAGTGAGCCTGTCACGATAGAGCTGTCCCCATGATTCTAGACAGAGATGATTGAGATCCTTGATGATTTATGCAGACTTTCATTTTATAGTAGTTCATTTCAGTTCCTGTTTACATTCCGGATTATTCATGTGATCTAGTTAGTGTTAGTGTAGATATTTACTGCTCTCTGATGGATGATGATTATTATATTAGACTAGCCGTGCATGTATAGGGGAGACTCTGTCCTTTGGGTAGGGGATTTCCTATATGTGTGGCGGTCTGTTACGCCCAGGTTGCGAACTCTGATTTAAAAAAAAAAAAAAAAAAAAAAATTTCAGACCTGATTTTTTAAAACTCGGGGCGTGACAATGGTATGGATGGATAAGACTGTGTGTTGAAAACGCCAAGGTGGCGGTACTGGTGAACGGCGTGGCGACCAAGTGGATTAAGAGTAAGAGATGAGTGATGCAGGGGGACCCGCTATCCTCTTACCTTTTTCTGTTGGTGGCTGAGTGTTTAGCACGGATGTCGGAATAGGCTGGCAAGAAAAACTTAACTAGGGGAGTTGGGCCAGCGGAGGACTGTCGGTTTTCGTTAATCCAATATGCGGACGATACGCTTTTCTTGTGTGAAGCTAGGAAGAAGTATTTAAGGAACCTCAAATTCATCTGGTACCTGTTCGAGTGGTCCTCGGGTCTTAAAGTGAATAAAGAAAAAATGGAACTACTCTACACAGGTAAGCATGCGCACAGGGCGGATAGACTGGCGAATATTTTGGGGTGTCGAGTTGGAGTCATGCCGCTGAAGTACCTGGGGTTGCCTCTTTCCAACAAAAAGCTTAGAAAAGAGGATTGGAGCGGCGTCATCAATAAATTAGGCAGAAGAATCGATGGATGGCAAGCTAAACTACTATCCAGGGGGGGCAACTCATGTTGGTTAATGCAGTCCTTGCCAACGTGCCGATTTACCTTTTTTCTGTTTTCAAAGCTCCAACCTGGGTCATCAATAGGATCGAATCCCTCAGAAAGGACTTCTTTTGGTTTGGTAACCTACAGTGCAACGGAATGGGAAGGCTTATAGCGTGGAAGAGGGTATGCAGGAGTAAGACAGAGGGCGGGTTAGGTGTGTTAGATCTTGGACTTATGAATGACGCTCTTCTAATCAAATGATGGTAGAGGTTTTTTAGGGCACCTAAAGCACAGTGGAACAAACTTGTTAGGGCGCTGTACTACTCTAAGAGAAAACCTCTGGGGAAGGAAAGCGTTCAGGCCGACCTCGCAATGGCGGAGGGATGTAGTCAAACTCAAGGAGTTCTTTAGGGGAGGGTCTTCTTACAGATTAGGAGATGGTAAATCCATTAGGTTCTGGACAGACAGATTGTGCGGTGAAAGGACCCTTTAATTCTGCTTCCCAGAGATCTATACCGCTGTGGTGAAAAAAGTAGTTTTTGTGGGCGATTGCTTCGGAAGTGGAGGTTGGAGATGGTGAAAAATTTTGAAAACGTCCTCAACAGGAGGTGTGAGGGGGATCAAAGGTGTGCGACAACTTAAGGAGCTCCTAGCGGGTGTCACACCAAGGACAGGGAACGATGAGGTGTTTTGGCGTTGGCATGACAAGGGACTCTTTACAGTGAAGTCTACTTATTCGACCATCAATAATAGGGGCATTAGAGATGTGTACGCCCAATCTCTTTGGAGCCTACGGATGTCGTTACGTGTGCAGATTCTGATTTGGTTGATACTCAAACGGCGTCTGCTAATGACAGATGTTCTGATGTCGAGAGGGTGGATGGGGAACACACTGTGTGTGCTTTGCGGTTGTGCTAATGAGACGATTGATCACCTCTTTGTGCGATGTGTTTTTTCGCAATTCGTGTTGGGGATGTGCAATGGGGCTATTTGGCCTCGAGAAGTCGGGGATGATGTTAGGAGTGTTTGGGAGAGGCTGGTGACTATGGATAGATCTTTGTTCCGTGTTAAGCTGTTATCCTTTGTGTCGGCAGCCTGGTCAGTGATTTGGGCGATCAGGAATAAAGTGATCTTCGATGGAGTTACCACTGACCCTCTCTGTGCGGTAAGGCGGGTCAATAGAGAGGTCCTTATGTGGAAGGAGTTGTTGACGGGAGGTTAGGGCTGCGGTGCTTTGCTGTATCTGTTTTGACCTTTGACCTTTTTTTTTTTTTTTTTTTTTTTTTTTTACCTCTTCGGAGACCCCGTTGTCTCACCTGTGTTGCTCAATTCATTTCGCATTGAATGAAGCAGGTAGCGTGCTACCTTTCTCTCAAAAAAAATAATCCAAAAAACTAAAAAAAAAACAATAAAGCCTTATGTTGAATATGAAATATTCAAAATTTTATTTCTTAAAAAAAAAAAGGAAAAAAAGAAAAAAAAGGATTGTTATAATTATCCAACTAAAACAGTATTTCTTTCTGGTTCTGGCGTGCGCAATCACCGGGATGCGTGACAACAATTTCTGCCAATCTCTGGGAGAGAGGAATCTTCGGCTTTATTTTTTTATTTTTTTTGCTTTTGATTTGGATATATACGATGGCTGCTGTTTTTCTAGTATCGGATATTGGGGCCAGTCGCTCTTTTCACCATCCATCTTGACATTTCGGGGCAGTGGGGGAGGGGTGTGTTAAAACTGCAGATTTACGTGCCATCCAGGAGGAGGTAGTTGATGCTCGCCGTGTACAACAAACAACAAACAAAACTGCACAAAAGGGCCGGCGTCTACGATCGACAAGCTCGTCCTTTCCCATCTTAATTAAGATTCTCTTCCTTTCCGTACTGCTACTGTTACCTATTGTTGCTGCACTGACATTTAATTACTATATATATTTTTATAAGTCCTAAAATATTATGATAAATTGGTAAATATAATATATATATATATACACATTAATAATTTATTTATAAAAGATTCTCGCAGAGAGAGGACTCAAAACATTGTTTTCTTTTTTTCCTTCCCTTCTTCGAATTAAAGGTTAAAGGGGGCGCGCATTCTGTTTCCATGACCATCGTCTAATTAAATCCTTTTCTATTAATCAACAAAACTCCATGGTACGGAAAAAATGTTTAAGAAAGTTTTTGGAGGTCCCCCCCTGGGCCTCTACTATCTCTACCTACCAATAACCATACCCATTGGAGCGGCGTGTGAATGGGCCACATCAAGTTGGGCCTCAACAGACGACACCCGAATGGGCCAATTTGGTACGACATTCAGATCCAATCCAAGCGCGGCCCAACTTGGCATTTCGTGGCCCCATATAAGCCTGCGTAATTTGGGCCTGATTCGGCCTAATCCAGCACCTGATGTGGTGTGCTACATCTTTATGCAAATTTCTTTTCCTCCTAGCTAGTTTCTCTAATTTTATTTCGTTGATTAACTAAATTTTTTGTTCCTTGAAATATTAGTGCTTGTTTGGATTTTTTTTTTTTTTTTTTTTGAGTTGAAGGTCGCATACTACCGTTTCATTCTTTTTTCTTTTTTTTTTTTTTTTTTTTTGAAAGAAAGATAGCATGCTAATCACTTTATTCATTAGAGAGATGAATTAGATTAAAACAGAAGGTAACTAACTGGGTCTCGAGAGAAGAAGAAGAAAAAAAAAAACTAGCAGCATTGTAAACTCCACAAATCTCTGAGGGAGCAGATCTCAGAAAAAATGCAATCCGTCGTTCTTTGGATTATTAACAGAATAATTTTTTTTACACAAAGCAGCCAACCAATTGGCGAACAAAAGAAGCAGCAATTCTTCAGAGGAGAAAAACTACAATAACGATCATAATTTGCACTTTTGGAGAACTTACTCAATCATCACTAATGCGTGAACTCACCCTAATAAATGTGCGTGGTATCTCATAATTACATACTCCTGGGAGACTCCCAATCTCCTATAACAGAGGTTGGTGCCGAATAAAGGATTATTCAAAGCCAATCTCCTATAACAGAGGTTGGTGCCGAATAAAGGATTATTCAAAGCCCAGTTGCACTAAAATTTGTCGTCTCATTGTGTTTCTTTTTGACTAAATGTTTTGATCACTACAACCACTCTAATCAATGTTTTTGGTGCCCAAATTCAATAATGGGGTCCCCATCCACTCTGGATGTATTACTCAAAAAGTTAGCTAGATTACACATGGAGTACTGGGGCGGAGATCTTTAGGACGAAGCACATCGAGAGCGATCGTCACTCGGCTCCTAATCATTAGAATACCAACTTGCTATTAGTTCCTTAATTAAAAAAAGAATCACTTCGCTTAATTAAAAAACAATCACTTATGAACCACATCATCATTATGTTCTACCTTGCGGGCTCCAGCATTAATATATATTATATACTAGTTAAGTATCCGCGTTTTGCTGCGATAACTAAAATATAATTATATATATTTTAGAAAATTAGAAGTACTAATATTAAAAAAAGTAAACTAACATAATGTATTATATTTCGAAGTTAGAAATAGTTAGACATATTACATTTAATTTAAATTAGTTTCTCACAAAAATACTTAATATTAAAAAAGTAAACTGCATGTAGCACGGTAATTCTTTATTTGGTCTCTTTATCAGATGAATCTGCTTCATCAAACATGCAATCAATGTAAATAATTTGATATCATAAATAAATTATAATTATATATATAATCATAAATGATTAAATAACAAAACTACTTTAAATTAGATATCTTACATAAGTCGAAATTTCTTAGGATGATGTATTTCATACATGTTATCAATAAATTGTCCTGGGCTGCTTATAAAAATATTTGTTAAAGTTAAAAAAAGAAAAAATATATATTTATACAAATTTATCTAAAATACTACTTTATATAAAATGACAGTGGAACTATCTAGAAGAAATTTTCACATCTGGCGATACCTCTGTAAATAAATTTTTGTTAATTTCTTTGTTAGTAGTAGGAGACTATAATTGTTCTTCACATTTGATGAGCAAATTTTGTACCACATGAGACTTCTCTTTGGTATTACAATTAAGAGGATAAATTTTTAGTACTTTAAAAGATACTTTGCTCTACCTAAATCTTTGTGTGTCGGGTATAATTTGAAAAATATGCTCTTACCCAATAATAGCTTTAATTACAGGAGGAAGTGTAAATTGATCCGAACCTGGTTAGACAGCTAAAATTTAAGCTCGGATACGAATAAGATCTTGTGCTGCCTTCCCAAATATAGTGAAATTAGTAAAACCACTAGAATCTTCAATAACAACATTTAACTTATACCTTTTCACAACAAATATATTAATAATATCAATTAGTGATATAAAGTAAGTAACATAATAATTTAATTTCGATCAAATTACAATTATTATAATGTTAAAAAGAGTTATTACCATAGTATAGGACTTTGTTCATTTTTAGTACAGTTGGAGCATATGAAAATATCATCATATATTTTAACAGATGCTTTGCAGCTGGCACACGTCTTATACCACCAACTGAATAAGGTATCAAATTTAACAATTTTGACTTGACAGGTGAACTTCATGTTCTATCACTACAAAAAAAGCTGCCTTTAGCGACGCTTTTAGAATCACATAACGACGCGTAAAAACGTCGTCAATGTGATCACCGACGCTTTAGAAAGCGTTGGGAAGTGGGTCGGCAAGTACAGTGACGAAAGAAATATGCTGATGCTTTCAAAAGCATCGGTAAATATGTCGTTGCATTATTACCGACGCATGAAAGTGTCGTCATTTTGGTCGGTGATAGAAATCTATTGTCGACGCATTAAAGCGTCGGCAAATGATCATCGAAAAAAGTCATATTACGACGCTATAAAGCGTCGCGTATTTTTCTTTTTCCCTACGCATGAAAGCGTCGTCATTTTGGTTGGTAATAGAAATCTATTATCGACGCATTAAAGCGTCGGCAAATGATCATCGAAAAAAGTCATATTACGACGCTAGTAAGCGTCGCCTATTTTTCCTTTTTTCCCGACGCATAAAAGCGTCGTCATTTTGGTCGGTAATTAAAATCTATTATCGACGCATTAAACCGTCAGCAAATGAACGTCGCACTGCGCTAACTCGCCGAAGACGTCGATGCCGCGGCCTCCCAAAAATCTGAGCCTCCTTCACAAGATGCAGAACAAGACGATCAACAAGGTTGCTTGAGGGCTCAAGAGGTTTTGAGCTCGGGAAAAAGCCAAAAACCGAAGAGGAAGAGGCCTATTTATATGCCCTCTCACAAAAGGCCCCAAAAAAATCAAGAAATGAGCTTTCGGGCCCAATTTTTCGGGCGCCAGGGGGTTTCGGGTTGCTACAGTGCCCGAAACCACCCTGGCCCGGCCCACAAAACGGCGCCCGAAACACCTACGGGCCGCCACGTGTCCCCTCTGCGTCCCGCGCGCCCGCCAATCGCGGCGCACCGCGTGGCCGCGCGGTCCACGGCGGGGACTGTGGGCCGCGGTTCACGGCGGGCCGCCCGGGTCACTGCGCCCGCCAATGAGCGGGCGCCACTTGGCTTGGTGCGGTCCACCGTGCGCCACGCCCGGCGCGGTTCGCGCGCTGTCGCACGTGCGATGACCCGCCAATCGGCGCGCGCCACGTGGTAGCGCCCTCCGTTGGCTGCTCTCGGTGCACGCCAAGTGGGCCGTGGACCAGCCCACCCGAGAAATCGGCCCGTTTGGCCCGTTTGGCCCAAAAATAGGCGATTTCCAACGTTTTCGCTCGCTGAGTCCGTTTTTGGCATCCGTTTGACGCACAACGGGCTCGATACATCAATAATAGGTGTTTTCTCACCGCCGACCACCCAGACAAGTCGTACGAAAAAATCGGGACACCACACGGAGAGAGAGAGCGAGGTCGGCGAAGCCGAGGAGCCGCAGCGCGAGGAGCACCGGTCTGGACCCAACCTCAGGTAGAGACAGAGAGAAAGAGAGAGAGAGAGCGGAGGAGAGGAGAAACCGAGGCATCAGGGGCAGAAGTCGGCGAAGCTAAGGAGCCGCAGCGAGCACCGGTTCGGAGTTAGGTCAGGAACAGAGAGAGAGACGGGGGGGAGAAGCCGAGGAGTCACAGGCGGTCAAGAAGATAGAGAAAGAGCGCGGGGGAGGGGAAACCGAGGAATCAGGAGCGGGAGGCGCGCCGCACGCCACCATTACGAAACGATTAGGAAAGACGCATCGACGGAGCAACTTAGGAAGGCCACCTCAGCAAACAACTTAGGAAAACAAATTAGAGGAGCAACTTCAGAAGGCCACGTCAGCGAAATGAATAAAAACGCGTCACCTCAGCAAATTGAATAGAAACGCGACACCTCACCAAGAAGAAACCGGCAAATAGATATTTGTATAGATAATATCTTAAATGGGTGATCTCTCCGATTGATCCAGACTCAAAAATTATGTTCGTTGGGTCTACCTTTGACACGTAGAGCTCATGTGAGGACGCGCGTAGAGCTCATGTGAGGAACTCTTTTAGTCTTCTTTCGAAATTCCGTAGACAACCTCATCACTGTGCTACGTACGTTGGAATCTTCTGGAAATAAACCTGATTAACTTATCTTCATGCATTCGAATTTTTCTTTTTATTTTTGTCAACAGTGGCTCATGAATATTCTAGTGAAATTTAGAAGATAAATTAAGGTTACATGCATATTGGTGATCAATGATTAGAAGTTGCATCTTGGCAAATGATTTACTCAGACAAATTTCAAAGATTTTTATATGATATTTTCAATGTTGGCCGGTGATTTCATTTTTTGGCTTGTTATCGATCGGTAGCGTGATGAGTACTCATCATTGACTCTTCTAAGCACCCTAAGAGCATGTGCAGGGCCACCTTCTCCATTTCCTCCCACAAGCTAGAAGTTAATTAGCATGGAGCTCACGTGCAAAACCAACCTTGCAATCATCGTCATTGCGTTTTAGGTACGCATAAATATAATCTTAATAAAGTAAATAATGATCTTTTCCTTTTAAGATGCGAAGAAACAAATTAATAAATTCTTATGTAAAGTTTACTGGTGGGCATCTTGAGAGAAAAGTTCCAATGATGTTAAGGAATTAAGTCGGGAAAAGGTCCAATGTAGAGATCTCTAAATTAACTTCTGTAAGCGGAGTGACTGATCTATGTACTGCTATATATTCATCTCTGTAAGTTTTTCCTTTGAAGTAAATTAATCAACTGTCTAAGTTGAAAGAAAGAGCACTTAATTGAGCGGTTTCGTGTCGGGGTAATTAGTTCAAACTCATGATCGAGGCAAATCTCACTGGTTTCTTGGAGAGGCGACGAACATATATAATATTCCTTATTTGGTACTCTTAACAACTTAATTAGCGCATGACATCTTGCGCAGTAGTATTCAAGCCAATGGGCATTAGAAAATAATTAATGAAGATTGCGTTTGGCATCTGATAACACAAAGATCGAAGATGCTGTTGCAATCATGAGGAATCATGCACATGGACCAATCTCTAACCATTTGTTGCATATAATTTGTTGTCCGTAGTAATTAAGGTTCCACAGAAGAGGAGAGTGGACACGAGGAATGATAACAAACCACCCATAAAGAATATAAAAATAGAAGGGGAAAAAAAGAAAAGAAAAAAAGAGTCAAGTGGAGATTGTTCACGAAATGTTAATTCATGATGAGTCTCATGAGCCTTCTAAATAATACTTAATTTATATCGCCAGAAGAGTAATTAAGCATCATTCCCTATAGTTGCAGTTAGAAGAAACTGAATTGCTCGTAAGCAAGAGATCTCCTTGGAAGCGAAACAAAACGAAATGAAAATTAATAAGCCCGAAATGTATTAAATTTATTTTCATAAACAAACAAATGGAGGATGGAATTACGTGTAAGCAACTCGTACCACTAGCAGTGAAGGTACTGATTCCTCTGTCATATATTATAAGAAAATGTCTCTTATGAACAATCAGCATGTGCCTCGGTCATGGACCACGTTGCAACCAGCACAAGCTAATTAAGTTATAACTAGATTATATAATTAAGCTCCAAATCAAATTACGGAGCAATAGTTTATAATCGTTAAAAACTGGTACGGCAAAAACTTTACAATAGCTTGTAGATTACGGTTGGTTTGCAAGTCGGACAACTGTCCAGGCAATCATTAAGACAGTTTGAAAGAGCTGTTAGGAAAGCCGTAAAATTAAGTCGTTTAACCAAAATTGCCGTAACAGCTTCTACTTGTAATTAGAAGCAAAAATTAATGTTTTAAATTCAGGGTTCTATTTTCAGATATAGCATATATCTATATATAGCACTCATTTTCACTCTCTAACATATATATAGCTAAATGTCTTTAATTTGGAGTTTTTCTTCCAGCTCAGCTCAGCTCACTCTCTAACATATGCTTCTCAATTAAGTAGAAAAATTAGTGGAAAAGCCGGGTCAAACAGGTAACTTGTGTGATGTAGGTGGAAAGCTGTCCCTACCACTATAATGGGGTGGTCCACAGAGTAAGATACTCCTCTAAATGGAGAAACATTACAATGGAAGCACGATAGGGATTGGGCACCACTCCTAATTTGTTTACTGAAGAAGATAGAAATGATGGGTAATGGCACGGGACAGGTTCCATCTAGTGAGCCCTATTTGCCCCTAAAGTTGGCTACCAAAAGGAGGTTGGAATCAACATTTATGTCCAGTAAATGGTGAGCAAAGCCTTAGCGATTCGCCCATTTGATGGGCCAAACAAGTGTACCATGAATCCTTCATTCAAAGTCACCTCCGACAATGTCAGTCTGCGTAATTTATCCTACTTCGCTGGTTGCACTGAATTTAGGAACTGAAATAAAGGAGTAGAAGTGAACGAACAAAACGCAAGTTGTCGAGCATCAACTTTTCGATATTTACTGGTAAAATTAGATGCGGCTATTCTCGATCACTTATATTAGTTGTAAACTAGCTAGGTCGAATTGCCGACTTTGTTTCCTTCAAACCATTCAAATTAATAATGCTCGATCAATGGGGAACTCCCTTATTGCTCGCTCACCCAAAAGGAAGAAGGCGAAGAAGACGAATTCATCCACATTATGCTGGAGAATCACAGCAGAAATAAATTGAGCAGAACAAACTAGTGCACTCCAGACGGCACCGGTGTGGCAATTAATATTCTTCATTAATTCGCGCATCCTTTATGAATTAAGTTGGTTAAAATTTTGTAGGTCGCGCGTTAGCATGTAGTAGTATACTTTGAACACACATCACTATCTGAGGAAAAAATGGAATCTAATTGATGAATATATGTAAACTTGATATATTCCAAAGTTCTAGCGAAAATTCCTTCAAAAAAGAAAGAAAAAAAGAAAAAAAAGAAGACCTAGCTACTTGAATTGACTAATGTGGGTTCAGTTATTAACCTTAATTACAGAATATAGACCAAGGAAACAATCAGCACATGGATGCCAGTTTGAAAGGCTAGCAATTGATCATGCTAAAAAGGCTAAATATGCAGTGTGTCTCTGATCTGACAAGCTTAATTGCCATGCCTATAGGACAACAGTGGCTTAGGATCCGGCCAGTCCATCAACTGCGATTAATAAGGTGGCTGCATCAATTAGAAGCTAGGGGGAATCACTTAGACATCTAAATGATTGCACTAGACTTGCTGAGTCATTAAGATGGCTCTTCTGAGATCACATGCCACCTCCTAATTGTATAATAATATTATTACCTGAGTTTTCGCTAGCTGGGAACCCACTTCAATAATATTTGGGTTGATACATTCTTTTTCTTTGCTTCTAAAACTGTAAAATTCTTCCGAGTAAAGTCGTATTTACAAGTACAGAAATATATATAAACAACCTACTTACGAATACATGTGAATATGGGAAAAAATAGAAAAACAATTTCATGTGGCCGTTAGAGTGATTCAGATACAAATTTTGTAAGTAGGATGGCATGTTGTTGTACAAGAAAAAGTAGAATATTATATATAAAGTGATTAATCTTTACTGTACAACCTAAATGCTAATATGATTCACGGTGGTTCTCCTGATAACTTTGGGAACTTAATTAATTACGCAGTAAGCGACAGTCAAAAAATAAATAAATAGATGGTAAGTGAACGTCATATTTAACTTCCACATTTGAAGATATCAACTCTATCCTGCACTCTTAATCCTTTTAAAAGGGACCAACATTCCATTCCATTTCAGTGATCTGCTACCTCTCCACTCTTGGTGAGGGTGGGGAGAGAGAGAGAGAGAGAGAGAGAGAGAGAGAGAGAGAGAGAGAGAGAGAGAGAGATGGTCATGCATGGGGAAACGGTGGCTCAAGGAAGCATCCAAAGGGATCGCATTGATCCAAATTTTGCAAGCGAAATCATGAAAAAGGATCATGCGATCCTTTTGGACCCCTCCTTCAGCTATTTCTCGATCACTACCGATGTTTGCCGCTTCTTTAACTGCATCCTTTTTCCAGCACCAGGCAGTATCCGCCATGCAAAGAGCCATGAACACAGATCAGTTTACTTTCCATAAGCCTATTCATTTATGTTCTTCTTTACAAGGTATAGATTACCTAATATGTTCTTCACTACAATTTATTTTTCTCTTAATTTTTGGGAGTCACGATTTATTTATACATTATTAGCAAACTGTTCTCACCTTTTCTTTTTGGTTGCTTAATTGGCAGCAAGGATAAGTAGGAATCAATGCACTAGTTAGTCTTCTCTGCGTGTTCATTTTTGATCTCAATTAGGAATGCAGAAGAAACATCTGGCATTATTTTCTTCGTTTCTTGAGTATAAAAATACGTTGCATATAGAAAGAAGAAGAAGATATATTTGCCCAAAATTGTAAATGTTGACTGGTAGATGTCGTGTAGTAATTGCTCCAATCAGCTCCCTTTTAAGCATACATATATAACAGAAAGGCATGCTCTAAAGATATTGTTCACGAGAAACTTCAAACTAAGATGTAATCAAAGGCTAGGCTTCTAATTAAAGCAAGCTAGAAATTGGAGTTCAGCAAAGAGAGGAATATCTCTTTGATATCTAAGTTCCAACAGACAATATGCAAAAGAGGAGCTGTACCTGTCGACCACTACACAAAAAAAAAATAATTTAGCAGCAATTTAAACTGCCAGAAAATATATAAAAAGTGCCAGACGTGCATAGGAGACGGTCAACCATCTATTTTCTTATTGCGTTTTACATATGGTTCTTGCTAACTAATATATCTACAGGCTAAACTTTACATTGTCTGTGTGAGATTTATGAGACACAATAGTAGACCTCAGAGAAGCACACATAAGGGAAAAAGGCCTTACTTTCCTAGCTGCCATATGTGGACAACTTGGCTTGAGGAAAACAATATATGCCATCTTTCAGAAGAGAGACAACGATCCCCTGCTGCTTATATATATATATATATATATATATATATATATATATATATATATATATGTTATGTTCATGTGGTAATTAAGTTCTCTTTTTTTCGTTCTCTTGTCAGAAACGTGTTCATGTACTAATGGTTACTGCAGCACGGCGGCTGAAGAAGATATAAAGAACAGCTTGAAATCTGAGGGAGTGAACTCAGACAAGTTCCGCCCACGAATAAATAGGTTAGTTAATGTGCGTAGAGCTGTTCAACCATAACTGTCATAATGTTCACAGCTCGATCATATTTCATTTAATTTCATTTATTAATTAGATTAGATCCTCGGTAGATAACCTGTGGTTTTGGTTCTCATCATATCGTTATGATCAGCGTTTTGTTGTTTTGATTTTCTTGATGGACAATTGTGGCCACAGCAAGATTTGCTGCGGTTGTTTTCTCGTACGTATCTGTTTCCGATTCTATTTCTCCTGTAGAGAGAACGTTGGGATCTAGTCCGTGACCTTTCAATCGTGGCCTGTGGGCCCTCCAGCGTAAGATTTTGTTCGGAACTCCTCTCTCTCTCTCTCTCTCTCTCTCTCTCTCTCTCTCTCTCTCTCTCTCTGGGATCATATTCGGCCCAACCACGGCCCACTTATTAGACCCTTCAAGGCCTCAACTACAAATAGCCCATTATGAAAAGGTATATAACTCTCAACTAACCCTTATTTTTATTTATCTTGCTTAAAATCTATGTTAGTTACTTTATCTTAAAATTTTAAAATTTTAATTAATTAAAATATTTTTAAAATTAAATTAAATAGAAATCGAGTGGGTATTAATAAAAGAAAGAAATATATTAAAATGGACCTGCATCTGCATGCATACTTTACCTTATCCCGTTCCAATACGGAGCTTGGCGCAGTGGATTGGTACGATGGGGGGCATCGGACGCAGCATCGGTGAGATAAGACTTAAGAGGTTGGTTCTTATTTCTGCTTCTTCTTCTTCTTCTTCTTTTTCTTCTTCTCCCTAGTGCTTAATTTTATCCGCCCCTTTTGTTTTACTCTTCCCGCAAAAGCCCATTTTTGCTCCAAATCGTGGAAATGCGGAACTCGCGACTCTCCAGCTACCTCCCCCTTCTCTGCGTCGTCGCCCTCTTCTTCGTCTCCGTCGCTCGATCCTCTGAAGCCCTAGAAGAGAAAGCGGAAGCCCCCTTCTCCTTCTCCCTCGATCGGTTCGAAACATCCCCGAGCTTTGCTTCGCAAATCGTTCTCCGCGGAGACGCCGAGATCATCGATTCCGCGATCAGGGTCACTCGGCCCGTTAACTCGAGCTATGGGGGGATCGCGTACGGGGAACCCATCAGGTTCATGGGAACAAACCCTGGGTTTTCCACCTACTTCGTCTTCTCCATCTCACAGAGAAATGGTGGTTCTTTGGCGTTCTCCCTAACCCCGAGCGGTGGCTCTCTTGAATCCACGGATGTGCTCCGATCCGGTACGCCATCGTCGCCCAGCTCAATCTCAGTGAAGTTTACTACATCTTTGGATCCTACTTCCGGAAACCCAAGCGCGAACTATGTTGCAGTCAGTGTCGGTACCAAGCCCGGCGTCGAAAGCTCTGAGCTTTCAGGCTCCAACTTGGTTTTAAGCAGTGGACAGAAGCTGCATTCTTGGATTGATTACAACGGGATTACAAAGGAAATGGAAGTGAGAGTGAGCAAACTGATCGATCCGAGACCAGCCGATCCGTTGCTTTCGCACCCAATTGATCTATCCGACGCGCTTTGGAGGGAGAAGATGTTTGTGGGCATAAGCTCTACGAGCGGCAATTCTACGATTTATTCATGGAGCTTCAGTCTCAAACACGGAGGAGCTCCGCACTCGATGCACTCTGATCCTCTGGATCCTCACTCTTTACTTGCGCAATCCGTGAAGAGCCAACCGATCCATCAGAGAAGGTCTCATTCTTGGGGTGTTTTAATGGCGATGGTGTTTGCTGCTGCGTTCGGAGCCTTGCTGATGTGGTACGCCGTTGTTTCCCGGCGCCATGTCGCTCCCACGGAGTATCAAATGAACCCAATGGAGCTTGGGTATGAGAAGATCGTGCTCGTCGACGGCAAGGTTATTAGAGAGTTTTGAGAAGCAACGGAGGTTGGAGATGAGAATGTGCTGTCGTGAATGCTCTTGTGTTTCTTTTTCCTGCTATGTTTCCTGTGCTTTCCTCGTGAATCCATTTTGCAACGGTTTCTGTTCCTACTCTGCTTTTTTTTTTCTTTAGATCTATTTTAGTGTATTGCTTACTGTTTTGCTCTTACTCCAAGCAAGTAGTTTTCCTTTTCTCCGTTGCTTGTAATCTTTGGTCATGCTACTGATGTATTCAATTTTTTTTTTTCATTATTAGTCATTGATTAGAGTTCACAAAACTTTTAAAAGGAACAGAACAAAGAGGATGAAATCACAAAGTTGATTGAGAGTTCACAATCAATAATATAATACAGTTGATCATGATTTGCTTTAGACTCTTTTAGTGCTAGCTAGCACTTTGTGGCCTTATATTTAAAAAATAACTAAAGACAGATGAGTATGAAACATGAAGTAACTCTGGTTTGATTAATAGGTTTTGCAAAGCTAGAATTTTAGCAAAAGGCAGCCGAAAAGCTAAAAATTCTCTCCAGATGCAAGGACAAGGTGGAAGAATTGAAGATAATATAGTAAGATGCCAATTGCGTTCATTCTTTGAGAAGAAAGGTTTGTCTTCGGCGGTGATGATATTACTACTGCTCTAATTATTGGTCAGAAATGCACAAGATCAGTTTAACTGCATAAAAACATTCCCTATGCGTTAGTTTATGGCTCGAATAGCATAACGAAGAGATAGAGAGAGCTTCTGATGATGTTTAATTTTAGAAAGTGAAGCTACTTCTTCCGCTGTTTTTGTCCCGCAAATTTTCCAGTACAGTTTGATAAACTTGGCTGTTCGTGCTGTGGCTCTGTGATATATACGACGCCATCACATCTTAAGAAAGTAAAACACTGCACTCAATTTTGTTTTCTGAGAAAATTCACACTACAACTCTTCTCACAGAACGGGAGGCCGTCATACCCGGAATCTTATGGTAAGATACTTTATTTAAATTGAAAAAAAATAAAAAGGAGAGATCATACGAAGGGAATCAAAAAAATTAAAAAGGAATAAAAAAACAACGAGAAGAAGTAGAATGCATTGTTATAAGAGAGATCTCAGTGTATCATAGTCATCTTCAATTCCTTCAAAAGGACATTCAGAAAGATAACGCAGAGTTAGAATACATCATCATCGACCAGCATGCATAACCAACGAGGCAAAATATATGAAATTGAAAAGAAATATTTAATGAAGAACATCTCAGTCTAATAACTTCCCCATTAAGTTTCTTCACCGGCAATCATAGTGCAAGGATAACATAAGGATGCAAATCATCAGTGATGTTCTCCCGAAAAGGTAATAACAAAGTATTAAAGCTAATAATTTTAAATCGATCGTTAAAATAGCCAGAGATCGTGATAGAAGAACACAAGGAATAAAGAGGAACAAGTGAAAATAAAAAAAAATGTTCAATTTGAAGCGGGAAAAAAAAAAAAACAAAAAACAAAAACAAAAACAAAAACAAAAACAAAACAAGGATGAAAATGGAAAGAAAGAAAAGGTTTCCTGGCCCTCAATCAAAACAAGGGGGCGGAGAGAGAGAGAGAGAGAGAGAGAGAGAGGAAGGAGGTGGGGGGTAAGAGAAGCCTTTCTAGGGTTTCCGCCGGGGTTTTATTCGGCAGAAGCAGCCGTCGAAGGCCTTCGGGGCTCCAACTATGATTGAAGGAATTCGTGGGCAGCCCACGAAACGCTTCGACATGAAGGTGTACAGCCTACAACTTAAATTTCGAACAAAAATAAGCTTTGGCCTAGGCCCCAAAGCAGGCCACACCAAAGAAATGGGCCGGGGCCCAATGCGCAAGGCTCACACCGCCCAATGCGGCTAACCCCCCGCGAATCGGGCCCATCTCGGTCTCCATGTCTCCATCTCCATGGTACAGAAATTAAGAATCTCAAATTGTAAAATTGGAGGGCTAATAAATCAAACTGTCGTATCCGGTCTCCTCTTTGGTAAATGCAATCGAAGGTTTCGCGGCGTCTCAGCAACGAACGCACCGAAAGCGGCGCAAGAGGCCCACCGCAGTTCCCATAATATCCCTCCAAACTTAATATCCCATTTAAGTACACCTCTCTCTGACTCCCACCCATCCCCTGCAAAATGAAAGATGCAAGTGGATCAGCTAAGCTAGGCTGCTACTTTTTCACTCTCCCATCATATCATATATATCATATCTACGATTTTCGTTTTTTTTTTTTTATTGATGATACACATACACACAGGTCGAAATCTGTCCTTTCTATCCTGATGCTTTTGTCGGCAGAGCTGAAATACCCCGGGCTATCCTCCGCATCCAATCACAGCCTCCTCCTCCTCCTCGACATTCGAGGAGCATAATATATATATATATATATCATCATCGTCGTCGTCCTCGTCGCCTCCTCCTCAACATCGTGATCGAGCGACGTGGAGAAGCGGATTCAGTAATGGCGAAGACGATGGAGATAGGGGATGAGGAGAATTCTCCTCGCGATAGCAACCGCGGGATACTGGATGATACCGCTCATCAGATAAGCCGTGGTATATATCCACTTCACTTCAATTTGCTACTGCATTTGTTAATTTCTTGCTGATCAGCTTCCCTTTTAATTGGGTTTGTTTTAGATCCGTGGTATCAGGTGGGGTTCGTGCTGACGACGGGGGTGAACAGCGCATACGTGCTGGGATATGCGGGCTCAATCATGGTGCATTTGGGTTGGATGGCGGGTACGACTGGGTTACTTGTCGCTGCAGCGATATCCCTCTATGCTAACGCTCTTCTAGCTCATCTCCATGAAGCTGGCGGCAAGCGCCATATTCGCTACAGAGACCTCGCCGGCTACGTCTATGGTAATTTTCTCTTTCTTTTTCTTTTTCTTTTTCTTTTTCTTTTTCTTTTTCTTTTTCTTTTGCTGCAGTCATTAGTATAGCCTCAAACAAACCAACCAATCAGTAATCTACGATTGCTTGATTAATTAATGATTCTGATCATGTTTTCCACCTGCTGGTTATTTGCATGCAGGCAGAAAAATGTACGCTTTGACGTGGGCGTTGCAGTATATCAATCTCTTTATGATCAACACTGGATTTATCATTCTTGCTGGGCAGGCGTTGAAGGTCACATGCACCAAATTCTTTAGTTACTTATACTTGGCGAGGACGAACGATTTTTGCTTACTTTCTCGACGACCCTGCTACTGCTCCTGATCGTCTCCTCTTTTCTGCTTCGTTTTTGTGCAGGCTATATACATCCTCTACAGGAATGATGGTCTTCTAAAGCTTCCCTACTGCATAGCGATTTCTGGCTTTGTTTGTGCTCTGTTTGCCTTCGGGATACCGCATTTATCAGCTTTGAGAATTTGGCTTGGATTTTCGACCTTTTTCAGTTTGATATACATCTTTACAGCGTTCGTGCTGTCTACCAGGGATGGTACGTACTGTTCCAACTATCTCACACTTCTTCTGGAGTCCATTCTCAATATTACTACTGCACCTGAGGAACTTTATCGTCCGAGTCCGAGTTTAAAATAATTACCATGCCCTCTGCCTTTTTAATAGAACTTGTATTTGTAAGATCACTCATTGGTTAAAGTAGTGAAATTACTAGTAATTGGTTTTGTACATGCGGTACTCAAATGCCAAGCTAGCCTAGCTTGTATTTCATTGACGAAAAATCCAGATTAGTATATGAAGATTCCAATATGACACAATTCATTGTGTCTTTGTCAAAAATGATACATGTCCGATTCTACATTTTATTCATTTCTTTTTTACTTCTTTCAGGTCTGAAATATATCTCGGTAAGAACAAAAATTTACTGCCGGGAATATATTCTAATTTTTTGGACAGCTACTTGATGATAAACAGTATTATGTAAAAATGACTATTAATTAAGAAAGGCGATGCTTTATAATCTCCATATATATATATATTTGTCGTGCAGGAATAAATGCTCCTCCTCGTGATTACAGCATTCTAGGATCGCATGTCAGCAAGATTTTTAACACCACTGGTGCTCTTGCCAGTCTTGTTTTTGCTTACAACACGGGAATGCTGCCAGAGATTCAGGTTTGCTTACCAAGGTCCCATAAAGAACTATCATCCATTTTGATCTTGAATATGTCAATTTGATAACCACTTTACCTACGTAGTTAAGATTGAAAGTGATGATCTATGATTTACGTTCATTTGTGGTAGTAGATGGCATTTGGTATTCTGCTGAGCCAAATTTTTTGCACGAGACTATTGTTGGTGTTACCTATGATCTATCTACTGTGCTCAAATTCTTTGCCTCCTTCTTGATTTCCTGGTATTTCATTTCCTCTGCAATTTCTGCCCTCAACAACACATATTTCCCGGAGGAGATCAGCTGGTCTTTCGTTCTGATGTCTTAATCAGAGTTATCTCATATAATAAAGGGTGAACTTTGGAAAATGAGGCCATTATTTTCCAGAGAAATGTTTCCATTTATCTACTTAAAAGATTGCAGTTTAACAACTTTTCCTGTTCACATTTATATGCAAAAAATTCTCCCCTTTCTTTATATAGGGCTAAGCTAAACTTAGAAATTCGGAAGTTACGTGATTGAATATTATCCCATGTCTTAGTTCATTGTGTGTGTGTGTGTAGGCCTAAACTACTCTACTACCGATAGGCCCATGTTTTTTTATACAGTCGAAGCAGTAGACAAATTTTTTAATTCCGACTGTTGCTGGGATAATTTGTTCCATTGCAGGCAACAGTAAGACCACCGGTCATTAGAAACATGGAGAGAGCACTAATATTTCAATTCACAATTGGTGTTTTGCCTTTGTATGTGGTTACATTTATGGGATATTGGGCTTATGGGTCTTCAACTTCAACATATCTCCTCAATAACGTCAGCGGTCCGCTCTGGGTTAAAACAGCAGCCAACGTTGCGGCCTTCCTCCAAACAGTTATTGCTTTACATGTATTCCACATTTCCTCATCCTTCCTTGCTGTCTACTTTCATTTTTATTCAGGGACAGAGAGAGAAACTTACTTTCTTTGTTTTTTCCATTTTTAGAGGGGTGCTGATTGGGGAAGAGAATTTATATCAATATAGATCTTTAAGAGAAACCAAATCCAAAAGCAAACTAAACAATCTAAAATTCTAAACGACGATTTCTGCTTACACATCCTATGGGAACCAGTAAAAAATATTTCAATTGCAGTTCTCAAGATAGTTTTTCTTTGAGCTTTCCGAGCTGTTCTGAAATTTCGGTCATCTTTTCCTACTGTTGACCTTACTAATGCCGAATCCTGGTTCTATTGCTAGATCTTTGCTAGTCCAACATACGAGTACTTGGATACAAAGTATGGGAGAGGAAGAGGGGATGCATTTTCCTTACACAATCTTTCATTTAGGATCGCTGTGAGGGGCGGCTACCTTACTGTAAACACATTAGTAGCTGCTTTGTTACCATTTCTCGGAGACTTCATGAGCCTGACAGGAGCCTTGAGCACATTCCCTCTCACATTTGTACTGGCTAATCACATGTACTTGAAGGTGAAGAAGAGTAAGTTATCGACACTGCAGAAGACTTGGCACTGGCTTAACATTGTAGGCTTTAGCTGCTTATCTGTAGCTGCTGCAGCTGCTGCTGTGAGACTCATCGTGGTTGATTCTAAAACCTATCATGTCTTTGCTGATCTTTGAGTTCTTTTCTTTTCTGCCAATTCATCTTCAATCAGCTTATCAGGTATATTGTAGGTTCAGCCACGCATTAGTCTTTCTGGTCAATTTTTCTCGACCCTCGTCCGTCAAGTATGTGGGTAACTATTATCAAATGTGTAGTGATTCAAATTAATTGGCCACATCTCTTGCCCTTGTTACCCTTTTGTTACCCTTTTTGCCAGTGACAACTAGAATAAGAAATTTTTGCACATCTTTCGGTTTGAAATTGTTGGTTTACTTTGTATTAGTTCTCCTGGAAGTCGTGGAACATCGCTCATTGCAATTATATTTGAAAATTACGCCGCATTGTTCTTTTCAGCTCCTCAGTCCCCGTTAGTTGGAATGCATGGCCACGGAGGCTAAGTGCAGAATCCCTTCACCATTACCAAAATAAGGCACCCTTTTCATTTATTGTTCTAAGAGCCCGGCTGGCATTGAAGGCCACCAAACACTATTAAGCAAAATGGAGTTTGGATGAAAATATATATGAATATACTTCTCCAATATTGATGAGATTGCGTACTTAAATTTAGCTAAGAGATGTGCAGTTATAAATAAACACAGAAGTCTGGGCGCCTGCATCTGGATCCTGTCAGAAAGTTGGGCATTGATTCTGCATGGTTTGTGTGCTTCTGTTTATTCTGCATCACCCATCAACTCCACCTGGAGGAGATGCAATGTTGAGTGCGCATATAATGCAAACTTTCTGTTTTTGATACACATACTCCAAATCATTCTTGCCAACCACATTGTTAGCTCACGAGGAGACGCGCACATTTACGGCGTAGCGTCTCTACGCCAACATACCAATCCCCACAACCTACGGTTTGCACAAGGAGGAATTCATCAGACGGACAGAAACAGGGAAGATATCTAATTTATCGTCTCTATGTAAGCATCTGACTGAGATGCAAGGCAGCTACGATCATAATGCGCACTGGATCACAGAAGATGGATTGAAAATTGAAAGAGCGGTTACGAAATAAAAAGACTATATTGCTACTAACTGTAATTTACTCGCACAACCCAAAGACAGGAAACAAAGACGAACGCGACGTCAACCGGAGACAATCCAATCCTTAGAAAATCAAAAGGCGACACACACGAAACAGAGACCCAAATACTAGTGCTCTAATGAAGTAGCAGCGACGGTACTAGTAGTAGTGGTGGCGGTGGTGGTGGCGGCGGTGGAGGTAACAACAACAGCAGCAGCAGCAGCAGCAGGAGGAAGAGGATGCTGATTATTATTTAAAACTCGGAGATGCACGGTCTTAATTATTATTATTGTTTTGATTTTTGTTTTGGTATTTCAGCTGGCGGTGATCTGGACGGGCTTGACGTCGGGCTTGTTGGCGGGGTCGTCCTTCTTGGGGACGGTGATGGTGAGCACCCCGTTCTCCATGGAGGCCTTGACCTCGTCCATCTTGGCGTTGTCGGGGAGGCGGAAGTTGCGGAGGAACTTGCCGCTGCTGCGCTCGACGCGGTGCCAGGTGTCGGTTTTGTCCTCGTGCTCCCTGGTGCGCTCGCCGCTGATGCGGAGGACGTTGCCCTCCACCACCTCCACCTTCACCTCCTCCTTCTTCAGCCCGGGTAGATCCGCCTCGAACACGTGCGCCTCGGGGGTCTCCTTCCAGTCTATGCGGGCGCCCGCGAATGCCGACGTCTCCCTGGGAAACGACACCGCCCAGGGAGAGGACGCCGCCCGGGTGAAGGAGGGGAAGAAGCTGTCCAAGGGGTCGAACAGATCCAGGGAGAAGGGATCGAAGATGTTCCTGTGGGGGATCAGCGCCATTTTAATTTCTCGCTCTCTTTTTTCCCTTTCCTTTCCTTTGTTGTTAGCTCGGTCGCAGATGCTTTTGTGCGCGTGCTTCTCTGGTTAGTGGGTGGAGCAGTGGGGATGGTTTTATTTATAGCAAGAGCGAGGGGAGGGAGGGCAATCTCGACCTTTCGACTTCCGACTCTCCAGAGTGTTCTACAACTAGGCTGAAAAGTGAGTGGGACCACAGATGGGACCGGAGGCATCGAGCACCTTCTCATCAGCGCGGGAGAATTAATAACGTTCGGGAAGGATCCGTATGAATCCCGATTCCCGATGAGCTGCTGGCGCTATCCGGCACCTTCTTTACAGCGTAATCGCGAAGGAGGGAGTTTTAGGGCAGCAGTCATTTTTTTTTCCCAAAAAAAAAAAATAAAAATTAAGAATCCGACTTAGAAAAAAAAAAAAGAAAAAGAAGTTAAAATACAGGAAGATAAGCCCGCCGAATTTAGGAATGTGCTGGACGATCCACCAAAAGTGAAAAGAAGGTGAACTGTTTGTCTCGCAATGAGTCCTCCTCAAATAGTAGTTGGTGTATCCGACTGTGATTTCCCTTTTGCATTAGCGGGCTCCGAGTAATTTAACGATTGAACTCTTCCAAATTTTCGATTTAAAAATAAAAAATAATAAATTCTCCATGATAGATTTCTTGAGTCTCTGTTGAATTTTAAGAGCATAATTTTTTTGTGACACCCCGGTGCCACATATGTCGACCGCCTCTGGGAGGTAAAAAAATGCCAAAATTAAAATAACTTCTTTGCCCGGATTGAAAGTTGAAACAATGATGTGTCCATTTAAACCAAGGTCGTTGATGAAACAAACAGGTCCAATGCCGAGATTAATTTACCTGACCAAACGATATTTGGTGGCAGAACCTTCCATAGATTAACTAGCTAAGAATTTAACAATTTATACCAAGTTCTAAATTTGAATCCTGAATCCTAATTGCTTTATTACAACAGTTTGACTCCCAAATAAATTATTTTAGTACAAGTTTCTTCTTCTAAGTTTAGCTATGATGTGTTTGGAATAATATTCTTCTATAAGATTGCATTAGAACGAGAAATTAAACTCAATCAAGAAGCTAAATAGTAACCGTCAGAGAAAGTGCTTATTATTATTAACTTCCAATTATTATACACAAGAAAGGTAAGTATCTGCCTTAGATGGGAAGTACATTTTATACCAGAACTCTCCGACGCAATGATCAACATTACACCATAATAATGTAGTATGAAGGAAAACACTCATACTTTCAACCACTCAAAGCAACAGCAGAGGCCCCAGCAAAATTTCGAAGGATAGTCTCTAATGAAAACCTCTCTGCTGAATCCAATAATGTAAAAGCTGAAGGACCGGTTGCGATGAGACATAGTAACCCGTGTGACGGGCACAACAGATATAATGTGCCTCTCAGATATGATCCTTGAGGTGGGGGGGACGGGGGAACGGCTTGCAATAACTTCTGAAGAGAACTTGTTGAGCAAATAGGAATCAGCAAAGAATGCAGGAGTGCATTGGTAGGCCTGTATGTTGCACAGCTGCACCCCTCTGGCTCTGTGGAATACTTCATCAGGAACTGAGGCAGCACCGCTAGTCGCGCTTACTTTCCTTGTCGAGAGCGTCCTCCTGATACAAAAGCAGACATGATATAACTAGCTACTACGTAGGACAGATGAATTGCACGGTGAATGTGACTTCAGACTATGCAATTTAATAATGCAGTAGTAGAATTTCCAACCGAATTGTGCTTTAAGCTGCAGTTCTCTTAGAAGTTTAATCATTCTTAAAAACAATGCGGCAATAAGGCCCAAAAGCCAACAAGGAGAATTCAAGCATGTTGGTTAAGATGGTTTTTCGCAGGGTCATAACAGAGGCAGGTAAAAGAAGGGGGTAAAGAAAATCAGGGAAGTTTGTTACAACTGTAGGGGCTCACAGTACTGCAATTGCAAATGAGCAGAATAATGATTCCCCACTAAAAATTCCTCTTAGTAGCTAGAGAGACAATATCATTGATGGATAGAATTGCTTGTGGAGAAGTATCACTCTTTCAGCATCATTAGGTAATCTACATGAAGCTAGATTAAGGTAGCATCATGGAGAAATTGGCAAAATCATGACATTTTCAAGAAAAATTTGGCCAACTCTTAAGTCTTTGGAAAAATTTAGTAAAATGAATACTGTAAGATCCCGTAAGCTAAAATAATGGTGGAGAACATATACATAAATACTAAAAAAATGAGAGAAAACTCATGGCAGAAAAGGAATCATGACATACCATCTAATAAGGGCAATACTACGAGCAATGAGGGAGCCCTGCCCCTGACATGCCTGGCATTTTACCAGCCCACGTGATCCGCAAGTCGCACAGGGCACCATTCCTTTCCCGCTGCATTTCGTGCATCTGTCCAAAATCCAAGCAAGATGAGCAATTACGCAAGACATGCTGATATGCCAACTCTAATTGGTATTACTGCATTGAAACAGTACAACTCACATTGAATCAGATCCATCTCTATGAGCAATCAGACCCCTTCCATAGCATGCAGGGCATTGACTCATCTGATTTTCCTTGTAAGTTCTGCGCTCCTGATCAGCATTACAGGTTGGACAAACTATCTGTCCTCGTCCTTCACAGTCTGCCATTCCCTCGTGAATACGTAAGAAATTCATAAGTTACAGAGAAAAAAAGCTTACAAGAACAAGTTACCAGGGCATATATATGTAAGCACCTGCTTAGTTACATTAGGTGTCTATTTATTACAAATGGATGCCCGTCATGAGGTAAACGAGAAATTTAGCTCTCACTAGCACACACACAAAAATAAAAAGTATAAAAGAAAATGAAAGAGAATAAGGAATATCGATAAGATAAATTTATGAATTCCCAATTTAAGTCAGATGAAAATTGGAAAAGCCTTTTAGATACTTGTTAAAGCGAAACTGCAAAAAATAGATCCAAAGAAAAATAATAATACAGAAAAAAATTAAAGAAAAGAACACACTGAAATTTATGTGGTTCGGCCACCGGCATACGTCCACAGACGAAGTCAGAGCAAAAATTGTTATTAACGTCGAAGGTGGAGTACAAAGAAGATCTCTCTCAAAAAAACCCCAAAATTAAAATATACTCGACGCGCACTATGCATACGGCATCTCCAACTTAGCACGACTGTACAATGTGGGGTCGTGGCTCGACTCACCAAAAGCCACGGAACTCCTCTCTCTCTTGGGCAGACTTAATTAATTAGAGCATGGCCTCTAATAAAAGTTGCGGCTCCATTAAGGTGGCCATAGCATATACATATATTATGTATGGCTCCAAATTAGAGTCTAATTAAACTCGTAGTTTAATTGGACTTTTATTCATACTCGATATATTTCAAATAAATCTAAATTCTATCTTATCCAAATTAGATTAAGATTTCAACTTTAATTTAGATAACTACAAATTTAAACCAGAATCTAACAATACTTCTAGTCACATCTAGATTATGACTAATGCTATTAATTTCATTACAACAGCAAGATGCTTAAAATAACATATTCCAATTTAATTTTCCCCTTCTTCGGAACGGCTGCCTGTACTATTCACTGCAGTTAAGCCATCTGTTATCCCTTTTTCATCAGTTGATGCTACTTCTATTGTCTTAGCAGTCAGGGCACATATATGACTTTAAATATTCTCACTCGAGATACTCTCACTAAACATCTTAATTTTTACCAATAAAATTGTCAGAAATATACAGTTCTCAAGCATTCGTCAACAGATCTTACCAGAGCACTTCTCAATGATGTCAGAATGAGGAACCTTAACCCTGATTTCTTTTTGAGGTACAAAGAGGATTGGGAATTCGGAACTCAGATCCAATTCCCATATTGCAATTTCCGATCCATTATCTTTTCCATCAACTTTCTCGCCTAAATATGGGCCTCTTTCAATTATTGTTTCCCTCTCCTCCACGAAAGTTTCAAGTGTTCCAACATACACGTTGCAGTCTTCAATGGTAGATATCGTCCATCTCCTAGCAGGTTGACTACCCCAACAGCAACGATGCCCTACATGATCAATTAGGAGCTGCCGAATTTCCACCTCATCCAAATATTCCCTGAAAAGAAGGAAAAAGGAAAAAAAAAAAAAAAAAAAGACAGAAAAACATCCACGCTTCTGTGAGATGACTTTTTGAAACCGAAAAGAAACAGAATTTGTCATGACTTTGAGGGGAACAAAAACATTTCCATTCTGTTGGTTTTTGTCGACATTCAGTACTTACCTCCCTACTTCCTTGGAACTGTATCCAGGCCGGTAATCACCGTGCCCTCCTTGAAAGACAATCGCCTGATCTGCTGGAAACAATGCCAAATAAAATAAAGGAAACGAATCGTGTAACAAATAAGAAGAAAATAGCAACTACTGTCCATTATCATGATCATGCTGATCAGTTTAAGCATTTATGCCGTTTAAACAAAAATCCCAAGCAGTCGACCGGGTGCGAAAGAGCGCGAGAGAAGGATGCTGAGTACAATACGTACAACGTACCTTGGGGGAGGCGAGGGCGATCGGGCTCGGGGGAGGCGACGAGGGCGCCGTGAATGGAGGGCGGGTAGTAGCGATCGGAGGATAAGGCGGAGGCGGATCGGATCTCCTCGATGCTGACATCCTCCCCCGCCCCCGCCCCCGCCCCCGCCGCGGGGGGGGCGCCCAGGGAGGAGGAGATCCGTCCCAGGTACTGGTACGACCTCCACGACTCCTCCCTCGCCTCCTCTCCTGATGTTCCCCGACCCACAAAGGAGACAAAACAATTTTTTCAGAACGAGCTACCTATTCCGAACACGTGCGAGGAGATACGGAGGGTGAGGAGAATGAGAGGAGGAGGCACAGGAGATGGTACCTGATAGAAGGGCTTGCTCCATTGTTTCGGGAGAGAGAGAGAACGAGGTACCGGACGGAGGAGAGGACACCAGAGGGACAGAACTTCCACTATATAAAGTCTGAAGCTTGGATGGAACTTGGAACTAGGAACTTTAGAGAGGGGCCGAGCAACGCCCGGGATTTTATACTGCTCCGCACAAGATTACTCTTCGCGACTCGTAATATATTATTATTATACACCCGGATGGTAGGGTCCGCTTGTGCTCCTCCGCTCCAGTCAATCAGCACCTCATTGCAATGAATTGGTTTGTTACTTCACAGCTAAGAATGGGTGGGTCAGGTGGGGCCCAAACCCAACGCGGAAACGTAGAGAGAGATTGGAGGTGAAGGAATATAAAAACGGAAAGCAGGAGCGTCGGATGACGACGTGGTGCACCGTGTGCACTCAGGACTTCCCATGCCCGCGATAACTGTGTTAGAACTTAGAAGTGGCACTAATGCAAATTTCCAATAAAATTAGTGGGACGAAAAGGGTCATTCGTCTTTCTCTTGATTAGCCCCCCCTCTCCATTTCTGGGTGTCCTCCGACGCTCCTCCCTCGGCAGCCACGGCCGCTGCCTCGTCGTCGAGGTATTTGATATCTTCCTCGCGTAAGTCGTAAAAATCTCGACTCAGAAATAAGAAACAAAAAAAAAAAAAAAAAAGATGTCGGTACAGGAGTATCTGGACAAGCACTTGCTCTCCCGTAAGATCGAGGATGCCGTTAACGCCGCCGTCCGAGCCAAAACCTCCGATCCCGTCCTCTTCATCGTCCGTCTCCTTCCAATTTTAATTCTCCCTCCTCTTCCTCTTCCTCTTCCCCATCAACTCTCTCTATCTCTCTCTGTGTGTTGTTTCTGTCTCAATTATTTGATTTTTTTTTTTTTTGGGGGGGGGGGGGGTGGTGGGGGGGAGAGCAGTCGAATCATATGAAGAAGGCGGTCCCAGCAGTGATCACGAAGATTAGAGCGAGGCAGATCTTGGACAGCAGAGGGATTCCCACCGTGGAGGTTGATCTCTACACCAACAAGGGCGTGTACCGAGCTTCCGCTCCCAGCGGCGCATCTACCGGCATGTCAGTGGATCTCTTTACTATTACCCTTTTGATTTCACCGGTTTTTCGCTTCTTACAAATTCACTATCCGCATTCTGCATCGTTTAAGGATGGATAGGTTGAGATCGTGCCTGAAAGAAAAAGTAGATATACACGGTCAGTTCAGCATCACATGGCGTTCTCTCTGTTGAGTATTTTTCATCATTCCGCAAAACCAGAGGTTCTCACTAAATTCACACACGGCGTAATTGAGATCTCTACTTCCTGTTTATATCTCTTTTAATTTTGAAGCAGAATCGTTATGGACTAAGATTTTACCTCCGTACCTTCTCCACCTCGCTTCCTGTAATGTGATTGGATCATTGTTTTCTCACGTACTATTATGTTGATAGATATTCTATTTGCAGGCATTATATTTAATTAATTTAGTTTTTTTCTTTTTTTTCCTCAAAATGCCAAAGAGCATGCTCTATCACCAATCAAGTATTATTTGCAAAGTGATCCTTAATTTTATGTAGACAAAAAGGGTCTTCTTATGATTGATGCGGCTACAGTATCGGCTAGAGAGTTGCGGACGGTCACCTAGGAGACATGAGAACTTTCTGCAAATATTAGTGGGCAGAATCAGAATCAGCCTCATTTACGTAGCTTGTCGTTTTTCATTGTCCCACAAAATAGAGGTTTCTGGTGAACTCTCTTACTTTACGACGCTGATAGCTTCCTGCATTAGATTCGTTGAGGCATCAAAATATAATTAATTTACATGTTAATGTGTATAAGAATGCTTGCATATGTAATTTTAAGTGTTTCTCTCTCTTGTCACTCTTTCTGGTTTTACATATGCTTATTTATACAGAAGAGTGGGATTTCATATACTGAATTCAACTTGAAATAGTATACACCGAATTGCAATTAATAATCATCTCATAATCTGTTTATTTTACTGCTTCTAGGTATGAAGCTGTTGAGTTGCGTGATGGTGATAAGGGAAAATATCTTGGAAAAGGTGTCTCTAAGGCTGTGAACATTATAAATGACAAGATCTCTGAAGCTTTGATGGGCATGGATCCACAACTCCAATCCCAGATTGACCAGGCCATGATAGACTTGGATAAGACAGATAACAAGGCAAGAGTTATTTTACCAAGCAGAATGATTTTATTATCTATTGATTACTATTTAAAAGGTGGAAAACCTTAGACTGGTACACTTTTGCTATATATTCTAGCATACATTGTTAATCCGAGAATACTAACGTGCGTTCTATGCGCATCCCCATGCCTTCTCCTATTAGAATTTTATTTGTGTTGAAAGATACTAATCTTGTTAGAGACACTAGCATGACCTGGTAGTTTATTGAATTTTTAAGCTCATTTATCTTCCTATGTGCTCTGTTTGTCTATTTCATCAATTCCTCACCCAGAAAGAGTGAAGAAAAACAAAATTAAAGGAAAGAAAGGTAGCAGACAATGCTAAAAGTGAAAATGGTGTACTCAAGCAAAGAAATGGAAGCAGAAGGATATAACTAATCGTTGACTTATTTTTTATGTCTATTTCAAGAATTACAAGCTGGCTAATCATCGGCTTATTTTTGCTGGTTGATTGTTTCTTCACCTTTGCTATATTTTTAAGATATCTCTAGTATCAAACAATGGCTGTTCTCCCCTCCACTAAACCTACATGCTTATATTGCCTAAGCAGCAGAATATAAGAGGTAGACAATCACTTTTCAGGCTGAGCTTGGAGCAAATGCTATGTTAGCTGTGTCGATTGCTGCTTGTAAAGCTGGTGCTGCTGAAAAGGAGGTACAACTTGAATTATAGCAAGTCGCTTTCTCCTAATTGAACTTCATTCTTATTCTTTTTATTCTTGCAGGTTCCTCTGTATAAACATATTTCAGATCTTTCAGGTAAAAGCAGTACAACTCTTCCTGTTCCGGCAATTACTGTCATTAGTGGTGGAAAGCATGCCGGCAATAATTTGGCTGTCCAAGTATGACATTTTCTTTTCCAG
This sequence comes from Tillandsia fasciculata, assembly GCA_029168755.2. Taxonomy (NCBI): domain Eukaryota; kingdom Viridiplantae; phylum Streptophyta; class Magnoliopsida; order Poales; family Bromeliaceae; genus Tillandsia; species Tillandsia fasciculata. Next base: position 16,833,813 of record CM054951.1, read on the forward strand.
ATTATGCATCTACAGTAGATTAGCATTCTCTATTTGAACTATTGTGGTGTAAACCAAGCATGTCTCGATGGTCTTGTATTTTGTATTTCTTTATTTGTTTTTATGTATATCCATTAACCAAGGTTTATCTCTCAAATGAATTTGTTGATGTTGAATCTTCTACATACAAAAATTTGCCATACTTATCATTTACTTTTTATGCTGTTATTAAGAAATTGTCTAGCATTTTAGTTAATTTAAGTTTGTTGATTTGATCTATATAAGATCAATTTACGGCGGAGGCTTCAGATAAAATGTATATTGTGGCATGCTCTTGTTTACTTTTTCCTTTTCTTGAAATAATCTTACACTAAAAATTTATAATATGTAGGAAGTTATGATTCTTCCAGTTGGTGCAAGTAACTTTGAGGAAGCAATGCAGATGGGTTCTGAGACCTATCATCACCTAAAGGTCATTTTACTAGTTCTACGAATACAAAGTTATACAATGTTATTCTCATGTTACTGCATAAATAGTGTGTTTGGAGAGTAGAAAACTTAAGTTACAATTTGCTGGAAATTGTGAGAACATCTCTTTTCCCCTTTTTCTCATTATCTTTACAGTATATTAGATGTGCTATAAGAATTTGATGGTTCTTGTTGTGTTCTTATATAGCAAAGCATCAAGTATTGGTGTCTTCTATCAGTTTCTATTGTAGCCTTCAACTTTTCATTTTTGTCCAGCTTATTTGACAGTTAAAGAAATCTAGTCATGCCATGAAATTTATTGTCAGAATAAACTTTGAATTTCAATGCTTTTTATAGTATGGTATCTTAATGCGATCTCTCAGATCTCTGACTTGTTCCTATTGTTTAAAAGTGTGCTTATTGTTCATGTGCTTTTGTAGGCTATTATCTCTGAGAAGTATGGTTCAAGTGGGTGCAATGTAGGTGATGATGGTGGATTTGCTCCTAATATCCCTGGGCAAGTACATTTGTATTCATTATTCCTATATATTCATTCAATCATGAGAAACGTGTTTCATCCTCAAGAAAATAAACTCTTCAGGAAATAATAGCTATCATTTCACAAAAAAGAAAGCGACCATTTCACTATTTTTTATTTTTTTAAATCCTCAACCTCCTAAGGTAGTTTATTTCGATATCAGCATTTCTGAAGGCTTGGATCTTGTCATAGAGGCAATTGACAGAGCAGGATATAATGGAAGGATCAAGTTGGCAATTGATGTTGCCGCCACTGATTTTTGCATAGGTCAGGATGAAAAATTTCATACACTTTGGTATGCTTTAATGACATTCAGAAGAAAATACAGAATTTTTTAGAACATTGTCAGATTGTTGTTTTGGAGCTATTTCGTATTTTATGAGTTATTTATTATGTATTGATCAAACTAATTTTCTAAGGTTTATTGTTCCTAGCATGTGCATGTGAACTTTTCTACACTTGGTCTGTTTGAATAGTTGGTTCTTTGTGTCTAGTTGCTGATTAAACAAAACAATCAAAGTGAACTCCTTATCTTTCTCCATTCTTACTAGGAAAGAAATATGATTTGGACATCAAATCACCAAATAAATCAGGGCAGAATTTCAAGACAGGAGAACAGAATTTCAAGACAGGAGAAGATATGATTGAGTTGTACGCCCGACTCTGTACCGGTACTATCTTATCTTTCTTGTCATTTTGTATGTTAATACTGCTTGGAAAGACCTGGATGGCTCTTACTAACAACTGTTCATTCTCTACCAGAATATCCACTTGTGTCAATCGAGCAGCCATTTGACAAAGATGACTGGGAGCATACAAAATTATTCACTGCCCTTGGTTTATGTCAGGTAAAAGTACTATGCTTCTGATTATTGTATGTTAGGACAGTTGCTCATGCCATAATTGCTTCACAGGTTGTCGGAGATGACCTCTTAATGTCAAATCCTAAACGCATAGAACGGGCAATAAATGAGTACACTTGCAATGCCCTTCTTCTTAAGGTACTTATTTGTTTTATGATTTGTTTTTCTGACATTGGAGGAAACAAAGAATAAGATGGAAGGATGACATATTAAAATTGAAACCTAACCTATACAGATTTTGTGTTCTCTGTTAAAACCTGAAACCAAATGAAATTAACAGTTCGGTTTGGTTTCTGATTTTGCCATTTTTTGCACAGCCCTAGGTATGGGTTTGGATTTGGGGGAAACCTATCTCTTGAATTTCAATCATCTGCATGTTTAGGACTACCCTTTTTATTGATCTTACTAGACTGATTCTATAACGGACTCCCATTTTTGTTCTTAAGAAATTGTGGAAAGTTTTTGCAAAGTTGAAAGAGGAGAGCGATTCGTTTAAGTAATGATATCTCCATGCTTGTCTTGGGCTGTAAGTTCTTGTTTGTTTTCTATGCTATGCGAGTTTCTGATTCCCTCTTTTTATTTGTTTGTTTACCCCTTTTTTACCACTTAAAACCCCACTTGAGAGGCCATGCAAAGCATGTCTCCTCATGTTTCAAAAATATGTGGGCCAGACCTAATCTAAAATAGAGGCAAATGGATTTCAAATTGGTACTCCTTAAGACAGGTAGGTATGCAGCAATATGTTACAGCATGCTCACACTGAAACCTCATCTAATTTGTCGTATACCTGTATGAGTGTGGAGCTTTCTATGTTGTTGTGTCAACTTTGGACACGTCTAGGGGTGTAACCGGATCGGTTTGGTTCAGTTATTTGGCAATTATCAAACCAAACTGAATTTTTCAGTTTGAAAAAATTCACAACCAACCCAAATCGATTTATCTTTGGAACCAATCCAAACCAAATCGAATTAATTCAGTTTGGTTTGGCTTGGTTCAGTTTTGCAGTTAGTTTTTAAATTTCTTAATTCATAATTTAAAAAATCAAAATTGCATCATTATGAAAGTTACACACAGAATTTGATCATAAACATAGAAATTTTAAAAATGTGTTGATATGTGATGAAGATTTGATTATAAATATAAAAATTTTAATAAATGATTTAGATATGAGTATATATATAGCATTCTATTGATTTTCGGCTTGATTCGGTCAAAGAATGTGTTAAAACCAAACGAAAACCGAAAACCGAAAACCGAACCAAACCGAAAACCATATAAACCGAACCAAATTGTCTTATTTGGTTTGGTTCAGTCTGGAACCAAACTGTGAACACTCCTATACATGCCTAGTCTAAATTTTTTTTATGGCGAAGTTTCTGATTTTTGTGCTGGGGAGGGTTCTTTGGTTGATAGTAACTATTGAAACCTTTTGTTTTATCAGAATTGATGGCTAACATCACTATGCATATTCAGGTAAATCAAGTTGGAACTGTGACAGAGGCCATAGAAGTAGTGAAGCAGGCGAAGGATGCTAACTGGGGAGTGATTGTGTCACACAGATGTGGAGAGACTGATGATTCCTTCATTGCTGATTTAGCTGTTGGCCTTGCTGCTGGTCAAATGAAATCTGGTGCCCCTTGTCGCGGAGAGCGCCTTGCAAAGTACAATCAGGTTCTTAACTTCATTAAACTGATGACTTCTATGTAGTTTGAGATAATATCCATCAAGATTTGTTTGTCTGCCTCCCTATGATCATTTAGTTGGGCACAAGGATTTTTTAGTCTCATGTCTTAGAGGGCATGCATGCTGCTATTTGGATTGTTGCTGCTAGATGTGTCACTGAATGGTTTGTGCAGATCAGCGCTAGTCGGGATTTAAATTGGCCAGATTGTCTGGTTTTCTAAACTTAATTTTGTTATTATTCACATGTTCGGGTGTTTCAGTAGTTGAGATCATGCTATTTGCTTGCTTTGCAAGTTGAACTTATATATTTAACAGTATTGATCTCCACAGAAATGTCCACTCTTCTTTGTCTATAACCAAATACACATGATTGTCATAATCAATTATCAGATGGTGACTGAATAGGATTGTCTGGAGAGCAGTTTTCGTGTGGCTCTGTTAGTTCCTTATTGCAAATTATTTTCTGAATCTTTTGCAGTTACTAAGAATAGAGGAAGAGCTTGGAAGTGACGCTGTCTACGCTGGAGAGAACTGGAGGAGTCAATGAGCCTACTGCAATTTTTTTTCTTTTATCAATTCTATAAGTTTTTCCTTGTATGTCATTGTTTTTCAGCTGTGGTGCTTAAAGTGCCCTGGCTTTTGGTTTAGCACCAGCAGATGGGGAAAACGAGTATCTTTCATGTGAGAGTTCTTTAGGAGTTCCTCTGTTTTGATCCATTTTAGTTAAAATTTTTGTTTAAATTGTGTAAGCAGCTGTTATCGAGAACATTCCAATAGGTAATGTTGCAATTGGAAGAAAATTTCGTACAATAGCTTCTAAGGATCTCCCACTTTGGTTACTCAGGGTGCTTTCTCGCCTGTTGCCTGGTTATGGTTCATGATGGATCAGTCAAAATCCACATAATTGTAAACAGCAACTCTACTAATTGTTGTAATGCTGTTTGTTTTACCCCACCTCGAACGAGGTCCCTGCTGGTAGTCCGCTTCACCGGACAACTAGACTATAAAATGCAGTAATCCTAATATTGCTGCTAGAAATGACTATCCAAATATTTTAGCATCGGTAGTGATTTTGCTGGAAAAAACAAGAGCTACTGCAACAACTTTGAGGCTGGAAGAAACATCATTCCAGAATTCGTGCAGTACACATCCCATTAGAAATTTCTACAAGCAATAAATGTTTAGCAGTTGTTTAAATAATGCTTATTGTAATGCATTTCTCACACTTTTAAATCACACTGGAATGCATGGCCAGCAAGACATGCCAATACCTTAGGTTTCTCAGATCAAACTGGTTTCTAGCTTGTGGACTCAGTTTAAAATACAGACAAAGCAGGTGCATATTGCAGATAAAGCACTGGTGGGGATTCGAGACGGTTTGCAGAGAGTCGAAATTACAAAAATAAGGTCAATCAGTTCTCTCCCGACAACCATAGCACAACTCACAAACTGAAAGAAAACATATCAGAACTCAAACAAATTTAAATTAGATCAATACATATCTAGCTAAGTAAAAGAAAGACCAAAAGAGAAGCAGCCGAGTAACGATGACAGCCTAAGACTTCATATCCTCCTCATCCTCTTCAATCTTCGGTGCCAAGTAAAACCTTATGTAGCCCATTTCTGCTATCTTGTACTCGACCACCACCGGCAACTCAGACGAAAGGCTGATGGTCACAGTCTCCGATAGTGGTGTTGCCTTGGTGAAGGAGTTCATATACCTCAGAGCAAAAGTCAAGGACACTGGCTCTTGCATCTCTATAATAGTAGCTTCCTCAGGCTGCACAAATGAACAAAGATCAAAATTTTTGACAGAATGCTAATGCAGTACAGAAGAAACCATCTGATGATAGATACCCCTTGTGCATACAAAAACCAAATCACGTGTAGGACCAATCGTTAACAATAATAATGCCAGGAAATTTCTGCAAAACTGCTTCTAATACCTACAGACGTATGGAGTGTCATGCGGTGGCTACCTAAAGTCAGTTGGCATTATGATGGAGACCAGTTATCTAGAGCTGAATTGGTAGGAGTGGAAACGGGAGCTCAATTTCGCATCGTAAGGTTTCAAAAGTAGACCCGATGAAACAGAACAATTCATGTAAGCAACAGATACTCGAGTCGTACAGCATCAACATATCATCGCTCGATTCAGGATTCATAATAAGATGATAAGACATGGGCACCTTGTCAACAGTCTTATTCTGCCTGCATACAATATTGGCAGTTCCTATATCCCCAGCAGTCGAAAACTTCACGCCTTCCTTCGTCACCGAAATAACAACTGCCCGAACCCCAGAGAGAAACACGTTACGACATTGAGGGTTATTTTAGCATCATAGAAAAAAGCAGCTCGACAGCTCAAAGAGAGAAGGCCGTTACCAGTGTCCCCAATGCTGCTTAGATCCTTGCATATCCTCGCGAACTCAGAAGCCGGCATTTTCACGATAGCTTGGTACTCGGCATCCGGGATACCGAGATGCTCACTGTCGATGTCCATAAGTTTCATCTCGAAATCTGCTATCTTGTCCTGATCTATTAATCAAGAGAAGATTGGAATGGGAATAATTTCTTTCAGGACTCAGCAATGGGGGGGAGATTCGCAAATGTTATAGCCATAATTTAAGCAAGTCAAAACCAAAATGATAAGGGAGAAAGCTGTCAAATATTTGACAGTAGAACTTAAACAAAAAACAAAAACAAACAAACAGTCAAGGAATTGCATCATACAGGTTATGGGCATGAGCGAACAGAACTCGAACATCGACAGAAAAACCAACAATGATCAATGATCCAGAGAAAAAGGAGAGGGAGAGAGAGCAAGGGGGGAACATACTGGGGCTCTCGAACATGAAGGTGACGGTGTCGCTGCCGTCGTCGGCCTTGACGGTGATGATGTCGTCGTTGCCGGCGCATCGGAGCATCTTGGCCATGTTGTTGAGGTTCATGCCCATGGAGAGGTTGCGGTCGCAGCGGTAGTGCTCGAAGCCCTCCGACCGGAGCAGGAGCGCCACCAGCGCCACGTGGCTGGAATCCATGGCCTGCAGGGAGAACCCCGTGGCGGAGCAGTCGAAGTTGGCATCGGTCACCAGCTCCCTTATCGCCTCCAACACCTTCTTCAGCAGGCTCCCCTGCACCAATCGCAGCTCCAACATCTCCAACCACTCTCCTCCTCCGATTAGGGTTTCTCGGGCGACAGCGAAATAAAAACTTAGGGCAAGGGGAAGGGAACGAAACTATGAGGGGAAAAATGGTATGGGTCTTTATTATAGAGGAGAGATACTATAGCTAGGTTAACTCTCAATAGACTTTGGCGGGAGATCGATTGGTTTTCCCGCCACAATTTTGAGGATCGAGCTTGGAAGAAGGGGACCGAGAGAGCGCCCCCCGCGTTCAGGGTAGAGTGCGTAATACGCTCCAAGTTCGGTGGTTTATTTTGCTCATCAACTCAGAAAGACCAAAGTGCCCCTACAGCCAAAGCAAAGCAAAGCAAAGCAAAGAGCGACGCGACGGTAAAAATAACCAAAAAAAAAAAAAAAATGTGCGAGAATAATCCGATACGAGAATATAATGTAGTTTTTACATTGCTAGAATCTGTGACGGAAACATCCCAAAATCTTCTCGAGATATCTTAGAGGAGACCTGAACTGGCCTTTCTCGTAAATGACTTAGTATCGGAATCCTCCGTGATACATATCTGATCAATTAAAGCTCGCTCTTTTCAATCGAAGGCACCTCCGTATTGAAATTAGTAAAGAAAATGTTGTGGCCAAGGAATAATCGGTGTTCAAACACCGATTATTCTTATTAATATCTATCACTTCCAAATCTGAAAAGAAAGAATAATCCTTACGGCACCAATAATTAGCAGAAATTTTGTGCCATCATTGAAAGTGAGATTTTGTTTTATGCAACATAAACTCATAATGCAGCAGGTGAAATATCAACTTTCATGCAAAGATAACACTCATTGATACAAATATCAATCTTTCATGGTACATAACCTTCATATAGATCAAGCACAACAGAAACGAAACAAAACAAAACAGATGAACCAACCAATTCCTCAACAGCAGAGCAAGCAGAAAGGTGTAGACCGATTCCTCAACAGCAGAGCAAATAGAATGGTACAGAAATAGCAAAACATAAAAATACGGCAACTGAGTTGGCAGACCACACTAGGACATTCACTTTGGACAAAAGAATATCAGGAATCAGCTACAGGATTAGTAGCTGCTGCTCTCTTGACGGATGCGCACTTAATGAGATGGTTGTAGCTTCCCTTCTCCTTGAAGAGCTGGGAGAAATGGTGCTTGCAATAGAGGATACCTTCCAAAGCTGCATAATTAGAAGGAGAGATGGGGCAGCCTCCGTGGGAGCATTTGAAACACCACTTGTGATAAGACTGTCCCTCAACTGTCACCTGCAAGATTGGACAGAAATGTGGTAGAAATCATCCAGTTCAAGAGATAAGAGCAACAGAAAATGCTCATAGCTAGCTAAATTCTCCTCAAACCAAAACAAGGAATAGCATGGCAAATTCACCATTCACTGTACATTTCGAACAAAATATTCACGCATCCAAATAGGCCCTAAAAGAGTCAAGATGGCATATGACCTCGTACATTATATGCTATGCCCGTACAGTTGTCCTAGTAAGTTCCAGGAAACAAAAGGTAGATCTCTTTCTGGATCAGATAAGTGGTTCTACCAGCAAGAACTTTTTCTTTTTTTTTTCTCTGCTGAACAAAAATGACGTAAGTACAAGTTAACGAGAAGCATGCAGTGTCAGTGTTGGCCCCTGCCTGAGTGGGTGTCGCATTGAGCACTTCTTTTTTTTTTTCTCTCTCTCTCTCTCTCTCTCTCCGACGAGGTCTAGTTGCCTCGCTTACATTGCTAAGTTCCATGAATTTTAATGAATGAAGGAGGCTCTTCCCTAAAAAAAAAAAGAGAAAAAAGGAAGTATGCAGTCTATGAATGCAGTGAGGATACAGTCTATCAACCCATACATATATCTATTATATACTTCTCAGCACTGACAAAACTACAAGCACATCGAACATCATTGAAATTAACAAGATTTTGAGGTAAGAATGATGCAAAGCAATTAATTAAAGTACGCATATGAAATTATAACAGAGGCCGGACAGAGTAATGAGTGTAAGAGATGAAAGATAAAAAGAAAGAATAGAGTTTTTCTGGTCATACCTTCTCGAGAGGGTATGCTGTTTTGCCGCAAGTGGCACATTTTTCTTGTGTTCCTGAAAACATGCTTGCAGCCTTGCTGGGAGACCTAGTCTGTAGTTAGGACATAAAAGATGGGATCAGCCGGGATTCTTCAGAGAAGTTTTTGCACTGATCCAAGTATGGAAGTGAAAAGGCACATAGAGTGCAGATGTAAAAACAGTAGCTGTGTGCCAGGCTAAACTCACAAGTTCCGGAGTTAACTTCACGACTGGCTTAGCAGCTGAAAAACAATAAAGGATACCATGACAGATGTGCAAAAGGACCATCCATAGCCAATCAACTTGATAAGAGAGCCTTACGTGATTGGAAGTTCTTATTGTAGCTCCCCGTCTCCTTGAAGAGCTGCTCAAAATGAGGTTTGCAATACAAAACTCCCTCAAGCGAAGAGTAATTACTCAACTGACAAAAGAGAAGAGCGGAGTCAAATGAAAATCTCACTTTTGGCACTCTTCATATTTGTAGTACTGCTATGCATTCCAAAAGTTTCAGACTGTCAGCGCAGATTTAATATCTCCTAATGGGCCGTTACATCCGCTATCCTCACTGAGTTACTAACAACTAAAATGGAAAGAGAATGATGATGCGGGGGCAAAGGAGCAGAAGGCATCCTTCTACTCACACTGTAGTTTAATTGGTAATTAAATAAGTTGTTTGTTGTTTTCTCCAAGAGCATGATAGCATAGATCAAGTTCCCTAGCTACACTCGCAGAGATAGTAGCATAGATCAAGTCCGCGCTGAGAGGAGAATATATATACTGAAGAAGAAGGTAGACGGGCAAACTTCAGCTCAAGCCCGTGGTGAGAAATGTCTTTGCCACAGGGATATATCACGTCGGCACTTTGTAAGGGTTCTTACCTAGGAACAATCGTCGCTTCATTTCATCTACGAGGACCTTCCTGCCTGCGCATGACTCTAACTACAAATCTATTTGCTGCAAGTCTCATTCTTGTATCCAATTATCTAATTAATTGCAGCAGCTTCTCATTCTCGTATCCAATCATCAAATTGATTCCCAAATCACACCCGATTTAAAAAATAATCAGGATCGTCCTAACAGAACTAATTAGAAATCAAAACAGCAATAAAAAAAAAAAAAAAAAAAAAAAAAAAAAAAAAAAAAAAAAAAAGGAGAGAGGGGAGGTGGAAAGGGGATGATGAACCTGGAGGGTCTTCTTGCAGTGGGTGCACTTGAAGCAGGACTTGTGAAAGACGACCCCGTCGGCGTTGAGCTGATCCATCAGGTACACCGTCTTCTCGCACGCCTTGCACTTCTGCGTCGTCCCGCTGAACGACATCCCCACTCCCTTCTCAACTCCCTTGTAAATTAAATTAAATTAAATTAAATTAAATTAAATTAAATTCCCCCTCTTTCTCGATCCTCAAGTTGGATCTCCGATCTCCTCCTCTTCTAACTCCGGCCCTGTTCCTGTGAAAGTACCTCCCTTCCTTCCTTCCTCCCTCTCTAACAACAAATCCAGATCTCTATAACATACATGCATGCAGTAAATAAAGAGCGAGAGCGAGAGCGACAGCAGGAGAAGCGGAGACGGAGATGAATGATGATCACGAGGAAGGGGAAGGGGAAGCGGGCGTGATAAAAGCGTAATGCCCGGTTTTGAGGTCTCGTGTTGGGGTCCGAACACGGATATCCGTATGCGGACGTGCAGAATGCACGACACGTCAGCCCTCCCCTCCTTTCCTGTGTGCGTGAACCTCCCTTATATATATTTCTGCCCTTTTCTGGTGGAAGTGGTGATGGTATCAGTCCACTACCGTCTACCGTGATCCTTTATCGGGAGTATTTAGCTGATCTGGTTTTTGGTCGCTGGATGTGTGCTCGTGCCCCCCTTAATTAATAAGACTGGGCAACGTGCGTCGTAAACGTAGTTTTTGGAGGCCAATAATAATAATAATAATAATAATAATAATAATAAAGAAGGAATAATAATAAAGGGAAGGATTTTCCCCGGACGCCGAGCGCACATAACGCGAACGTGGAGACAGCGCCGACGAGCTGGGACTGTTCCACAACAACCGACGAGCAAAAACATATTATTGCCACATTTTATTCCGAACACCCGAGCTGTGTGCGCACCTGATCAACAACGTGGTCGTCCACAACGGCTTCTCGTCGAAGCCAACACACATATCAAAATTGAAATAAAATAACCGGATAACAGATACTGCAGCTTTTTCTATCAATTTAACCCAAACGAGCTTTCCACCATACATCCTAACAGGTCTAACTAAAAAGAAAAGGCATTCCAATAAATGTTCTGGGAATCATCCGAAGGAAAGAAACCGAAATCAACATATAAGAAGAAACGTCTACAATCACTCAATCAACAAACACCTCAAAACTAAAGCAGATACCAGAAAAGCCGAGGTATCAGCTATTTCACTGTCGAAGAGCACAACTAGCACACACCCTTCACGCTCCCAACTTCTATCTACGGAACCATCTTATCAAATTCAAAAAAAAAAAAAAAAAAAAAAAAAAAAAAAAAAAAAAGTAAAAACACTTTGTGTACTCTTTTTACAATAAAAATGAATATAACTGCTGATGAGTTAATGCAATCCTAAGCCACGAATTGTGTCAGAGTAAACAGGGAAGCAGTAGTCAAAAGAGAATCCCCAAATAGAGATCAAATGCTTGCATCAGCTTTCTTTCGTTATCTCCATAATCAATCTCTTGGCCTTGTTATACAACTGAAAACACACTCTCTCGTAGACTCTCTCGTACATCAGCAACTCGGTGTAGGCCAAATCAAGGTACTTGCCAATGCAATCTTCATACTTCTCATACAATGCAGGGACTGTAAGAACAGTTACAAGGCCTGGTATAAAGAAAACAAGCAAATGATATTAGTAAATTGATTACACTCTTACAAGTCCGGAGTAACTTTCCGGCTAGCTCAATTATGAAATCATGGTCTCCATAAGTAACGAATTGCTTCGTGACATGATGCACTTTTCATAATTTGAGCTGATGGAAGAGTAAATTTCATTACAGGCTTCCATTATGGTATGATTGTTCAAACTGAGAGCACAAATCTGTAAACCTAATATTTTGCCCGCATTTTTCCACTAGTAAGGCACAAGGTCCATATTGCATGAACTCAATAATATATATTACATGCCGAGTGAAAGAAACAGTTACATAAATAGCTTGTTTCTAGAACCAAGGGATTGATAGATTTAAATGCTAGAAAAAACAATTAAGAAAAAACTCATTCTGCCGACTTACTTATGTAGCACAGAGTAGGAAAGTCGGTTAAACTACCAATGATAGATATCAGCCATAAGTATACAGCTACTCCATAGAAAAGCTCTGTGTCCTTTCCAAGTGCAATGTTATGAAAGATCGAAAGAACCATATTCATAATTGAATGCATATGGAGGGCTACTTCATTGATGACTTCTTCTGAGATGCGCATCACTGGCATTGGTGGAGGGGGCCTGCACTAACATTAAGTGATATCTCAATATGATAGATGTTATATAGGGAATAAATCACTAGGACAATAAAGAAAACAGAGAAAAAAAGGTGCAGAGATCACCATATATAACTGTTCCACGCAAGAGGTAGAAGATTATCTGGTCTTACTGTTGGTTGAATAGAAATGCACAAAGTTTAGCTTCCGTTTGTCAAATTTTCATTTCTAAGTGTGCCGTACCTTTTCTATAGTTTACAGGTTGAAAAAGTATATTGGAATTTTTTTACAGAGATCTAACTTTCTTCAGTATAATGAAATCGTGGAGATAGAGAGAATTTAGAGCTTCATCCGCTATAAATGTTCCGTGCCATTTTTCATTAGCTACTATCAGCTGAAATTGCCTCAAATCCTCAACACAGCGACATTCTACGATTTCGGCAGGAACGCACAAGTCAGTTTGTATCTCCTTGAGACAAGTCATAATAATGTCGAGATCCATGTTCAGAAGAAAGGTGCAATGAGAATCATTTATTTGCTTTGCATTGCATATAAGAATTCACCGGCAGCAAAAATAGAATTTTCACTTTCATGAAGAGTTGTTACCTGTTGAGAATCCAAGCTGCCTTTGCCCACACAAAGAGAATGGAAATCAAGAGCAGCAGCACATTAGAAAGGAGGGACAAGAGCGTGTATCCGGATACTTGAAAGACCCACCAAGCAGCAAGGGCGCCCAGCAGTATCCCAACTGTGGCATTCCGTCTCCTCCACAGCATCACATCTGCCACTGTAAATCAAAACAACTCCCCACTGAATCCCAATACACAGGAATATATGCATATGTATACAAGCCGGCATACGGCACGGAAGAGTAACAAAAGATACAGATCACTCCAATAGATCCGAGGAAAGAGAAGAGATATTAACTCGTTGAAAGTCACATTTTGAGGGGCGATAATACAACAAAAATTGGGCTGGGATTTTCTTTAGAACGGTTCCGTTCTCGTAAGTAGCTCTGAACACAACAAGCAGCTGATCGACAAGCCCAAAATAATTTGCAACTTGCAGAAATTTTCAAGCAGAAGCTCACCCAATCCTCCTCCGAGGAGCGCGTGTAGGGATTTTGGCCTCTCCGACGGTCTAACGGAGGAACCCATGACGGACCCAGATCTCGATCAGTTTGGACGATCCTCAATTACTCTGAGACGAGAGTCGATCGGATCGAACAAAAAGGCAGGCAGCTTCCTCGACCTCCTGCTCTCTTCTCTGCTCTCTGCTCTCTGCTCTCTCTCGGTTGGGGAACGGTGGGTTTGATTGACGAGGAAGCGAGGGGCAGGGCGAGGGGAGTGTATATTAAAACTGTGGTGAAGGATGAGGAGGGGTGGTGGTGGATGTCGGGGTCCAGCCTAAAAGGCACGAAACGATCAACCCATCCACATTTTTCTTCTTTTGTTTATTCGATTGCTGAAAGGAGGGCTCTCTAACTGCACATCGGGCTAGACAGATAGATATCCATCAATCAATAATTCAATACCAATACTGGGGAAAGGAAGGCCGACGGGGTGGTCAGCACTCAGCAGGGTCACCTCACCTGGACAGCTACTTTTTTTTTTTTTTTTTTGGCCTGCCAGCTATCTACTTTGCCTTGCTTGCCCATATAAACGGCTTAGGTCCGCCAATGCCGGGAGAGGTTGGTCTACCACGTTATTTGAGTGTGGGCCGCTGCGAGCAATTATTTCCGCCACCGGGTGCCCGGGACAAGGGCCGGCACGCCTACTAGTCGCGCAATTATACAGGCCAACATCATTCACTTCGCTTGAATGGTTGGAACAGCAAATGAATCCAATGGGCATTACGTGACCGTCTATCTCGCTCGCCCGCTACTTTTTCTACTGTTGCATTGTATTGAAGTAACGAACAAAGAGACAAAACTAGTCAGAATAATTCACCATCATCTTACCAGTTTAACAGCCGGTTTCAGTTAGATTACTCTAGTGTTTCTTTTTTTTTTTCTTCTTTTTTTTTTAAAAAAAATAAATAAATAAATAAATAACCTCTATAATTTTTAGAGGATCAAACTCAAAGCATGGCCCAATTGGTTTGACTAGCTGGCTTGAGTTACTTTTTAAAATACTAGTTTTGGCATGAGTTACACAGGAAAATCCAAGGCTCTTCGCCTCTTTCCAAACTCTTACGATTAATTAACCCTCCTTTAACAGTTAGAGCCAGATATTTTGGTGGAAAGTATGGCGCCTCTCCCATTCTGATCCACAAGGCAAGGATATACACACCTAATCCGAAGATAGAGATGTCGGGGAGGCCGGATCGGAGCGACACGCACCTGACCCCGGAGGAGGAGGTCAGGAGAGAGGCGGAGGCGCGAGACTACTTCGACGGGATCGCGCCCAAGCGCCACTCCAAGCCCTCCCGCGGCAACTTTTCCTCCGTCTACGCCGACGCCCTTCCTCCCTCCTGCCGCGACGACTCCATCCCCGAGCAGCACAAGTTCCAACACCTCGAGGCCAACTCCCTGCAGGTCTCCTTTGGACTCTCTTCAAGTATAAATAGGAAATGTCTGCGTTTTTTGGATTCAAAATTTATTTGCTGTCGACGTTTTATTGCAGAAGTTGGTTTGCGATGGTAGTGAGGTGGTAGAGGAATACGTGCAGAAAGCGTACTACGATGATCTCAACTGCGTCGATAAGCAGCACCACACATTTAATTATATTTTCACGTCTGCTCTTTTCCTCGAGATTATATATATTATATACTCATGCCCCTGCTCTTTCCACTTTGCTTGGCAGACTGGCACAGGCTTCATCAGGATGGAGAAATCAAATGGCAGCTCCTTCCAAATTACGCCGGACGCTGATGCATCCGACGGCCATGTTTCCTGCAGGGGGAATCCGGCAACAAATGAGTCGATACCGTCTGCTGATACGGTATTATCACTAACCCCGCTCGCTCAACTTTTTAACTAATTGGCTCCAGCTCATGTCGATAATCGTGTAAATTGGTCTGGTTTCAGGTGTTTCCAACGTCGCACAAGCCTAACAGGAGTGATGACTGAATTTTTCTAGTGTGGTCATCTATCATGCTTTCACTTTCTATAGAATAATCACTGTACAACTGAGGACGCACATCTACCTTGTGGTTGCTTCCAATTTTAGGAATAAAGAACTGTGCCTAGCTAGCTAGTTAGTTTGGCTCCTTGAAGAGCTATATATATATATATATGATGGAACCTTTGTACGTAATTTCAGCCATGTTATATTTATTTCAGCATATTTGCTTCTTCTATTTGTGCATAAATCTTGCTTTATTAGAACTATTATGATCTGTCTGCCAGTTATATATTTGTCACCCTACCAGAAGCTAAATAACATCGTGTAAGATTTTATTCCTGCAATTCTTATTGCATCCCAGGAACTAATACCTGTTCTGAGAATGCCCATGCTACCGAATTGATGTTGGCAGATTGATTGCAAAATCCATTATCTGTTAACTCTTGCAAGTTTTTGTTGAAGTTTTTTTTTTTTGAGAGAAAGGTAGCATGCTACCGCTTCATTCATAAGGAAAATGAATTAGGCAACAAGAGAAGGCAGCGGGGCCTTAAAAAAAAAAAAAAAAAAAAAAAAAAACTCCCTAAGCAGGCAAGGAGGGTGCAAAAAGATTCCACCAGTCAGACAGTCTCGAGCATCCCTAAGAAGGCAGCCCGCCGTTTCTTGCGGTTGTCGAAGGTCCGCCGATTACGTTCGAGCCAAATGGTTCACCAAATCGCGGCGAACGCCGAGATCTCTCTGTCTCGAATAGAGCCGCTTCTCCGACAGGTGAGGTACCATAGCTCAGCAACCAAGGAGGAGCAATTGAGAGTAGAGAGGTGCAGAGTGAAGGCTTGAAGGATGCTTCTGGTAAAAGAGCATCGGAGAAAAAGATGGTCCACCGTCTCTGCTTCGTCCAGGCACAGGACGCAGGTGTCATCCCCGGTCCACCCCCTTTTAAGAAGGTTGTCTTTGGTCTTGACTTTTGACCTTAAAACTAACCAGATAAAGATTTTGATCTTGAGAGGGGCTTTAATCCTCCAAAGTTCCCGAAAACGTAGATCCTGGACCCCGCTATTTTCAAGGAAGGAATATAGCGATTTGACAGAGAAAGTCTCAGAATTGGTCCATCTCCAACGTACAACGTCCGTTGAGGGCTGGGTACGGAAGGGCGCGATAGACTCCTTAAGTAGCGAGACCAACTCAAGTTCCTCCGAGCTAGAAGGACTGAAGCCCCTGAGGATGAAGCCCCATTTCCACCTGGTCGCACCCCGGCATTCCTTCACACTACTTCTCTTCCCCCTGACAGATTCAAAGATAACAGGGAAGAGAGTTCGAAGGGGAGCATGAGTGGCCCAGATATCCGACCAAAAGCGGATGTCGTGGCCGTCTCCTAGCGAGAACGACAGCCCATACCTGAAGATGTCCTTAGTAGCGACCACGTTGCGCCACCATTGGGAAAGTGGCCGGAAGGATGATCCTTCGTGGAGTGGTTTCCTCCGCTCATAGTAGATCCCTTTGAGGAGGGGGCCCCACAGAAGGTTGTTGTCGGAGAGGAATCTCCACCACCACTTGACGAGGAGTGCTACATTCATGCTTTCCAGATTCAGGACGCCAAGGCCACCATCCGAGGTACTCCTGCATACTGTCTTCCAGTTGACAAGGCATTGTCCGCCTTTGGTGGTTGTTAACCCCTGCCAGAAGAAGGCCCGGCGCAGCGCCTCCAGACGTCTCAACACCCATTTGGGGGCCCTAAACATGGAGAGGAAATAAAGCGGGAGGTTTGACAGCACAGAGTTGACCAGCACAAGCCTGCCGCCCTGAGAGAGGAGTTTTGCTTGCCAGCCTTCTATCCGTGTCTGAAGCTTACCGACAATCTGCCACCAGTCTTCTTTTCGAACTGGCTTGTTGGAGAGGGGGAGACCCAGATAAGGTATCGGGAGGTTACCCAGCTTGCAACCAAGAATGTCAGCCAGCCTCCTCCCCTTGAGGGCTTGCGTGCCAAAGTAGATAAGGTCAGTCTTTTTCCGGTTGACTTTCAAGCCAGAAGCCCACTCAAAGAGGTTCCAGATGAAGAGTAAGTTGCGGATCTATCTTTTTTTAGCGCCTCTTCGTGTCCCTCTTCGTTTTTGTTGAAGTTGGAATCGTAATAACATGATCTTAATGTTTCCCACAAATAAACAAACTAGCTCTATTTCGCAGACACGTGTAGCGCATTGTCACGGAGTTAGAATCGCTTGACGAAACTCGTGCGGCGCTCGTCCGTCACCTGCACGAACGAGCCAGCCAAAACAGTCCCGAAACACAACTCCGCAAGTTGAATCGAGCGAGAATCGAAAGAAAAGGCAACCAATGGTCCTGTAAGTAAGCACAAACAACCGATATTTTATTGATTAGCGAAAATGGATTACAACGAAGAGGGACACGACTCGACTTGGTCGGGCACCGGCCGTTGAGACAAAATGAACACCAATGACACTCCGTTTTTCAGGCGGAGCCGGCTCACTTCATGCACATCAATCAAACCATCCCGTACTACCCTATATGGACATCCACCCCTATGATACCCCGGGGTACAAAGGTACTCACCAAGGGGTACGTTTTTGAGCGGCGCACATCCATAGGAAAATAGGCCTCCGGCCTATGACCGACACGCGTCCGGCTCAACCCGGCGCATAAGCGGCCATTGTTAGCGAAAGGCCTATGCCCCTTTCGATGTGTAGCACAAGTGAACCCACGGGTGCCAATCGGATGCCTATTTACAAGTAAATGCCCAACCCAAAAAAGAAAAATCCTATGTCGATGCCGTGTCCGACAATCTTTACAGACTCGATGCATTATTGACAAAGTCAGACCCGTTGACGGTTGGAAGAGGGGCCTCACAGCATGCTTATCCAAATAAGTGTCGATAATATTAGTTTCAGTTTTCCTTGCTGATATATTATTTATCGCGAACTGATGTTGTAAGACGATAGCATAAGAATACCAAACAAATTAGAAATCTGAAACAAGTCATTAACTAAATGATGCATCAGGATTTAGAGAATAAAAAAAAAAAAAAAAAAACACTCAAAAATCATATATAAGAAATGTTGACACAGCAGATCATCATCCCACACTCCAAGAATCACACAGAATACTGATACACGCCGACAAAAGCCAAATCCCAATACAGGCTGACGGGAGGTACAAATCCTGAATGGTACAAGGGTGGTCTGTTGGTGCTCTATATATGAACAACGAACAGAATGAACTCATATTACGTGTGTATTGGACTAAACACCGTGAAGAACTCACTAGCATCGAGGATGATACAGATGCTGTGATGGCACCTCATAACGACCATAACGATCAGCAGGCAAGTTCAAAAATATGTCCAATGATACAGAAGCAAATGTGCAATGACTTGAGAAATGTGACTTACTCAGTTGTCTTTCCTGAATAGTATATCATAATCAGTGACCAAACGAGTGTAAACATAAAAAAGACATAATTACAACTAACAATCTCAAGGACTAAAGAGTTGATACATGTGATGAGAGGAAAATAACAATTAAGTTACAATATGTGCCCTTCAGGTTGGATGAAAATGAATTACAGATTCTGGGCGATCCGTCCTCTCACCAGCAAGGGAACGGTAGGCAAGTATCTGAGCCCGATTCTCTACACCGGCTCCCTTATCATCAGCCTTATTACTAACAATAAACTCAATGTTCCAGAATGGTCCTGCAATGGCCATAAGTTCCCTGCCACCCGGAGATGCCCCATATCCATGCACCCATAAGTATTTCAATGCCGAAAGCTCTATTACCGCAAGAGCCAAAGCACGCTCGCTAAAGCAGCAGCCCCTCAGTTCCAGCTTCTGCAAGTTAGGGCAACCTCTTGAAAACATTTCTAGTCCGAGATCGGACTCCCCAACATTACCCAGCAACATATACCGGATGTTAGCACTGTACTCCCCAATATAACCAAGACCAACATCCGAAAGCCCTCCAGGTCTGAGGTAAAGTGCAAACCTCCTCAGCTTAGAGCAACCTATCAACAAGGCACGGACTCCGTTGTCAAGCGGCAATTCTGTAATACTCTCTTCTCTGTCAAGTAAGACAAGTCGGAAATCAGAGAGATTTCTGCTGTAAGTGCCAACAGAATCGAGAGCCGCGTTGGTGATGTCAGAGACATGTATTGCTAGGTATTGCAGCTCAGGGCAGCCCTGAGATATTGCTGTCAACCCTAGATGTGAAACCCGGCCCTGTTCATCCTCGAGTCCTCCTTGCTCATCATCCCCTCTTTCTACTCTGAGTCTTTGCAATCTCTTACAGGTGCGGGAGACGACTTCTAGCCCTCTATCCCCGATCACGTCCCTCACCTATTGCAGAAATTAAAGAAGGAATCAAGACAGAGTACTTTCATCATACCTCGCAAGATGATTACAACTCATATGAAGAAACAAACAATAAGCTGTTGTATTTCCTACCTCTAGAATTTCTAGATTAGGGCATTGTTGAATCAGCTGGCAATGATCCTCGGTGCTGAGTAATGTGTACTGAAGATCTAACTTGCTGAGTGCACCGGCGCATGGAAGTACGGTGTGCACCTCATTCGTTCCCATATAGATTAGACCCAGGGAGCGCAGCGAAGAAGGAAAACGGAAGTTCTCATACCTATTAGTCGAGCCTGCAGGGGCATCCAATGCTCCCCCACAAAACTCTTGCAGTGCTGTTGCAATACGGAAAAACTCAACCAGATCAGAAACATCACATTCGCTGACCTTCAAAGACGCCAAGGATTGGCAGTTTTTAGCAAGGAGGACGAGGTCTTGTGGCGAGCTACTGAGCTCGGTCAAATAAAAATTTAGAGACTCGAGGACGGCATTGTTGAGAGCGAGCTCCCGGAGCCATTCAGAACCCTTCTCGTTGAGGGAGCTCTCTTCTAAGAAGAAGGTCCTAAGGCGTCTGCATGTTGAGATAAGGAGTCACTTGTTACAACAATTATACTTGGTCGGAGAGAACTGAGTGAGGAGTGCTAAAGCTTCTGGGCTGGCAAACATTGTTGCAACTAAAAGTCTAGAATATGGTGCAGCGGGCAGAGAGTAGAAAAACGCCGTCTCCACGGAAGAAGCAAAATTAAGAAGAAGAAGAAGAAGAAGAAGAAGAAGAAGGAGAAGGTAGCGAGCAGTACCTGCAAGATCGGGCGACGAGGGCGAGGCCATCGGTAGAGAAGCCGGAGCACCTATCCAGCTTGAGCGAGAGGAGCAAGGGTCCCCTCCCCCGGACGAGGAGGGCGAGATCATCATCGGTGACGACCATGCGGCGCAGGTGAGGGCGGTGAGGCATTCGAAGGAGCGGGCGATCTCGGCGATCCCGGGCGCGGCGTATCCCCCCCAGTCGTCGGGGATGAGGTCGAACATGGCGGCGCGGGGCTTGGCCTTGATCTTGACGGACTCGAGGCAGGGGAATCGCCGGCGGAGGAGATCGGGGGTGGCGGAGTAGCAGAAGGCGACTGTGACGCGCTTCCTCGTGGCGCCGTCGATGGCGTACCACTTGCGGCACACCAACGAGGCGGCCGCTCGGTCCCGGGGTCGTCCACGCACCCCATCACCAGGCTCAGCGCCACATCCGATATCCCCAAGCTGCTTGCTGTTCGGTTTAGGTGTCGCAGATCCATCGGCCCTAGGGTTTCACGCCGCGGATGCTAGAAACAACAAGCTAGAGCTAAGTCGTATGCAGAGCTTAACAACAGATTTCACGAACACGATTGCTGCTTCTTTTTTTTTTTCTTTTTTTTTTTTCCTTTTTTCTTTTCTTTTCTTTTCTTTCTTTTCTTTGGAGTCAAAAAAATAGATAGAATCGTACCCTTTGTCATCTTGGCGACGGCGGCGGCGGCGGCTTCTTCTTAAGTTTTCATCAGACAATCTGTGGAGTGGAGGCAAGAACATCGGATTCCATTAGTAAAACCGAAACCGAAATCCCTCACATATGCACAAAATCTTAAAAATAAGTAGGAAAAAAAAATTAAAGAAAAAAAAAAAAAACCCCATATGAAAAAAAAAAAAAAAGAAAAAAAAAAAAAACAGTCTATTAAGATGCCGTCTGGATAAACCAATCATCAACCGTGGATATTTTTCCGGGGTAGGCCGAAATGATCAGTGGTTCGCAGGAGATGGGGACATACATCTTCATTTTCCATCGAGTGGGAATCTAGCTTCAGTGGTGGAACTGGGTTGCTTGAGCACTTTCCCTTGCCCTTCCGAAACGGATGCTATCTACCGGAGCGCGGTCGAGACACAGCCAGGTTCCGTTAATAGTCTCGCGTAAAAATATAAATAAAGAATTTCCTTTTTTATAACAAAATTATTTTTTCTGCACTTTATTTTTACTTTTTTTTTTATACTATTTTTTTTTACTTTTTTATACTAATTTTTTTATGCACTTTATTTTTTTGATGGAAAGGTTATCCAAAAATTGGAGTTAGCCTAAATTTTTTGATGGAAAGGTTATCCAAAAATTGGATGTGCAAATAGTAAATTTCATTGTTAAATATCAAAATGGCTTTCAACAAAATTTTTATCATGGAAGTCTGATATAAATTTTATCATTATAAAAAACAGTTTTAAGGTTGAGTTTTATTTTTTCACGCTGTAAGTACAATTAGATACCAATTGTTGGAAAAATTTGGTACTCGCCCGATACTAGATTTTCTGAATCCGTAACCCGCTCCGGTACTGCAATCCACACCGGTACCGCCTAGTGTTGGGATTCCGCAGCGGAAACGTCAAATCGGATTTTTACCATAAAACCCGTCCTCTCAACATAACTGGAATTAGCACAACCACAAAGAGACGAAAACCAAAACAGAAAATATGCGGATGAAATAAGATTCATTAATTAAGAAAAGAATTACACCGACTCCTCTTTTCTTCTACCTCCTGAATCGCTCTCACCCTTCTCTCGTCTTCTATAAACCTAGAAAACTCCCTTCTCTCGTCTTCTATAAACCTAGAACACTATGGGTGTGGCTAAATCCTAACCCCCACCACCTCCATGGGTGTTACCACCACCGTGGGTGTAGATACCACTATATGGGTGTGACTAATTATAGCCCCCACCACCTTCATGAGTATTACCACCACCGTCTTCATGGATGTTACCACTACCGTGGGTGTAGATACCACTATATATGGTGTTAACAGGGTGAGCATTCAATCTGTAGACAACTACAGGAAAAGCCTGGCTCTTCTCTGGGCGGAAAGAATTTATTTCTTCATTCATAAATTTTTGAGCGTATTTTTATTAAAAAAAATCTTCAATTACTTTCTATTTTCCAAAATTTTGGTCTATTTACTTTCTTAGTTTAAAATTTTTGATCTATTTGAATTGTCCCATAAAACTTAATGGCAACATAGTCATTAAGCAACAATGTTGTAACAATGTTTCTCTCCCCTCGGAGGAAAAAAAAAAAAAACAGAAAAAAAGAAAAAAAGCACAGATTTTCTGCACTTACCCTGCATACTGGGGAATACAGCCATCATTGCGCGAGAGAACAATCTGCACCAGCAGCAGATATTCACCAAAATCAGCCAAAAAATGGGATCAATTGATGCAGCTTGTTTCCGCCTGCCATAGACAACTGATCCCATACAGTTCAACTCCAACTTCTTGGAAGCAGAAAATTAAAAAGAGGAGGAAGAACTGAATATTAGTGAGTTATACTCCAGTCCCAAGCTTCCTCTTTCTTTTATCAAATCACATAAACAATCAGATGATAACCCTACTAGGATCATATGCTGAGATCAGGAGAGAGAAGGTCAGGGGGAGAAGAAAGTTAGAGAGAGAGAATCTTTGAAAGCACTTGCGAAAAGGTGCTTCAAGAATCAGAAAAAAAAAAAGAAAAAAACAAAAAACAAAAGGCTCGGCGATAAAAAAACTGGAATAATCTTAGTTGAATACCTTTGCATTCCATTGAAAAGTTACTACAAACAAATACGGGCTCATGAAAAAAAAAAGAAAAAAGCCA
Source organism: Tillandsia fasciculata (assembly GCA_029168755.2). Classification (NCBI taxonomy): domain Eukaryota; kingdom Viridiplantae; phylum Streptophyta; class Magnoliopsida; order Poales; family Bromeliaceae; genus Tillandsia; species Tillandsia fasciculata. The sequence continues at coordinate 16,857,083 of CM054951.1, forward strand.
GAAACTTCTTTGAAATAATATACAAAAAGAAAGTAAGAAATACACAAATAAAATTTTGTGCAAAACACAACATGTATTCGAGGTTTAAAGTGAAAACCAAAGTCTACATAATCAGTTGCTGAATTGCTTTCCAAGAGAGATGCTAGGGATCTTCTAGAAAAATTCACATTCAAAAGAAAAATGATTGAAGTCCCGGAAGAACAAAAATTGACTTTTCCATAACCTAGACTTCCATCTCCTGCATCAGCTTGATCTCCTGAAAAGTCAACGATCAAATGAAAACCCTATAGATCCTTACTATGTAAGGTAGCCGTAAAACAGAATATTCAACGGATAGAGAAACGTCTCCACTGAAACAATTTATGGCAAGAACTTTAATATCACTAACACTAGGCTATGAAAGTAGTGGCGCTAATTCAGATCTGAGATCGCCTAGAGAGGCATTTCTTTATCGCCCATACATAACTATAAAATGAATGTTGTTGTTCAGGGAGCTTCGGATGAAGCTGACTATGAAGAAACAATATCAACCCTTAGAACCAGATAGTTGAGCCCCATGTAAGGAACCCTTGTCTATAAAAGCTAATAGAAGGGTAGATGCATATAGTACATATATAAGCTAGCAAAGCAAGAGGAGAAAAGAGCACTCTTTGTGTATGGTACAATAATTAACTTGCACGACTTTGATATTATCAAAGAAGCCCACATTTGCACATGAATGAATTAGTTGAACAACAGACAGCTTAATAGCATGTATGAGCAGGATTCAAGCTTCCCTGGCTACCAAGATTTTATTCTGATTAATGAACATCTTGTTCGACATCTCTTTATTTTATCGAAGGAGCATTAATTCATTCTTCATATTAACCCAGCCAGTACCAACTATATTCACAAAAAGCAGCTTGAGAGTAGAAAGCACATAGCCATGCAGATTTCATTCCCCTAGGACCAGACTATGCTTTTTATGGATTTGTAAGGGTATAAAACACCCATTTTGTCACCGATTTATCCCGAAATTTAACCTGGGTTGCTAAACTTGAAAAGAATAAATTAATCTGTTTCATTTGGGTCACTCCGCCAAATCCATTTAATTTTCGGTAGCAGTCGGCTGACGCCGTGACTGAAGGACAAACTCTGGGACAAAGTTCAGTGACCAAATGGATGATGAGAAGATGGAATTCACCTGGTTCTTTTAATTTTGTTTTCTACCACCTCATTTGGTCCTGATGCTAACTAGAATTAAGATACATCACACCGTGCGCCGTTTCTACACTACAGAACGACTTGTGACCGACTCTTTCGTGAATCCGACAGATTATTTTAGGAAGCGAGAAGGTGGGGAAAGCTGAGATGAACAAGCTAACCTTCGAGGAGGAGGAGGAGCTCTTCTTCGTCGTCCTTGTCGCTGTACTCTTCGTCGTCTCCTAGATCGGCGGCATCTTCAGCATCTTCCCCGTACATGGAGTTGAGATAGTCCAGGGCGGACCTGGTGAAGACCAACTTGTGGGCGTCGAGGATGTCGAAGAGGTTGAGAGTCCTGGGGGTGAGCATCTTGAGGGTGCCGATGTTCCTGCTGCTCAGGCGCACGTTGTCGGACACGTCGGTCACGAGGAACGCGGCCTTCTGCTTGGGTCGAGCCCCCAGCGGCGCATGGCGGCGACCAAGTCCTTGGTCTTGGGGCCGTCGGCGAACTGGTCCTGGAAGTCCTCCACGACGAGGGCGTCGGAGGCGGCGGCGGCGCTGGCGAGGGCGGTGGAGATGGCGAGGCGCTTCTCCCTGCGATTGATCTTGATGGACCAGTCGCGGGGCTTGGGGCCGAAGGCAACGCCGCCGCCAGGGCGGAGCGGGGTGCGCTGGGAGCCGCGGCGGGCGCGCCCCGTCTTCTTCTGGGGGTAAGGCTTCTTGCCGCCGCCGCGCACCTCGGCGCGGGTCAGGGTCGAGGCCGTGCCGCGCCGCCTGTTCTGGCGGTCGGTGACGAGGGCCCGGTGGACAACGGCGCGGGCGGTATCGGGAGGCGCCGACCGAAGCTCGAGCGCCGCCTCACCCACCTTCTCGCCCGAGAAAGAGAGCACAGGGAGGGTCGCAAGCTCCGAGCGAACGACGCGGAGCGCGGCTGCCTTGCGGCACCGAAGAGGGGATATGCGGAGGGGAGACGCGAGGAGGAAGACGGAGGAGGAGGAGCACCACCACGACGACGACGACAAGGAGGAGAGAGAAGGAGATACCGCCGCTGAGATCTGCATCGGATAGGGTTTGGGAAACGGGAAATGGGAAGGAGAAAGGAGAGCTTTGGAGCACCGAATAGGCCGCAAGGCTCTCTGCTCTGTACCCTTTATCTTTTTAATTTATTTTTTAATTTTTATCCGCGTTGGATTTTTTTTTTTTTTTTTTTTTTTTTTTTTTTTTTTTTTTGGTCAAGTGAGAGTGTGAGACTGAGCCTGAATTATTTATTTACTAGGTCAATACCCCGCGCTTCGCTGCGGGAATTATAGTTTAATGAACCATAAATTCATAATAGTTATAACCATCAACCAAACATACATTTTCATTTTAAGAAAAATTTTATGTTTGGCATCTAAACATTTAATATTATATATATTAAGGCACAGAAATATTATATTAGACAATGTATTACACAGAGACCAGAAATTTAAACATAATGTCTTACTTTAAAAATATCAATATATAAGTAGATAAACTGTATGGAGGACAGTTGGTAGTTCTTCATTTATCCTATTCGTTAGATGTATTTGCTTCATCAAACCTACAATAATAATAAAAAAATAAATTATACTTATATTCTATAATAGATAAATAAATAAATTAGACTCATATTCTATAATATATTAGATATCTTACGTAAGTCGACGTTTCAATATGATAACAAAGCAATGAGTAGAGATAAGTAGAAATTGTATTTCAATATGATAACAAAGCAATGAGTAGAGATAAGTACCATTGGTGCTGGAGGCATTGAGAGGAACATAAGTAGAAGACAAGTAATTACTATGAGAAAACAAGTTAAAAGTATAGTGCAGATATAGATCAAAATTCACACAAAACACCCATCGCTAGTCAACTTCCTCAAAAGATTAAGAAATCATTTGATTTGGCAGGAACTACTTAATGGTGCATTGGGTGAAACAAACCTCCAAGGCATGATAACTGTCCAAGTTCTTGAAATATCTAAGCCTGAAATTTTATTTATTATCCTAGCTTTCTATGAAAAAATTTCATGAGTTAAGAACTAAATATTCCCTGAAGTTTTCAACAGTTAAACATAGTTGAAAAGAAAAATGATGCGCAAAGGCAAAAAATCAAGTATAGGGAGGGAAAAAAAATAACTGAAACTGATCAAATTAGAAATGCATGCCGATTATTTCTTCAATTCCCCATACACAAACGAAATGGCAAACCTGTACATGCATAAGACAACATTTCGCGACTTAAAATGACATACAATTGCGACAAAATAACTCGAGTTCATCAACCGCAATATATACAAAACGAAATTGAAATGAAAAAGGAAATTGAAACTTTTACTGAATAAGAAAGTTATGCGATTAATTTCAAAATTTATCGGCACCAAAAGGCTTGCCACAAAAAATTTAGATACTTTGAGGAGGAAAAAGCACTTATCTTACCCTACTGTAAAAGCGGCAGAAATGATATACTCAAACAAGTTGTAGTACTTGAATGCATCTCAAAGTAAATTCAATCAAAGAATGTAGTTTCACGCCTTATAGGAATTTTTTGTTGACTCTTGAGGAAATACATAAAACTTACAGTAAGAAAAAAGCGAGTTGGTCATTTAAAAGAAACAGATATTGCACAAACTGGACGACAAAGCTACCATTCTAAGGTAAACTGGTAATTTTCCGAGGGATAATATTACGAAAAAAGAAGAAAAGATCGCAAAGGGTAACAGTAATCCAATCAAATTCAGAAAATAAGAACTAAACTAAAGAGGTAAAATTACCAGAAGAAGCAGAAAATCAAAAGAAAATTGGCAGTTAGTTTGAAGTATACTACCTCAACAACTTAGAAACCATTAGACCACAAAAAAGATAAAATATGAGTAGTCAAATTTGGTAAAATATGCATCACATTTCTCCATAAGAACACCTTATATGATATGCTTTTGTAATATCAAAATTCTGGCCATTAACTGATAAAGTTAGATAGTATGGACGGTGAATAGGTGCCAAAAGCAAAGCAAGTGACTTGGCCATGATTAGGAGTCGCCCACATTTACTACAATATCAAATAAAATTTCTTATCCATACACCATTGTATAGGGAAAAAATACTATCAAAGAGGAACCTTACCCTTACCTGTAAACCTTTCTAAATAAGGTTTGATAGCTGCAGATCCAACACCGCAGGAAAAGTTAAATAGTAATAAAAATTCTACTTATAGACCACAAAGTGAACTCTTGTCATGAAGGATTATTTAAAAACTGTGCAAAATCTAGGAAAAGCCAATATTATTTCAGATATT
>CM054951.1:16861682-16934182 GCA_029168755.2 Tillandsia fasciculata
TGTAAACAGCAACTCTACTAATTGTTGTAATGCTGTTTGTTTTACCCCACCTCGAACGAGGTCCCTGCTGGTAGTCCGCTTCACCGGACAACTAGACTATAAAATGCAGCAATCCTAATATTGCTTTAAGCAAGTGCTAGAAATGACTATCCAAATATTTTAGCATCGGTAGAATGATTTTGCTGGAAAAAACAAGAGCTACTGCAACAGCTTTGAGGCTGGAAGAAACATCATTCCAGAATTCGTGCAGTACACATCCCATTAGAAATTTCTACAAGCAATAAATGTTTAGCAATTGTTTAAATAATGCTTGTTGTAATGCATTTCTCACACTTTCAAATCACACTGGAATGCATGGCCAGCAAGACATTGTCAATACCTTCGGTTTCTCAGATCAAACTGGTTTCTAGCTTGTGGACTCAGTTTAAATTACAGACAAAGCAGGTGCATATTGCAGATAAAGCACTGGTGGGGATTCGAGACGGTTTGCAGAGAGTCGAAATTACAAAAATAAGGTCAATCAGTTCTCTCCCGACAACCATAGCACAACTCACAAACTGAAAGAAAACATATCAGAACTCAAACAAATTTAAATTAGATCAATACATATCTAGCTAAGTAAAAGAAAGACCAAAAGAGAAGCAGCCGAGTAACGATGACAGCCTAAGACTTCATATCCTCCTCATCCTCTTCAATCTTCGGTGCCAAGTAAAACCTAATGTAGCCCATTTCTGCTATCTTGTACTCGACCACCACCGGCAACTCAGACGAAAGGCTGATGGTCACAGTCTCCGATAGTGGTGTTGCCTTGGTGAAGGAGTTCATATACCTCAGAGCAAAAGTCAAGGACACTGGCTCTTGCATCTCTATAATAGTAGCTTCCTCAGGCTGCACAAATGAACAAAGATCAAAATTTTTGACAGAATGCTAATGCAGTACAGAAGAAACCATCTGATAGATACCCCTTGTGCATACAAAAACCAAATCACGTGTAGGACCAATAGTACCAATCGTTAACAATAATAATGCCAATAAAGCCAGGAAATTTCTGCAAAACTTCTTCTAACACCTACAGACGTATGGAGTCTCATGCTGTGGCTACCTAAAGTCAGTTGGCATTATGATGGAGACCAGTTATCTAGAGCTGAATTGGTAGGAGTGGAAACGGGAGCTCAATTTCGCATCGTAAGGTTTCAAAAGTAGACCCGATGAAACAGAACAATTCATGTAAGCAACAGATACTCGAGTTGTACAGCATCAACATATCATCGCTCAATTCAGGATTCATAATAAGATGATAAGACATGGGCACCTTGTCAACAGTCTTATTCTGCCGGCATACAATATTGGCAGTTCCTATATCCCCAGCAGTCGAAAACTTCACGCCTTCCTTCGTCACCGAAATAACAACTGCCGGAACCCCAGAGAGAAACACGTTACGACATTTGAGGGTTATTTTAGCATCATAGAAAAAAGCAGCTCGACAGCTCAAAGAGAGAAGGCCGTTACCGGTGTCCCCAATGCTGCTTAGATCCTTGCATATCCTCGAGAACTCAGAAGCCGGCATTTTCACGATAGCTTGGTACTCGGCATCCGGGATACCGAGATGCTCACTGTCGATGTCCATAAGCTTCATCTCGAAATCTGCTATCTTGTCTTGATCTATTAATCAAGAGAAGATTGGAATGGGAATAATTTCTTTCAGGACTCAGCAATGGGGGGAGATTCGCAAATGTTATAGCCATAATTTAAGCAAGTCAAAACCAAAATGATAAGGGAGAAAGCTGTCAAATATTTGACAGTAGAACTTAAACAAAAAAAAAACAAACAAACAGTCAAGGAATTGCATCATACAGGTTATGGGCATGAGCGAACAGAACTCGAACATCGACAGAAAAACCAACAATGATCAATGATCCAGAGAAAAAGGAGAGGGAGAGAGAGCAAGGGGGAACATACTGGGGCTCTCGAACATGAAGGTGACGGTGTCGCTGCCGTCGTCGGCCTTGACGGTGATGATGTCGTCGTTGCCGGCGCATCGGAGCATCTTGGCCATGTTGTTGAGGTTCATGCCCATGGAGAGGTTGCGGTCGCAGCGGTAGTGCTCGAAGCCCTCCGACCGGAGCAGGAGCGCCACCAGCGCCACGTGGCTGGAATCCATGGCCTGCAGGGAGAACCCCGTGGCGGAGCAGTCGAAGTTGGCATCGGTCACCAGCTCCCTTATCGCCTCCAACACCTTCTTCAGCAGGCTCCCCTGCACCAATCGCAGCTCCAACATCTCCAACCACTCTCCTCCTCCGATTAGGGTTTCTCGGGCGACAGCGAAATAAAAACTTAGGGCAAGGGGAAGGGAACGAAACTATGAGGGGAAAAATGGTATGGGTCTTTATTATAGAGGAGAGATACTATAGCTAGGTTAACTCTCAATAGACTTTGGCGGGAGATCGATTGGTTTTCCCGCCACAATTTTGAGGATCGAGCTTGGAAGAAGGGGACCGAGAGAGCGCCCCCCGTTCAGGGTAGAGTGCGTAATACGCTCCAAGTTCGGTGGTTTATTTTGCTCATCAATTCAGAAAGACCAAAGTGCCCCTACAAGCAAAGCAAAGCAAAGCAAAGCAAAGAGCGACGCGACGGTAAAAATAACCAAAAAAAAAAAAATGTGCGAGAATAATCCGATACGAGAATATAATGTAGTTTTTACATTGCTAGAATCTGTGACGGAAACATCCCAAAATCTTCTCGAGATATCTTAGAGGAGACCTGAACTGGCCTTTCTCGTAAATGACTTAGTATCGGAATCCTCCGTGATACATATCTGATCAATTAAAGCTCGCTCTTTTCAATCGAAGGCAGCTCCGTATTGAAATTAGTAAAGAAAATGTTGTGGCCAAGGAATAATCGGTGTTCAAACACCGATTATTCTTATTAATATCTATCACTTCCAAATCTGAAAAGAAAGAATAATCCTTACGGCACCAATAATTAGCAGAAATTTTGTGCCATCATTGAAAGTGAGATTTTGTTTTATGCAACATAAACTCATAATGCAGCAGGTGAAATATCAACTTTCATGCAAAGATAACACTCATTGATACAAATATCAATCTTTCATGGTACATAACCTTCATATAGATCAAGCACAACAGAAACGAAACAAAACAAAACAGATGAACCAACCAATTCCTCAACAGCAGAGCAAGCAGAAAGGTGTAGACCGATTCCTCAACAGCAGAGCAAATAGAAAGGTACAGAAATAGCAAAACATAAAAATACGGCAACTGAGTTGGCAGACCACACTAGGACATTCACTTTGGACAAAAGAATATCAGGAATCAGCTACAGGATTAGTAGCTGCTGCTCTCTTGACGGATGCGCACTTAATGAGATGGTTGTAGCTTCCCTTCTCCTTGAAGAGCTGGGAGAAATGGTGCTTGCAATAGAGGATACCTTCCAAAGCTGCATAATTAGAAGGAGAGATGGGGCAGCCTCCGTGGGAGCATTTGAAACACCACTTGTGATAAGACTGTCCCTCAACTGTCACCTGCAAGATTGGATAGAAATGTGGTAGAAATCATCCAGTTCAAGAGATAAGAGCAACAGAAAATGCTCATAGCTAGCTAAATTCTCCTCAAACCAAAACAAGGAATAGCATGGCAAATTCACCATTCACTGTACATTTCGAACAAAATATTCACGCATCCAAATAGGCCCTAAAAGAGTCAAGATGGCATATGACCTCGTACATTATATGCTATGCCCGTACAGTTGTCCTAGTAAGTTCCAGGAAACAAAAGGTAGATCTCTTTCTGGATCAGATAAGTGGTTCTACCAGCAAGAACTTTTTCTTTTTTTTTTCTCTGCTGAACAAAAATGACGTAAGTACAAGTTAACGAGAAGCATGCAGTGTCAGTGTTGGCCCCTGCCTGAGTGGGTGTCGCATTGAGCACTTCTTTTTTTTTTTCTCTCTCTCTCTCTCTCTCTCCGACGAGGTCTAGTTGCCTCGCTTACATTGCTAAGTTCCATGAATTTTAATGAATGAAGGAGGCTCTTCCCTAAAAAAAAAAAGAGAAAAAAGGAAGTATGCAGTCTATGAATGCAGTGAGGATACAGTCTATCAACCCATACATATATCTATTATATACTTCTCAGCACTGACAAAACTACAAGCACATCGAACATCATTGAAATTAACAAGATTTTGAGGTAAGAATGATGCAAAGCAATTAATTAAAGTACGCATATGAAATTATAACAGAGGCCGGACAGAGTAATGAGTGTAAGAGATGAAAGATAAAAAGAAAGAATAGAGTTTTTCTGGTCATACCTTCTCGAGAGGGTATGCTGTTTTGCCGCAAGTGGCACATTTTTCTTGTGTTCCTGAAAACATGCTTGCAGCCTTGCTGGGAGACCTAGTCTGTAGTTAGGACATAAAAGATGGGATCAGCCGGGATTCTTCAGAGAAGTTTTTGCACTGATCCAAGTATGGAAGTGAAAAGGCACATAGAGTGCAGATGTAAAAACAGTAGCTGTGTGCCAGGCTAAACTCACAAGTTCCGGAGTTAACTTCACGACTGGCTTAGCAGCTGAAAAACAATAAAGGATACCATGACAGATGTGCAAAAGGACCATCCATAGCCAATCAACTTGATAAGAGAGCCTTACGTGATTGGAAGTTCTTATTGTAGCTCCCCGTCTCCTTGAAGAGCTGCTCAAAATGAGGTTTGCAATACAAAACTCCCTCAAGCGAAGAGTAATTACTCAACTGACAAAAGAGAAGAGCGGAGTCAAATGAAAATCTCACTTTTGGCACTCTTCATATTTGTAGTACTGCTATGCATTCCAAAAGTTTCAGACTGTCAGCGCAGATTTAATATCTCCTAATGGGCCGTTACATCCGCTATCCTCACTGAGTTACTAACAACTAAAATGGAAAGAGAATGATGATGCGGGGGCAAAGGAGCAGAAGGCATCCTTCTACTCACACTGTAGTTTAATTGGTAATTAAATAAGTTGTTTGTTGTTTTCTCCAAGAGCATGATAGCATAGATCAAGTTCCCTAGCTACACTCGCAGAGATAGTAGCATAGATCAAGTCCGCGCTGAGAGGAGAATATATATACTGAAGAAGAAGGTAGACGGGCAAACTTCAGCTCAAGCCCGTGGTGAGAAATGTCTTTGCCACAGGGATATATCACGTCGGCACTTTGTAAGGGTTCTTACCTAGGAACAATCGTCGCTTCATTTCATCTACGAGGACCTTCCTGCCTGCGCATGACTCTAACTACAAATCTATTTGCTGCAAGTCTCATTCTTGTATCCAATTATCTAATTAATTGCAGCAGCTTCTCATTCTCGTATCCAATCATCAAATTGATTCCCAAATCACACCCGATTTAAAAAATAATCAGGATCGTCCTAACAGAACTAATTAGAAATCAAAACAGCAATAAGAAAAAAAAAAAAAAAAAAAAAAAAAAAAAAAAAAAAAAAAAAGAAAAAGAGAGAGGGAGGTGGAAAGGGATGATGAACCTGGAGGGTCTTCTTGCAGTGGGTGCACTTGAAGCAGGACTTGTGAAAGACGACCCCGTCGGCGTTGAGCTGATCCATCAGGTACACCGTCTTCTCGCACGCCTTGCACTTCTGCGTCGTCCCGCTGAACGACATCCCCACTCCCTTCTCAACTCCCTTGTAAATTAAATTAAATTAAATTAAATTAAATTAAATTAAATTCCCCCTCTTTCTCGATCCTCAAGTTGGATCTCCGATCTCCTCCTCTTCTAACTCCGGCCCTGTTCCTGTGAAAGTACCTCCCTTCCTTCCTTCCTCCCTCTCTAACAACAAATCCAGATCTCTATAACATACATGCATGCAGTAAATAAAGAGCGAGAGCGAGAGCGACAGCAGGAGAAGCGGAGACGGAGATGAATGATGATCACGAGGAAGGGGAAGGGGAAGCGGGCGTGATAAAAGCGTAATGCCCGGTTTTGAGGTCTCGTGTTGGGGTCCGAACACGGATATCCGTATGCGGACGTGCAGAATGCACGACACGTCAGCCCTCCCCTCCTTTCCTGTGTGCGTGAACCTCCCTTATATATATTTCTGCCCTTTTCTGGTGGAAGTGGTGATGGTATCAGTCCACTACCGTCTACCGTGATCCTTTATCGGGAGTATTTAGCTGATCTGGTTTTTGGTCGCTGGATGTGTGCTCGTGCCCCCCTTAATTAATAAGACTGGGCAACGTGCGTCGTAAACGTAGTTTTTGGAGGCCAATAATAATAATAATAATAATAATAATAATAATAAAGAAGGAATAATAATAAGGGAAGGATTTTCCCCGGACGCCGAGCGCACATAACGCGAACGTGGAGACAGCGCCGACGAGCTGGGACTGTTCCACAACAACCGACGAGCAAAAACATATTATTGCCACATTTTATTCCGAACACCCGAGCTGTGTGCGCACCTGATCAACAACGTGGTCGTCCACAACGGCTTCTCGTCGAAGCCAACACACATATCAAAATTGAAATAAAATAACCGGATAACAGATACTGCAGCTTTTTCTATCAATTTAACCCAAACGAGCTTTCCACCATACATCCTAACAGGTCTAACTAAAAAGAAAAGGCATTCCAATAAATGTTCTGGGAATCATCCGAAGGAAAGAAACCGAAATCAACATATAAGAAGAAACGTCTACAATCACTCAATCAACAAACACCTCAAAACTAAAGCAGATACCAGAAAAGCCGAGGTATCAGCTATTTCACTGTCGAAGAGCACAACTAGCACACACCCTTCACGCTCCCAACTTCTATCTACGGAACCATCTTATCAAATTCAAAAAAAAAAAAAAAAAAAAAAAAAAAAAAAAAAAGTAAAAACACTTTGTGTACTCTTTTTACAATAAAAATGAATATAACTGCTGATGAGTTAATGCAATCCTAAGCCACGAATTGTGTCAGAGTAAACAGGGAAGCAGTAGTCAAAAGAGAATCCCCAAATAGAGATCAAATGCTTGCATCAGCTTTCTTTCGTTATCTCCATAATCAATCTCTTGGCCTTGTTATACAACTGAAAACACACTCTCTCGTAGACTCTCTCGTACATCAGCAACTCGGTGTAGGCCAAATCAAGGTACTTGCCAATGCAATCTTCATACTTCTCATACAATGCAGGGACTGTAAGAACAGTTACAAGGCCTGGTATAAAGAAAACAAGCAAATGATATTAGTAAATTGATTACACTCTTACAAGTCCGGAGTAACTTTCCGGCTAGCTCAATTATGAAATCATGGTCTCCATAAGTAACGAATTGCTTCGTGACATGATGCACTTTTCATAATTTGAGCTGATGGAAGAGTAAATTTCATTACAGGCTTCCATTATGGTATGATTGTTCAAACTGAGAGCACAAATCTGTAAACCTAATATTTTGCCCGCATTTTTCCACTAGTAAGGCACAAGGTCCATATTGCATGAACTCAATAATATATATTACATGCCGAGTGAAAGAAACAGTTACATAAATAGCTTGTTTCTAGAACCAAGGGATTGATAGATTTAAATGCTAGAAAAAACAATTAAGAAAAAACTCATTCTGCCGACTTACTTATGTAGCACAGAGTAGGAAAGTCGGTTAAACTACCAATGATAGATATCAGCCATAAGTATACAGCTACTCCATAGAAAAGCTCTGTGTCCTTTCCAAGTGCAATGTTATGAAAGATCGAAAGAACCATATTCATAATTGAATGCATATGGAGGGCTACTTCATTGATGACTTCTTCTGAGATGCGCATCACTGGCATTGGTGGAGGGGGCCTGCACTAACATTAAGTGATATCTCAATATGATAGATGTTATATAGGGAATAAATCACTAGGACAATAAAGAAAACAGAGAAAAAAAGGTGCAGAGATCACCATATATAACTGTTCCACGCAAGAGGTAGAAGATTATCTGGTCTTACTGTTGGTTGAATAGAAATGCACAAAGTTTAGCTTCCGTTTGTCAAATTTTCATTTCTAAGTGTGCCGTACCTTTTCTATAGTTTACAGGTTGAAAAAGTATATTGGAATTTTTTTACAGAGATCTAACTTTCTTCAGTATAATGAAATCGTGGAGATAGAGAGAATTTAGAGCTTCATCCGCTATAAATGTTCCGTGCCATTTTTCATTAGCTACTATCAGCTGAAATTGCCTCAAATCCTCAACACAGCGACATTCTACGATTTCGGCAGGAACGCACGACATTCTACGATTTCGGCAGGAACGCACAAGTCAGTTTGTATCTCCTTGAGACAAGTCATAATAATGTCGAGATCCATGTTCAGAAGAAAGGTGCAATGAGAATCATTTATTTGCTTTGCATTGCATATAAGAATTCACCGGCAGCAAAAATAGAATTTTCACTTTCATGAAGAGTTGTTACCTGTTGAGAATCCAAGCTGCCTTTGCCCACACAAAGAGAATGGAAATCAAGAGCAGCAGCACATTAGAAAGGAGGGACAAGAGCGTGTATCCGGATACTTGAAAGACCCACCAAGCAGCAAGGGCGCCCAGCAGTATCCCAACTGTGGCATTCCGTCTCCTCCACAGCATCACATCTGCCACTGTAAATCAAAACAACTCCCCACTGAATCCCAATACACAGGAATATATGCATATGTATACAAGCCGGCATACGGCACGGAAGAGTAACAAAAGATACAGATCACTCCAATAGATCCGAGGAAAGAGAAGAGATATTAACTCGTTGAAAGTCACATTTTGAGGGGCGATAATACAACAAAAATTGGGCTGGGATTTTCTTTAGAACGGTTCCGTTCTCGTAAGTAGCTCTGAACACAACAAGCAGCTGATCGACAAGCCCAAAATAAATTGCAACTTGCAGAAATTTTCAAGCAGAAGCTCACCCAATCCTCCTCCGAGGAGCGCGTGTAGGGATTTTGGCCTCTCCGACGGTCTAACGGAGGAACCCATGACGGACCCAGATCTCGATCAGTTTGGACGATCCTCAATTACTCTGAGACGAGAGTCGATCGGATCGAACAAAAAGGCAGGCAGCTTCCTCGACCTCCTGCTCTCTTCTCTGCTCTCTGCTCTCTGCTCTCTGCTCTCTCTCGGTTGGGGAACGGTGGGTTTGATTGACGAGGAAGCGAGGGGCAGGGCGAGGGGAGGGTATATTAAAACTGTGGTGAAGGATGAGGAGGGGTGGTGGTGGATGTCGGGGTCCAGCCTAAAAGGCACGAAACGATCAACCCATCCACATTTTTCTTCTTTTGTTTATTCGATTGCTGAAAGGAGGGCTCTCTAACTGCACATCGGGCTAGACAGATAGATATCCATCAATCAATAATTCAATACCAATACTGGGGAATGGAAGGCCGACGGGGTGGTCAGCACTCAGCAGTGTCACCTCACCTGGACAGCTACTTTTTTTTTTTTTTGGCCTGCCAGCTTTCTACTTTGCCTTGCTTGCCCCTATAAACGGCTTAGGTCCGCCAATGCCGGGAGAGGTTGGTCTACCACGTTATTTGAGTGTGGGCCGCTGCGAGCAATTATTTCCGCCACCGGGTGCCCGGGACAAGGGCCGGCACGCCTACTAGTCGCGCAATTATACAGGCCAACATCATTCACTTCGCTTGAATGGTTGGAACAGGAAATGAATCCAATGGGCATTACGTGACCGTCTATCTCGCTCGCCCGCTACTTTTTCTACTGTTGCATTGTATTGAAGTAACGAACAAAGAGACAAAACTAGTCAGAATAATTCACCATCATCTTACCAGTTTAACAGCCGGTTTCAGTTAGATTACTCTAGTGTTTCTTTTTTTTTTTCTTCTTTTTTTTAAAAAAATAAATAAATAAATAAATAACTTCTATAATTTTTAGAGGATCAAACTCAAAGCATGGCCCAATTGGTTTGACTAGCTGGCTTGAGTTACTTTTTAAAATACTAGTTTTGGCATGAGTTACACAGGAAAATCCAAGGCTCTTCGCCTCTTTCCAAACTCTTACGATTAATTAACCCTCCTTTAACAGTTAGAGCCAGATATTTTGGTGGAAAGTATGGCGCCTCTCCCATTCTGATCCACAAGGCAAGGATATACACACCTAATCCGAAGATAGAGATGTCGGGGAGGCCGGATCGGAGCGACACGCACCTGACCCCGGAGGAGGAGGTCAGGAGAGAGGCGGAGGCGCGAGACTACTTCGACGGGATCGCGCCCAAGCGCCACTCCAAGCCCTCCCGCAGCGACTTTTCCTCCGTCTACGCCGACGCCCTTCCTCCCTCCTGCCGCGACGACTCCATCCCCGAGCAGCACAAGTTCCAACACCTCGAGGCCAACTCCCTGCAGGTCTCCTTTGGACTCTTTCTCTCTCTCTCTCTCTCTCTCTCTCTCTCTCTCTGTTAGGACTAATTAGACATGTCTCTGTACATGTGTCTGCTTCAAGTATAAATAGGAAATGTCTGCGTTTTTTGGATTCAAAATTTATTTGCTGTCGACGTTTTATTGCAGAAGTTGGTTTGCGATGGTAGTGAGGTGGTAGAGGAATACGTGCAGACATAGTACTACGATGATCTCAACTGCGTCGATAAGCAGCACCACACCGAACATTTAATTATATTTTCACGTCTGCTCTTTTCCTCGAGATTATATATATTATATACTCATGCCCCTGCTATTTCCACTTTGCTTGGCAGACTGGCACAGGCTTCATCAGGATGTAGAAATCAAATGGCAGCTCCTTCCAAATTACGCCGGACGCTGATGCATCCGACGGCCATGTTTCCTGCAGGGGCAATCCGGCAACAAATGAGTGGATACCGTCTGCTGATACGGTATTATCACTAACTCCGCTCGCTCAACTTTTTAACTAATTGGCTCCAGCTCATGTCGATAATCGTATAAATTGGTCTGGTTTCAGGTGTTTCCAACGTCGCACAAGCCTAACAGGAGTGATGTCTGAATTTTTCTAGTGTGGCCATCTATCATGCTTTCACTTTCTATAGAATAATCACTGTGCAACTGAGGACGCACATCTACCTTGTGGTTGCTTCCAATTTTAGGAATAAAGAACTGTGCCTAGCTAGTTAGTTTGGCTCCTTGAAGAGCTATATATATATATATATATATATATGATGGAATCTTTGTACGTAATTTCAGCCATGTTATATTTATTTCAGCATTTGCTTCTTCTATTTGTGCATAAATCTTGCTTTATTAGAACTATTATGATCTGTCTGCCAGTTATATATTTGTCACCCTACCAGAAGCTAAATAACATCGTGTAAGATTTTATTCCTGCAATTCTTATTGCATCCCAGGAACTAATACCTGTTCTGAGAATGCCCATGCTACCGAATTGATGTTGGCGGATTGATTGCAAAATCCATTATCTGTTAACTCTTGCAAGTTTTTGTTGAAGTTAGAATCGTAATAACATGATCTCAATGTTTCCCACAAATAAACAAACTAGCTCTATTTCGCAGACACGTGTAGCGCATGCTTATCCAAATAAGTGTTGATAATATTAGTTTCAGTTTCCCTTGCTGATATATGATTTATCGCGAACTGATGTTGTAAGACGATAGCATAAGAATACCAAACAAATAAGAAATCTGAAACAAGTCATTAACTAAATGATGCATCAGGATTTAGAGAGAGAGAAAAAAAAAAAAAAAATCACTCAAAAATCATATATTAGAAATGTTGACACAGCAGATCATCATCCCACACTCCAAGAATCACACAGAATACTGATACACGCCAAATCCCAATACAGGCTGACGGGAGGTACAAATCCTGAATGGTATTAGGGTGGTCTGTTGGTGCTCTATATATGAACAACGAACAGAATGAACTCATATTACTGTGTATTGGACTAAACACTGTGAAGAACTCACTAGCATCGAGGATGATACAGATGCTGTGATGGCACCTCATAACGAGCATAACGATCAGCAGGCAAGTTCAAAAATATGTCCAATGATACAGAAGCAAATGTGCAATGACTTGAGAAATGTGACTTACTCAGTTGTCTTTCCTGAATAGTATATCATAATCAGTGACCAAACGAGTGTTAACATAAAAAAGACATAATTACAACTAACAATCTCAAGGACTAAAGAGTTGATACATGTGATGAGAGGAAAATAACAATAAGTTACAATATGTGCCCTTCAGGTTGGATGAAAATGAATTACAGATTCTGGGCGATCCGTCCTCTCACCAGCAAGGGAACGGTAGGCAAGTATCTGAGCCCGATTCTCTACACCGGCTCCCTTATCATCAGCCTTATTACTAACAATAAACTCAATGTTCCAGAATGGTCCTGCCATGGCCATAAGTTCCCTGCCACCCGGAGATGACCCGTATCCATGCACCCATAAGTATTTCAATGCCGAAAGCTCTATTACCGCAAGAGCCAAAGCACGCTCGCTAAAGCAGCAGCCCCTCAGTTCCAGCTTCTGCAAGTTAGGGCAACCTCTTGAAAACATTTCTAGTCCGAGATCGGACTCCCCAACATTACCCAGCAACATATACCGGATGTTAGCACTGTACTCCCCAATATAACCAAGACCAACATCCGAAAGCCCTCCAGGTCTGAGGTAAAGTGCAAACCTCCTCAGCTTAGAGCAACCTATCAACAAGGCACGGACTCCGTTGTCAAGGGGCAATTCTGTAATACTCTCTTCTCTGTCAAGTAAGACAAGTCGGAAATCAGAGAGATTTCTGCTGTAAGTGCCAACAGAATCGAGAGCCGCGTTGGTGATGTCAGAGACATGTATTGCTAGGTATTGCAGCTCAGGGCAGCCCTGAGATATTGCTGTCAACCCTAGATGTGAAACCCGGCCCTGTTCATCCTCGAGTCCTCCTTGCTCATCATCCCCTCTTTCTACTCTGAGTCTTCGCAATCTCTTACAGGTGCGGGAGACGACTTGTAGCCCTCTATCCCCGATCACGTCCCTCACCTATTGCAGAAATTAAAGAAGGAATCAAGACAGAGTACTTTCATCATACCTCATAAGATGATTACAACTCATATGAAGAAACAAACAATAAGCTGTTGTATTTCCTACCTCTAGAATTTCTAGATTAGGGCATTGTTGAATCAGCTGGCAATGATCCTCGGTGCTGAGTAATGTGTACTGAAGATCTAACTTGCTGAGTGCACCGGCGCATGGAAGTACGGTGTGCACCTCATTCGTTCCCATATAGATTAGACCCAGGGAGCACAGCCAAGGAGGAAAACGGAAGTTCTCATACCTATTAGTCGAGCCTGCAGGGGCATCCAATGCTCCCCCACAAAACTCTTGCAGTGCTGTTGCTATACGGAAAAACTCAACCAGATCAGAAACATCACATTCGCTGACCTTCAAAGACGCCAAGGATTGGCAGTTTTTAGCAAGGAGGACGAGGTCTTGTGGCGAGCTACTGAGCTCGGTCAAATAAAAATTTAGAGACTCGAGGACGGGATTGTTGAGAGCGAGCTCCCGGAGCCATTCAGAACCCTTCTCGTTGAGGGAGCTCTCTTCTAAGAAGAAGGTCCTAAGGCGTCTGCATGTTGAGATAAGGAGTCACTTGTTACAACAATTATACTTGGTCGGAGAGAACTGAGTGAGGAGTGCTAAAGCTTCTGGCCTGGCTGACATTGTTGCAACTAAAAGTCTGGAATATGGTGCAGCGGGCAGAGAGTAGAAAAACGCCGTCTCCACGGAAGAAGCAAAATTAAGAAGAAGAAGAAGAAGAAGGAGAAGGTAGCGAGCAGTACCTGCAAGATCGGGCGACGAGGGCGAGGCCATCGGTAGAGAAGCCGGAGCACCTATCCAGCTTGAGCGAGAGGAGCAAGGGTCCCCTCCCCCGGACGAGGAGGGCGAGATCATCATCGGTGACGACCATGCGGCGCAGGTGGAGGGCGGTGAGGCATTCGAAGGAGCGGGCGATCTCGGCGATCCAGGGCGCGGCGTATCCCCCCCAGTCGTCGGGGATGAGGTCGAACATGGCGGCGCGGGGCTTGGCCTTGATCTTGACGGACTCGAGGCAGGGGAATCGCCGGCGGAGGAGATCGGGGGTGGCGGAGTAGCAGAAGGCGACTGTGACGCGCTTCCTCGTGGCGCCGTCGATGGCGTACCACTTGCGGCACACCAACGAGGCGGCCGCTCGGTCCCGGGGGTCGTCCACGCACCCCATCACCAGGCTCAGCGCCACATCCGATATCCCCAAGCTGCTTGCTGTTCGGTTTAGGTGTCGCAGATCCATCGGCCCTAGGGTTTCACGCCGCGGATGCTAGAAACAACAAGCTAGAGCTAAGTCGTATGCAGAGCTTAACAACAGATTTCACGAACACGATTCCTGCTTCTTTTTTTTTTTCTTTTTTTTTTTCCTTTTTTTCTTTTCTTTTCTTTTCTTTCTTTTCTTTGGAGTCAAAAAAATAGATAGAATCGTACCCTTTGTCATCTTGGCGACGGCGGCGGCGGCGGCTTCTTCTTAAGTTTTCATCAGACAATCTGTGGAGTGGAGGCAAGAACATCGGATTCCATTAGTAAAACCGAAACCGAAATCCCTCACATATGCACAAAATCTTAAAAATAAGTAGGAAAAAAAAATTAAAAGAAAAAAAAAAAAAAAAAAAAACCCAATATGAAAAAAAAAAAAAAAAAAAAAAAAAAAAAACAGTCTATTATAGATGCCGTCTGGATAAACCAATCATCAACCGTGGATATTTTTCCCGGGGTAGGCCGAAATGATCAGTGGCTTCGCAGGAGATGGGGACATACATCTTCATTTTCCATCGAGTGGGAATCTAGCTTCAGTGGTGGAACTGGGTTGCTTGAGCACTTTCCCTTGCCCTTCCGAAACGGATGCTATCTACCGGAGCGCGGTCGAGACACAGCCAGGTTCCGTTAATAGTCTCGCGTAAAAATATAAATAAAGAATTTCCTTTTTTATAACAAAATTATTTTTTCTGCACTTTATTTTTACTTTTTTTTTTATACTTTTTTTTTTTTTTACTTTTTTATACTAATTTTTTTATGCACTTTATTTTTTTAATACTAAAAATTTATTTAAAGTTAGCCTAAATTTTTTGCTCCAAAAATTGGATGTGCAAATAGTAATTTTCATTGTTAAATATCAAAATGGCTTTCAACAAAAATTTTATCATGGAAGTCTGCTATAAATTTTATCATTATAAAAAACAGTTTTAAAGTTGAGTTTTATTTTTTCACGCTGGAAGTACAATTAGATTAACATGCGCTGAATGAACAAAAATTTTGATGCACGAAAATCTGAATAGGCATTCAATCTGTAGACAACTACAGGAAAAGCCTGGCTCTTCTCTGGGCGGAAAGAATTTATTTCTTCATTCATAAATTTGGTGAGCTTATTTTTATTAAAAAAAATCTTCAATTACTTTCTTATTTTCCAAAATTTTGGTCTATTTACTTTCTTATTTTCCAAATTTTTGATCTATTTGAATTGATTCCCATAAAAATTAATGGCAACATAGTCATTTAAGCAACAATTTGTTAACAAATGTTTCTCTCCCCCTCGGAGGAAAAAAAAAAAAAAAAAGGAAAAAAAGAAAAAAAGCACAGATTTTCTGCACCTTACCCTGCATACTGGGGAATACAGCCATCTATTGAACGAGAGAACAATCTGCACCAGCAGCAGATATTCAACAATCAGCCAAAAAAATTGTTTCCGCCTGCCATAGGCATGCAGCTTGTTTCCGCCTGCCATAGGCATACTGATCCCATACTGTTCCAACTTCTTGGAAGGGAAAAATAAAAAGAGGAGGAAGAACTGAATATTAAGTGAGTTATACTCCAGTCCCAAGCTTCCTCTTTAATTTTATCACATACATAAAAGAATCAGATGATAACCACTACTAGGATCATATGCTGAGATCAGGAGAGAGAAGGTCAGGGGGAAGAAAGTTAGACAAAGAGGGAGTACTTTTGAAAGCACTTGAGAAAAAGGTGCTTCAAGAATAACAGTCAGAAAAAAAAAAAAAAGGCTAGACGATAAAAAACTGGAATAATCTTAGTTGAATACCTTTGCATTCCATTGAAAAGTACTACAAACAAAATAAGGGCTCATATGAAAAAAAAAAAAAAAGCCAGAAACTTCTTTGAAATAATATACAAAAAGAAAGTAAGAATACACACATAAATTTTGTGCAAAACACAACATGTATTCGAGGTTAAAGTGAAAACCAAAGTCTACATAACTCAGTTGCTGAATTGCTTTGCCAGAGATGCTAGGATCTTCTAGAAAAATTCACATCAAAAGAAAACTAATTTGAAGTCCCGGAAGAACAAAAATTGACTTTCCAGTAACCTAGGAACTTCCATCTCCTGCATCAGCTTGATCTCCTCCTGAAAAGTCAACGATCAAATGAAAACCTATAAGATCCTTACTATGTTAAGGTAGCCATAAAACAGAATATTCAACGGATAGAGACACGTCTCCACTGAAACAATTTATGGCAAGAACTTTAATATCACTAACACTAGGCTATGAAAGTAGTGGCGCTAATTCAGATCTGAGATCGCCTAGAGAGGCATTTCTTTATCGCCCATACATAACTATAAAATGAATGTTGTTGTTCAGGGAGCTTCGGATGAAGCTGACTATGAAGAAACAATATCAACCCTTAGAACCAGATAGTTGAGCCCCATGTGAGGAACCCTTGTCTATAAAAGCTAATAGAAGGGTAGATGCATATAGTACATATATAAGCTAGCAAAGCAACAGGAGAAAAGAGCACTCTTTGTGTATGGTACAATAATTAACTTGCACGACTTTGATATTATCAAAGAAGCCCACATTTGCACATGAATGAATTAGTTGAACAACAGACAGCTTAATAGCATGTATGAGCAGGATTCAAGCTTCCCTGGCTACCAAGATTTTATTCTGATTAATGAACATCTTGTTCGACATCTCTTTATTTTATCGAAGGACCATTAATTCATTCTTCATATTAACCCAGCCAGTACCAACTATATTCACAAAAAGCAGCTTGAGAGTAGAAAGCACATAGCCATGCAGATTTCATTCCCCTAGGACCAGACTATGCTTTTTATGGATTTGTAAGGGTATAAAACACCCATTTTGTCACCGATTTATCCCGAAATTTAACCTGGGTTGCTAAACTTGAAAAGAATAAATTAATCTGTTTCATTTGGGTCACTCCGCCAAATCCATTTAATTTTCGGTAGCAGTCGGCTGACGCCGTGACTGAAGGACAAACTCTGGGACAAAGTTCAGTGACCAAATGGATGATGAGAAGATGGAATTCACCTGGTTCTTTTAATTTTGTTTTCTACCACCTCATTTGGTCCTGATGCTAACTAGAATTAAGATACATCACACCGTGCGCCGTTTCTACACTACAGAACGACTTGTGACCGACTCTTTCGTGAATCCGACAGATTATTTTAGGAAGCGAGAAGGTGGGGAAAGCTGAGATGAACAAGCTAACCTTCGAGGAGGAGGAGGAGCTCTTCTTCGTCGTCCTTGTCGCTGTACTCTTCGTCGTCTCCTAGATCGGCGGCATCTTCAGCATCTTCCCCGTACATGGAGTTGAGATAGTCCAGGGCGGACCTGGTGAAGACCAACTTGTGGGCGTCGAGGATGTCGAAGAGGTTGAGAGTCCTGGGGGTGAGCATCTTGAGGGTGCCGATGTTCCTGCTGCTCAGGCGCACGTTGTCGGACACGTCGGTCACGAGGAACGCGGCCTTCTGCTTGGGGTCGAGCCCCCAGCGGCGCATGGCGGCGACCAAGTCCTTGGTCTTGGGGCCGTCGGCGAACTGGTCCTGGAAGTCCTCCACGACGAGGGCGTCGGAGGCGGCGGCGGCGCTGGCGAGGGCGGTGGAGATGGCGAGGCGCTTCTCCCTGCGATTGATCTTGATGGACCAGTCGCGGGGCTTGGGGCCGAAGGCAACGCCGCCGCCAGGGCGGAGCGGGGTGCGCTGGGAGCCGCGGCGGGCGCGCCCCGTCTTCTTCTGGGGGTAAGGCTTCTTGCCGCCGCCGCGCACCTCGGCGCGGGTCAGGGTCGAGGCCGTGCCGCGCCGCCTGTTCTGGCGGTCGGTGACGAGGGCCCGGTGGACAACGGCGCGGGCGGTATCGGGAGGCGCCGACCGAAGCTCGAGCGCCGCCTCGCCCACCTTCTCGCCCGAGAAAGAGAGCACAGGGAGGGTCGCAAGCTCCGAGCGAACGACGCGGAGCGCGGCTCCCTTGCGGCACCGAAGAGGGGATATGCGGAGGGGAGACGCGAGGAGGAAGACGGAGGAGGAGGAGCACCACCACGACGACGACGACAAGGAGGAGAGAGAAGGAGATACCGCCGCTGAGATCTGCATCGGATAGGGTTGGGAAACGGGAAATGGGAAGGAGAAAGGAGAGCTTTGGAGCACCGAATAGGCCGCAAGGCTCTCTGCTCTGTACCCTTTATCTTTTTAATTTATTTTTTAATTTTTATCCGCGTTGGATTTTTTTTTTTTTTTTTTTTGTCAAGTGAGAGTGTGAGACTGAGCCTGAATTTATTTATTTACTAGGTCAATACCCCGCGCTTCGCTGCGGGAATTATAGTTTAATGAACCATAAATTCATAATAGTTATAACCATCAACCAAACATACATTTTCATTTTAAGAAAAATTTTATGTTTGGCATCTAAACATTTAATATTATATATATTAAGGCACAGAAATATTATATTAGACAATGTATTACACAGAGACCAGAAATTTAAACATAATGTCTTACTTTAAAAATATCAATATATAAGTAGATAAACTGTATGGAGGACAGTTGGTAGTTCTTCATTTATCCTATTCGTTAGATGTATTTGCTTCATCAAACCTACAATAATAATAAAAAAATAAATTATACTTATATTCTATAATAGATAAATAAATAAATTAGACTCATATTCTATAATATATTAGATATCTTACGTAAGTCGACGTTTCAATATGATAACAAAGCAATGAGTAGAGATAAGTAGAAATTGTATTTCAATATGATAACAAAGCAATGAGTAGAGATAAGTACCATTGGTGCTGGAGGCATTGAGAGGAACATAAGTAGAAGACAAGTAATTACTATGAGAAAACAAGTTAAAAGTATAGTGCAGATATAGATCAAAATTCACACAAAACACCCATCGCTAGTCAACTTCCTCAAAAGATTAAGAAATCATTTGATTTGGCAGGAACTACTTAATGGTGCATTGGGTGAAACAAACCTCCAAGGCATGATAACTGTCCAAGTTCTTGAAATATCTAAGCCTGAAATTTTATTTATTATCCTAGCTTTCTATGAAAAAATTTCATGAGTTAAGAACTAAATATTCCCTGAAGT
The DNA here is from genome assembly GCA_029168755.2 of Tillandsia fasciculata. Lineage (NCBI taxonomy): Eukaryota > Viridiplantae > Streptophyta > Magnoliopsida > Poales > Bromeliaceae > Tillandsia > Tillandsia fasciculata. The sequence continues at coordinate 16,881,063 of CM054951.1, forward strand.
TTTCAACAGTTAAACATAGTTGAAAAGAAAAATGATGCGCAAAGGCAAAAAATCAAGTATAGGGAGGGAAAAAAAATAACTGAAACTGATCAAATTAGAAATGCATGCCGATTATTTCTTCAATTCCCCATACACAAACGAAATGGCAAACCTGTACATGCATAAGACAACATTTCGCGACTTAAAATGACATACAATTGCGACAAAATAACTCGAGTTCATCAACCGCAATATATACAAAACGAAATTGAAATGAAAAAGGAAATTGAAACTTTTACTGAATAAGAAAGTTATGCGATTAATTTCAAAATTTATCGGCACCAAAAGGCTTGCCACAAAAAATTTAGATACTTTGAGGAGGAAAAAGCACTTATCTTACCCTACTGTAAAAGCGGCAGAAATGATATACTCAAACAAGTTGTAGTACTTGAATGCATCTCAAAGTAAATTCAATCAAAGAATGTAGTTTCACGCCTTATAGGAATTTTTTTGTTGACTCTTGAGGAAATACATAAAACTTACAGTAAGAAAAAAGCGAGTTGGTCATTTAAAAGAAACAGATATTGCACAAACTGGACGACAAAGCTACCATTCTAAGGTAAACTGGTAATTTTCCGAGGGATAATATTACGAAAAAAGAAGAAAAGATCGCAAAGGGTAACAGTAATCCAATCAAATTCAGAAAATAAGAACTAAACTAAAGAGGTAAAATTACCAGAAGAAGCAGAAAATCAAAAGAAAATTGGCAGTTAGTTTGAAGTATACTACCTCAACAACTTAGAAACCATTAGACCACAAAAAAGATAAAATATGAGTAGTCAAATTTGGTAAAATATGCATCACATTTCTCCATAAGAACACCTTATATGATATGCTTTTGTAATATCAAAATTCTGGCCATTAACTGATAAAGTTAGATAGTATGGACGGTGAATAGGTGCCAAAAGCAAAGCAAGTGACTTGGCCATGATTAGGAGTCGCCCACATTTACTACAATATCAAATAAAATTTCTTATCCATACACCATTGTATAGGGAAAAAATACTATCAAAGAGGAACCTTACCCTTACCTGTAAACCTTTCTAAATAAGGTTTGATAGCTGCAGATCCAACACCGCAGGAAAAGTTAAATAGTAATAAAAATTCTACTTATAGACCACAAAGTGAACTCTTGTCATGAAGGATTATTTAAAAACTGTGCAAAATCTAGGAAAAGCCAATATTATTTCAGATATTACATCAAGTCACTAAATCTGAATATTATATCAAGCATTCATGTGAGGAAATTTTCTAAATTTAATGGGAACTTCTAAAAAATCTCTAAAAAAGAATATCATATTATAAAAACAAAGTAACCTTGGAAATTTTCTTTTGAATATATATATATATATATATATATATATATATATATATATATATATATATATATATATATATATATATATATATATATATATATAAAGAGAGAGAGTAAGAGAGAGAGAGACAGAGAAAAAGAGAGAGGAAGAGCCACATATCTCTGCTGGTAGGCCATCCAAAGGTCATAATAAGTTGGCTGCCTAAATGTTAGACCAAGACAAATTCTTTATCCTCTTCATGCTTCACACTTGAGCACATCAAAGTGAACTTTTTTTTTTTTTTTTTCCTTTTTTTTCTTGCCATCACCAATGTAGTTCTAACAAAGGGAAACTGTTAGATTCATTGCTCAAGGATTAGAGTGCGAGGGAAGTTTAATCCTTCCTTTTTATCATCACTACATCCAACAAAAAGGGGAAAAAAGGGGGAAAAAAAAACTCAAACAGTAAAATGTACAAATCACAAAGGATATATATATATATATATATATATATATATATATATATATGAGAGAGAGAGAGAGAGAGAGAGAGAGAGAGAGAGAGAGAGAGAGAGAGAAGAGAGAGAAGAAGAGGGACATATCTTAGGCCATCCAGAACTCATAATAAGTTGGTTGCCTAAATGTTAGTCCAAACAGATTCTTTATCCTCTTCATGCTTTGCAATCGAGAACATCAAAGCATTTTTTATTCAAGGCAAACCGTTAGATTCATTGCTCAAGGATTAGATTGTGAGGAAAGCTTTATATTTCCTTTTTTATCATCACTGCCTCCAAAAAAAAAAAAAATAAACAAAAACAAAAAAGGGGGAAGAAAAAGAAAAAAAAAAAAAAAAAAAAAAGCAAAAAACTTGAATAGTCAAATTTACAAATCACAAAGGAATCGACCAAGGGAATCTACTCAAGTAAGAAACGAAGAAAAGTAGCAACTAAATTACCTTGAAAAAGCTCGAATAGTAAAACTCACAAATCAGAAATGAACAGAGTGGAAAACAAATATCAATTACATGTTACTAAAGATGGCCAAATCTTAATTCCCTCTTAGATTTACCAGAAAACAAATCTGACCAACAGGAAAGGAAATAGCAAATACAAATAACAGGGAAACAAAATTTGCGAAAATCACTAAATTTCAAGAAAAACAAAAACCAACCACTGTGGGGAAAAAACCGATGAAAAGCTAATAAATTTCGAAAAGTACAAAATGCAAGAATAGGAAGGGGAAAAAAGAACGAAAACAGGAGGCTCAGATATAAGGAATTCATTAAATGTAATGACAGTTTATCAACCCACAGTTATCATTCAACAGTAAAGGAAAAGAATAAACCAACAAATGAGAGAGAGAAACACCATCATGTTGTAATCAAACCAAGCAGTGGGCTAAAGACAGAGGGCCCAAGAGATAAAGGCAAGGGGCACATAGAATAACATGGCTAAATAGGTATAAATAGGTATAAATATTTACCTATTTAATGCAGGGGAGCCTAGTAATTCTAACATCTTTTGTAATTACCAAGATTAACCAAAACAGTTGTATTTGTAGAAAGCAAAAGTGGAGTATAGATGAGACAACATGAAGACTACCATAATAAGACTCACAACATCCCAACTTATTGAAGGTTCACTTCAGAAAATTTATCATCATTCTTATATATTTTTTCTAAAATTATAAAAAATTGATTATAAATACGCTTAAATAAACATAGAATGAAATGTCTCCTACATCGTCAACAACTTCTTCTTCTTCTCTTCTTTATGAATTGTATATTTGCTGCTCCTTTATTACTTAGATATGAATTATTTTAAATTGACTATTTAATTTTTTAAAAATTTAAATTTACTATTTAACTTTTCAATTTATTTGATTTGAATCAGTTTACTATATTTTAATTTTAAAAATTTATAAAAATAAACGGCAAATTCAAATTTTAAAATTAAAGTATTATTCGCTAATTCAAATCAAACAAATAAAAAAATTAGATGGCAAACCCAAAATGATTCATATATAGTACATATAAATTGTGTAGTACTTCTTTATAATTGATATTTTAAAATGATCCAATAAAATTTAGTTAACTAAATATTTTAACTTTAAAAATTTGTAAGAATAAACAACACATTTAAATTTTAAAATTAAAGTATTATTTATTAACTCAAATCAAACAAATTAAAAAATTGGATGACGAATCCAAAATAATTCATATATAGTACTGATAAATTTTGTAGGTTGGTACTTTTATATAATTGATATCTTAAAATGATCTAATCGAATTTAGTTAACTAAATAAATAATTTACTATAAATGAGTCGACAGAATCAGATATAATAATACTAATTAAAATATTATATTATTATCCGCGGTGAACTTTTATGATTTTTGCACAAGTTTCCAAAAAAAAAAACTATATAATATTCCTACTTTTATAGTTATTTTTATGATTTAGTTATTTCATGTGACATGTAATATAATATAGATTTTCCTAGATTTTGCACATTTTTGGAAAAAAACTTTCATGAATTTAGTTTATACATTTAGTGATTTGATGTGACATCCCTAGATTTTCCACACATTTTCATTCTATATAATACTATGATTATTTGATGTGACATGTAATATAATATTAGATTTTCCTAGATTTTGCACAATTTTGGAAAAAACTTTCATAAATTTAGGTTATATTTTAGTGATTTGATGTGACATGTAATATAATATTGCATTCTTTACATTCTTTGTTTTAATATAATATGTGACTTGATATATATTATATCAAGTCACATAAGTGACTTATTCATTGGTTCAAATTTTGCAATACCTAAGTGACTTGATATAATCTTTTCAATATTCTTGATAGATGTTCATAGATTCTCCCAAAATTTTTACTTTCTCCCAAAATTTTTTACTTTCTCCCCCTACTTTCATTTGATGTGATATGTGATCCCATATTGGATTTGTCTAGATTTGGTGCAAACTTTAGAATGCCTAAGTGATTTAATGTAATCTTTTGCAGTATTCTTAATACATGTTTATAGATTCTCTTAGATTTACCTAGATCTCCTAATAGATTTTTCTAGATCCCCTATGATGACTACTCCCTCTTAGTATATTTCACTCTTTCTATAACCATTTGATGTGATATGTGATGTCATAATGGATTTCTCTAGATTTGGTCCAAATTTTGGAATACCTAAGTGATTTGATATAATCTTTTCAATATTCTTGATAGATATTCATAGATTTATAGATATTCTTAATACATGTTTATAGATTCTCTTAGATTTACCTAGATCCCCTAATAGATTTTCCTAGATCCCCTATGATGACTACTCCCTCTGAGTATCTTTCACTCTTTCTATAACCATTTGATGTGATATGTGATGTCATAATGGATTTCTCTAGATTTGGTCCAAATTTTGGAATACCTAAGTGATTTGATATAATCTTTTCAATATTCTTGATAGATATTCATAGATTCTCTTAGATTTATCTACATCCCCTATTAGATTTTCCTAGATCCCCTATGATGACTACTCCCTCTTAGTATCTTTGACTCTTTCTATAAATAAATAGTATTCATTTGATGTGATATGTGATGTCATAATGGATTTCTCTAGATTTGGTCCAAATTTTGGAATACCTAAGTGATTTGATATAATCTTTTCAATATTCTTGATAGATATTCATAGATTCTCTTAGATTTATTGGCTATTTCAATTAATTTTACTTTATATATATATATATATATATATATATATATATATATATATATATATATATATATATATATATATATATATATATATAAAATATAATATAATATTTTTTAAGAAGAGTAGTTATGATATCAAATCTGTTATTATCTAATAAAACATAAAAATCTTAGGGATAGAAAAAAAGCGTACTTATGATACTAAATCTACCATAATTCTACAAATCAAATCAGAATGAAATTTTTATTCTTAAAACATCAAAACCCATCAAATCTTATAGATATATTTAAGGAAAACAAATCATATATTTAAATATTATATATTACTTTTTTATTTCCATAATGAATTTCATCTTACAAAGATATAAATCTTGATTAATATAAAATATTTATATTATCTAATCTTATGTATAATTTAATTTTTAAATTATAATCAAAATTTCTATAATTAACTTCATCTTACAAAAATATTATATATATATATATATATATATATATATATATATATATATATATATATATATATATATATATATATTTCCCTAATCGAAATTTCAAATTAATATATATTTTCTATAATAACTACTATCCTTTTATTTTCAAACTCAAATGCACTTTCAATTATATATGTAATTAAAATAAACTAACTTGCAAATTCCAATTCTTTATAATAAATTTATAATAAATGGGAAAAATATAAGTATTAATTTCAAGTTTAAATTTAAATTTAAATAAATAATAAATAAATAATTCAGAAGATGAGATAGAGGGAGAAAGAAGAACCATTGGAGCACGAAGGAGAGAGACAGAGGATCCCAGCAGGCCGACAGGCAGCTCGCACACAAAACACAACCGGGCCGGCTTATTCATTGGCAACACAATTGTAGCAACCACGTACAGAGCACCCCAACATCTCGACGGGCAAATTGCACCGGAAGACACAAATAGACAAAAGTTAATTATCAATAATGAAAAATTTTAGGAACTGTCTTGAAACCTAAACTCAAATTTAAATTTTAAAATTTTTTTTCCGAAACTTAAACTCTAATAAATTCGAAAATTTTATGAATTATTTTGGAACTGAAACTAAAATTTGAATTTTAGCAATTATTTTCAAACTCAAATACACTTTGAATTATATATATATATAATTAAAATAAACTAAAGTATAAATTTCACTTCTTTGTAATAAATTTATAATAAAGGGAAAAAAATAGAATATGCCAGCAGGAGCAGAGAAGAACAAAGATATTTATAAGTAATGAAAAAGTTTAAGAACTATCTTAAACTTTTCAAACTAACACTCAAAGATATTGATCGTACGGCCTCGATGATCCGCCGCAGCGCCTTGAGGTCCTCGTCGCACCACTCCAGCGCCCCCAGCAGCTTCCGCCGCTTCTCCTCCGCCGCCGTCTCCGGCGGCGCCCGCTGCGAAGATCGCGGAGGCATCATCAATAGTAGGAAAAGAAAAACTTTCACATGAAAATCCAGATTGATCTCATCTGCGCAAGCCGATTAAACATAGATCTGAGATTAATATCATCAATCAACCCTATAAAGGCTCTGTTTTCATGTTCAATCATTGTAAAGCACAACAGGCTCAAACACAAAACCAAAAAAAATCTTATGAAATAGGAAGAGAAATCAAAGATGCTCCTTTTTTTTATTTCGGATCATTAGAAACCATACATGCGTGAAGAAGCGCGACGCGTAGGACGGAAAACCGGGGGCAGAGATCCCAACACACGAAAAAATTTTAAAGAGAAAAAAAAAAAGATCAGATTTTGGTGATCGATTTTGAAGGATTACAAAGTTGATTCACATCCAATCCGAACGTGATTTCGTTTAATAAGATCTAGGAATAGCCTGTAGCACAAAATTAAGTAGAAAATTTCACAGCAAAGTAATCGAAGAAGGAAACTAAGCAGGACGTAAGTAGTGAAGTAGATAAAGGCCCGATTTTTACATTGGAGAAGCGTCGAAAGGAAACCCATTTTATTAATTAAAGATAATAAGGAAATAAGATAATGCTCCCAGTTAGTGTATTTATTTGGTTTAAAAAAGAAGAAAAAGAAGAAGGAGGAGGAGGAGGCTAGTCGCATACATGGGAAGTAGAGCTTGGTGGGGGGATCGAGGCGGAGGCGGCGGCGCACGGGGAGCAGAGAGCGCGCCACCGACGACACAGAGCTGGTCCCGGCAGCCGAAGCGGCGTCGGTCCCGGGCCCGTCGCCCACGCCCATCTGGCCCATCCGGCGGCGGCGGAGGTGGTGGTGGTGGTGGTGATGGTGGTGGTGGTGGTGATCCGACGACGACGACGACGACGACGACGACGACGATCCACCTCCGCCGCCGCTACCGCCCCAGAAGTGCACCCCTCTCCGCACCCGAAAAGCACCGCAGCTCGAGCACCCGTCCCCTTCTCCACGCCCACCCGCGCCGCTGCTCGCCTCCCCTTCCCCACACACTCTCTCTCTCTCACACACACACACTCTTTCTCTCTCTCTGGATTTGTCTCTTTTTATTTTTTTCTTTATTTATTCTTAATTATTAGGGAAGAGAAATTCTTGGGAACAGACGTGGGGCAGCCTTGGGAACAGACGTGCGGCAGAGAAAGAGCAGCGAGGTTCGGAGCTAGGGTAGGAGCACCCGAAGCGTAAAATAACGCCACATCAGCAAAATCAACGGGAGATCGACACGTCACCCTAACTAAACTGAGAAATAGTTATTGTATAGATTTATTTATTAATACCCGTTTCAATCTGGGCCTCTTTCCAACTCTCGCGACGAGAATGAATGACAGATGCTTAAGATAAGATGGCAAATTTTCTTAATTTTAAGATGACATGGCAAAATTAGTTTGAAACCTTCATTAAAAAAAATTAAACAACATAATTTGGTATAAAAAAAGTACTCAAAACACAAATTAAGCTTTAATTCGTTGAGGTCACAAGCTGAAGTTTAGCAACGGCCAACAAAGTTGGGAGTGTACCTTGCTCATACCGGAAGCGGAAAATAAACATACACGCTTTTATTCATTTTTTCTGAAAACATTATAAACAAGTTTTTGCCACAAATTTTTTTTTTTCTTTTTTTTTTTTTCGGATAGATAGATATAATACCTTGCTGGTTATAAGAATCATCACACTGCAGCAATCGATACCGTTTAATGCAGATATGACAAACAGCCCAGAAAACTCCCAGTTAAGCAGATAAGCGAACACGAAGAACCAAGCAACATACTAACGATAAAGCAAACTTAATTGGTTTACTAGTAAAATCCATACAAATTTATTCTTGAATATTTTAATTCTAAGGAGCTATTGCATTACATACTAGTAAGAAGAAACCTAGTTTTTCTTTCCCACTCTCCAGCAAGGCCATGTAATTTACCAACCATATTTCTAGTAATATAACTTGCTAAAAGAATGGCCTTCCATGATAGATAACCAATTTAATGATAAATAAAAGAGAGAGAGAAAAAAAAAAAAAGAAAAAAAAAAAAGAGTAAAGAACCTAAATCGTCTATGATCGTTTTAGCTTCGAGCGATTTACAAGGCTGAGGTCCCCGGTGACCAGCAAGCGAGCAGCCTTGACCAGCTCCTCCTTCACCATGAATAGAACTGCAGCAGCAAAGACGCTTTGCATGATCTTTGTACTCATTCCTTTATAAAGACCTGAAAGGCCTTCGTAGCGGATCATCTTTGTGATCGCGTCCAATGTACCTACAACAATGATATAATAGGTGAAGAAAACTTACAAAGAAAGAAACAATAATAGGTGATGACATGAGGTCGCAATAAGTAGCAGATACCTTTGTAGTAATGCCTATTATCATCGCCAACTCTCTGTTTTATCTGAAGCCTTGACTGCAAAACCAGCATCACAATACCAAAAATTAATGTTTCTAGAATGTTTGATTAAAACCAAGCATGTTAAAATAGGAAGGGCAATGAACACTTAAAAAGAGGAGTATCCTTATTAGCAGAGCTTAGAAATATACCTTGACTACTAGGACGGGATATGTAACAACAGTAGCACCAAGTTTTGCAACAGCCCCAAGAATAAAAATCTGAACGAGGACATTTGCAACATCAGAGCTCTCAAAATGTATCAAGCAAAATGCAAGTGTTCCTAACTGATATTCACGATGGCAAGTCAGATTGTGACGCCCCAACTTCCCAGAAGGTCACCCATTCTAGAACTACTCTAGCTCTAGCACGCTTAACTTTCTTGCCCTCTTGAATCTTGCTACCACCTAAAATACTACAGCCGGGTTAAGAGATTTAGTCCTATTATATTATTTATATTTAGGACTAATACACATTTCGGGGTGTCACGCAGATAACCTGTTCTTTCTATGGTCAATAATTTCTCTTAATCTTTCGAGTGCTTACAGCTACTTCTTAAATGTGCTCACAGCCAACTTAATATTTTAACTATAGCAAAAGAAAACCAAGAGATTTACCTCCAGAGCACTAATTCCATCTGCACCCTTCGAGTTTGTGGCACGTTTCTTTTTCAACTTCTTTAAGAGGGTCTCATACAACATAAATTGTATGGCAGGGTTGCTAACCTACAATGACAGGTTAGAAGTAACAATTTTATGCAAGCAGAGTTGTGAAACACGTATACTAGCAACTCACCATTATAAGAGTTGGAATTACACCCTTCCAAAAGCCTAGTAGTCCGGCTTCATCATAAAGTTCCTGAACCTGCAGGATTAAAGCCAACACACTCAATGAATTGACGAAGGGACAACTACAGCAAGTACAGATGTTACAGTGATTTACAACATCAAAGTTTCACAAGCATGAAGATTTACACTGACTTATGGACCTTTAGCATTTTAAAGCAGCAATTCACCAAAACCCACCAGATAGAAATGAATTGACTACATCTAATTCAAAGATTGTATAATCACATAATTTGCATTTTAACTATCCAGACAACGTAGAAATTTTTCTTTTAAATTTATCTGCCAATATGACAGAGATTAACACATAACTTGGCTGCTTGGATATTCATTTCATTGGCTAAACATTTGATACTCAATATTGCGACTATTCAGAAACTGAAATGAAGTTCAGATAGCACGGCTGGGTTGTAGATGTCATATCTAATCATTAGGCCGCAAAAAGAGCTGTTTATGATGAAGAAACTTGAGGGGGAGGTCAAGTTCAGGGTAAGTGGTTCAGAATTTATGAAGAAGTTGATGCTGCTCAATCCACAAAAAAAAATGCCCAAACTCACGCAGCTAAGTTGTTCAACTAAAACTCAAATCAAGTCTGGCCATAGGTTTTCATATTCATATCACTAAGGGAGGTTGGGCAAAATGAACAATAGGACTCCCTGGATGACCAACAGGACTTTGAATAGCATAACACGCAAAACCGAGAAATAAAGCAGACGAAGAGAGAGAGAGAGAGAGAGAGAGAGAGAGAGAGAGAGAGAGAGAGAGGATAGTCTAGCATTGCCCATGAAACTTCAACCACAACATGCCAACTGTGACAAATCTTGCAGTAAGTGCACCAAGAAAAATAAGACTAGAAGCATTCGAGCAGGATGATTGAATTCATAGTCGAACATCAAGATCAGGGACCAAATTTACACACAACTTTTTCATTGAGTATCAGAAAGCAACGAATTTCCATATTTGAGGTTACAGCTATTTTCCTAATGGACACACGTGCACCTTTCTTATTTATGATACTCAATACTATGAATATCATGCATTAAAAAATTATAGGAGATCTGATTAGAGTTACAATAGTACATACCACATGACTCGCTCTGTAAGGAGCATGCTCAATAATAGCATGTTGGATAGCGTCATCCAGAGAGATTGGCAAACCATGAGTAGGTAGTGTTTTGTTTGTCTTTCTGTGCGTCTGCCCGGTGAATACCAAATTCAGGTCACAAGAATAGCCAAACTCAAAAAGCATACGAAGATGAAGAAGAAGAAGAATATAAGTTTAATTCAATAAGCTAAAAAGAGGAGCAAAAATTAAATTACTTAAGTGTAAAAAGAACAAGAATAGCCTAAATTCCATTCGTGAGAGGAAGCAGATTTTCTACCTGCATGCGTGTAACTACTACCCAGATGGGATTTGTTAGCAGTACATTCACACATCTGCACACATTAGAAAAGTGAATGCCTTCAGCAGTACAGTAGGAATATCGAAGAACAAAATGTCTTAACATTCATTACTACATACATGATCATTAGAAACCAACTTATAAGCAAGAAGAGCAAAAATCCCTTTGCCTCCTCATGCACCCGCCTCAAATGTTTAGAAAATTTGAAGGCATATACCGACCAAGTAAATGGCTAAATGCACAGAATAAAGCCATCGCCGAGGGCCTCCCTGACACTCTCAAGCTTGTCCAAAGGTACTGTTGGAGTAGAGCTGTTGAAGAAGCCTTAACAGCTTTTTCATTGAAACCTTGTTGAGAGCTTCCCGCTATAGGTACAAGGAGAAGCTTCAAAATGGTAAAGATTGCTTGTAGGGCGAAGAAAGTCATTTTAGCTTCCTGCCACAGCCAGAAGCTAAAGATTGCTTGTTTGTCTGCAAATGTGCAGATTCAGCTTCTAGAGTAGAGAATTTGTTCCAACAGCAAGCCAAACAAGTTATTAGGACAGCTTTACAAGCTGAAAAGGAAGCGATTGGCGGGAGGAGAACAGCATTTTGACACCAACTCTGCTGACAAAAAAAAAAAAAAAAAGGATAGGAATTGGATGCACTAGCTAATTACCCAGAAAGAGCGGCAACAACAAGTGATTCGAGCATGCCCACAGCTCCATCGCCTATTCCTCTCTTCCTACGATCGAGAGCAGCAGATTCTGCCCTGTTCCGGAATATTTGGTAGAAGTAGTAGTATACGCCCTAGAGCAGAAAAATGGATTAATTCAGTCACTAAGGCAGGAATGAAGAAAAAACAAACGGTGTGGAACTTGTCAGCTCAGTATGAAGGATGGAGAGCATTGTGATGCTACCATGACTACTCCGTCAAACCGTGAAGTACAGAGTACAGTTCCTCCAAACGAAGCATCAGGAGATCAAGATTGAAAACATGGGAACATTTGGAGTTTTTAAGTTCAAAGCACGAAGTAAAGAGCACATTTTATACCCGAACATGTTTTAACTTTTAAGTACACAAAATAAGATCAAATCGTGAACACAAGTCTGCAACTACATGACTAAAAGAGTATTAATTATGCCGGAAACAGAGGGGCTTCCGAAAGGGTTGGAAGACTGGAGAGCTAAAAAAGTGGTGCTCACCTGGGAAGCCGCCGAGCCGACCAGCGACGGCATTAGTCCGCCGTACAGCCGCTCCCAACCCTCATGTTTCACCACCTACACACATACGCATGCCACCCCATTTTACTAGTACTTTTATTTATATATATTTTTTCAACAAAACCAAAAGGAGTAAGAGATCCCAAAAAGAAAAAAAGAAAAAAAAAAACACTAATAAAGGGAATCCTATGAATTGGAAGAAGAAGAAGAAGGAGAAGAAGAGAAGGAGACCAGGTACATCTGGCGAATGGTTCCATCTCTGGAGCTGGACTTGGATGGATCGCGCTCCGTCTGTTGACGAGTGTTGACCTGCGATCAGGAGAGAGAGAGAGAGAGAGAGAGAGAGAGAGAGAGAGAGAGAGAGAGAGAGAGATTATAGGAAAAAAAAAGAAAAAAAAAGGGGGCGGGGGGGGGGGAGGGGTGGATCGCATAGATCTAAAGAGAGAGGGATGGTACGGTTTGAAGGGGGAAAGTGAGGAGTTGAGCGATGATTCCCCCGGCGGCGCCCGCCAACCCGTTGATCAAAGCATCCGACATCCCTCCTCCCTTTTACCTGTCGAGGCGGAGAGAGATGAGAGTGAGAGAAAGCCGGCGCAGAGAAAAGAGAAGAGGGATCGAGGGAGCGTCGACCTCAGATCACAGTAATCGCGCAAGAAGCGGAATTGTTGTTGGATTGTGGGAGCCGGAAGCCAGGGGGAGAACTAATCAGAGCCCTGCAGTTATTTCATTCGAATTGGTTGATATATTCGATTATTAGCAACAACTAACCAATTAGTGTGAATGAAACGAATAAGTAATTACGATTATTTTATTTTATTTTATTTTATTTATTATTTGGGATGAAACGACCCTTATACCTCGCAGTATGGGAGCGGAAAATCTCCTGTTTTGGCCGTTGCGCTTGAGACTGACTCAAGCGATCCATCGCTTGATGGCGAACCGTATCTCCCTCCGCACTCATCAGGTCAGGTACTCAGGTGCGAGCGACAAATGCTTATCGGATCGAGTAAAAGAGCGTCAGATACATGGTTTGCCCGTGGGCTTAGAGGGAACGCTGGGCCTCCAATTGATCTACACGTAAGGCTTCTGCTTGCTCGAGTTATATGTATTGCTTAAGCAGGTTTTCTCGGCCCAACACGATCTGTTTACTTTAATTTAGGGGGTAATGTTAACCTACGGGCTAGGGCTCTCAGTGAAACGATTTCAGCTGATACCCGCCGAATCTGGTTTGTTACGATTGAGCAACCATTTAGTTAATGCTTTGGTCGCAACTATAACTGTGGATGCGTAGAGATCCACAAAATTTCAGAAAAAGCTTAAGAGCACCAATCTCCAGTGTGCCTTATCGACGGGCTATCACTCTCTCGGCAGGGAGATTCCTAGCACGCATGAACATGCGACCAGTTTACTCTCTACTCATTATTACTGGCCTAGCTATTAATTATTCCTAGTGATGCATATTATATCTTAACAATTAATGATGCATACAAATAGAACTCTATCTGTTCCTGCAGAAACCTATCTTACAAGCGAGGAATGAAGTGTTCTCACAATTATCATCCTTATTGTGCAGTTGACGTGCTCAGTTAATGAGCAGGGCGGCAAGATTACAAGTTTTACGCAACTAATTAATTTCCAGATACATGACAAAAAATATCTATTTGCTGAGAACTGACAGTAATAAACTCACCATAAATCAGCCAAACCTCTAATTGGGGCTAACCAGTTATCAAAGCAGGTACAAGCAGCAGAGACTATCTATCCTTATTCACATAAAAAGCCAAGTCCTTGAATGTCACTGTCGTTCCCATTTCAGGACAATATTAACAGCTGAAATCTTCATCGCAATATCTCATGTACAAGAAATGGACGAACAAGCCAATTTACCAAGACATATAAACATTATGCATGCGGCTTGGCAATCACACACGCCTACCAAAGTCACAACCTTCTAAACCTTCCAAAGTAACAAACTTCTAAGGACCAAAGTCCAAACTTTTTTTAAGGACAGTGTACACTTTCTGTGGTTTTCAATTTTTGTTAGCTTCTTGGGGCGGTAAGAACATCCGGGCCAGCCACTGAAGTGGGTTGGGCAGATCTTGCTTGTTCTTACGCCAGTACCAGATGGCAGCATTGTAGAGCTCGTTGCGTATTTTTTTAGAGGCAGCCCTCCAATCGTACTTCTCCATCTCCTCCCTTGCAGCCTTTCCCATTTCTTCTCTGAATTCTTTCGACGATAAGAGCCGTTCAATCTTGCCCATGCAGTCATCAAGGTCTCCAGGCGTAAATAGGAAGCTTGTTTTGCCCTCATGATCTTCCGGTATAATATCGGGTATTCCGCCTGCACGAGCTGCAATGACAGGAACACCAGAAGACATGGATTCCAACACAACCTGGCCGAGGGTCTCAGATTCGGAGGGCATCACAAATACGTCCCCACTAGCATATGCCTGTGAGAGCTCCTCACCTTGAAGCATTCCTGTGAATACTGCAGGCACACCTTTAAACATCTTCTCCAGCTCAGGCCTGAATAGACAGCAAACAGATTGTGTTAATGGAAAACCAATGAACAACAAAATACAAGCTTCAACAGCTATTAAAATGTGGTCTCTGGTTATGGAGGATTTGATCATCAACCCACTCAAGCACATAGATATGGATTTTCGAAAAGGAAAAAAAGTCGCAAGCAAAACCAAATAAGGCCTAAGGAAATAGTTTCATTTGTCGTTGTTTCTGCTACATGAGAAGAAAGAAAAATATTCTCATGCATATTTTTCAAAATTAATTGTGCTGATTTCGTGGTTTCTTTGATCTAAGTTGTTCAGTAACTTAACTCAGAACAAGACTTCTCCCAGGTTTCACCCTTAACAATGTCTAAAAAGATTAAACATACTCATGTGTGATCAAATTGAGAAAGGAATTAAAAAGTGCTCTATAGCGAACGTCTAAAGTTAAGATTGCCATTTGCCAACCAAGCAGCATAAAAACATTTGGCATGTATATATTGATAAAGTACTGAATCACAAAACTGTGAGAATATAATACCTATATGGTCCATCTCCTACAAAGGCAATTCTTACTCCCGGCAGCCTATCCATAACCCTGCTCCATTAAACACACAAAATTAATTAGTGACATCGCTGAGCATGCAGGATTAATCACAACATACGAAGAGTGGCCACATAACATTCGTTGTGAATGTTCAAAATAAAACAGGTTGCAAAGAATGCAACCAGATATTTTGACATTGCTCAAATGAACAGATTTGGAAAAGTAAATCTAACTTAGATTCAGCGAGGCTCAAATCAATAATAAAAAATTTATTACTTGAACTCAGAAGCTTAAGAAAGCTCAGATGTCCATAAACATGTAAACCCAGACCAATAGAGGAAGGAGGGGGGGTTTTACAATTGTATATCATTTAAATGGCAATCTTTTCTTATCATGTGAAAAGCAACATTGGGGATCATGACAGATGTATATATTAATTCGCTTTTAAGGATCAGCTAGACTCTAGATAGATTATCTAACAATGTAAACAATTTGAACTTTGCAACTTAAAAAAGCTTGACTGTGCAATAACATGTGAATGAAGATCATAAAATAGATCCTTTTTGAATGCTTTCAGACATTAGTGAAGAGTAAAGAGCATTGCATGCAAACTAAAACAAAAGGTTCTAGATTTCTTTCTTTATTGGTTATTGATAGTACTTCTATGCTTTGATGTTTTGTTGCATTGCAGCTACAAACAATACCATGTACAGGTAGGATACCAGTTTTATGGCCTTACACCAAGAAAGCTCCTGCAATTTTTCTTTTAAAATATAAGAAGGGAAAAGAGAAAGAAGACACAGAGTTGCAAAGAAAAATATAATTCATTTGCCAATTGATTAAAGTAATGGAAGTTTCTTCTTGTGGTTATACGTCCTTCAATACAAATGAAGCACTAGAGGCACAAATGAACTATAATTCAGATGCCTAATTCCACTTTTTAAGTAACAATCAATCAGCAAACTATTCTTTGTCCTTCTAATCCTGACATAGGGTGACAGTTTCCAAATAAGAACTCACCTTTTAAGGAAATCCAAGTTCTTTTCAAGGCCGAAGCGTCCAACATGAATTATCAGCGGTTTTTCTGGTTCACCATCACTAGCAATAAAGGAAATATTAGATGCTAAGTTTGGTGCTTTGCAATATAGATGCTACTACATGCGCCTTTGTAGGTCTATGTGTGTGCACACACACACACACACACATATATATATAAATATAGAGCACATATATATATATATATATATATATATATATATATATAGAGAGAGAGAGAGAGAGAGAGAGAGAGAGAGAGAGAGAGAGAGAGAGAGAGAGAGAGAGAATAGAAAGATACGTCAGCTTGACGCGCATCTCATGGCTGCGAAATCGAGGGTGAAAGCTTGCGGAATCAACACCCTTGTTCCAAAGACGTATTCTGCTAGCTGAAGAGGGAGAAAAAGGAAGAATTACGAGTTAACGATCCATAATGATGTATGAAAATAAAGAAAAAAAAAAGAAAGAAAAAGCTCTACTGGGATAATGCATGTACATTTACCTGATATCACTTTGGCAGCCTGAAAATCCTTGCCAATAGCAACTGAAGGCACCAAAGTAAGATCAGCAGCTCGGTGAAGAAACCCTTAAAAGTGAAACAAGGGAATTAGTACCAACGCCATGCAAGTGAAGGTGCCAAAACACACACGCACGGGGGGAGGAGGGGGAGGCGAGGTACTGAGAGAGAGAGAGGGAGAGGGGGTGCTGGGAGAGGAAGTAACGGGGGTGCTTACTGATGACCTGCCACATGGGCTCTACCAACCAACTGAAAGTGTATCTAGGAATGTATCTGTCAGCAATTATAAGAAGCAAATCAGCTCAGCAACTAAATCTTTCAAGAGCCTCAGGTAAATAACATTAGGGGAAATGGTACATATTACGATTTGATCAGTGTTACGCTATAAGTAAGAAAAAAATGGATTATAAGAATTTAGCCATAATGCACCTCAACAATTAACAACTAACTTCCAGCTAGCATATCTCAGAACTGAAAGTCAATGCACATGTTGTGAAAATGGCAATATATACTGGGCGTATGGACATAATGCATTAGATCTCTGTGTCCTACGATTTAAAACAGGTGTACTGTAACAGGTGAAGATGAGTAATGTTTTAGAGATAAAGAGGTCAAGAAGAAAGCATTAAGTATTTAGCTGAGTATAGCATTTATTAATTAAGCTGGTGTGGAGGAGGAAACAGATACCTTGGTGCTTATAAATCTTAAGCTTTGTTAGATTACTACACTGTTAGGTTCTCACTTTTTCCCTTGTTAGTTCTTTAAACTGCTTTCCTATGGATGCATGCATGAATGCACAAAATACGAATAAAAAAGAAGAGACCAACTTACGCTGGAACGTGAGTGTGATACGACATCACTAACGGGACAGAGAGCAATTTAGCAATTGCAAGAGCCCCAAATACCTGAAATAAGTTGCAATAATTTATTCTGAGAGGTACGAGAAAAGCTTATATCTTATGAATAGCATGCTTCTCTGGATTTATTATTACCATAATTCCAGGTGAAGATGCATGAATGATGTCGGGCTTAAACTTTGCCACCTCTGAAATAATTCTAGGACTAAGCGCCAATGAGAGTGGAACATTTTGATACATCGGGCAAGGAAAGCTGTAAACAAACATTGTAAACAGTAAGTAGAAGAATAGGAAGTTAGAGCCACTATAGCAGGTTGATATATAACAAATCTCACAGGGCATCAATGTGTTCCATAAACATCGAGCCACTGCAGACCAAGTTAAAAGTGGAGTCCAACAGGCTATACTACTCCAATTAACCAAAAATTGAAGATTTTTTTAAAGTGTTTGCACGTGTATTTCTACCTCAAATGGTTATTCTCATAAAGTACTAAATTAATGATAGGAGCTTCTTTCTTAAGGGAATGTACAACCTTTCTTATGATTCAACACTTGAGATTAGTATTTAGGTTGTTAGTTTACCTGTGAAATTATTTTGCCAAAACAACATAAACACAACAATAGAACCAATGATAAGTGTTCAATTAGTAGTGGACATAAGCTTATCACCTTAAGTGGGCACATTGTCAGGAACTAACATGTCCTTAGGTTGAATGTGAAAGAATCTCAGATTTCAATTACCTGCGCGAACCAATCAGTTTTGCACCATGAAATTCTTGAGGAACTCCCTCATGGGTTGTCACAACCATAACCTGTTCCAGAGACCAATGCGGACAAATGTTGGAACTAAGACATCTCAAAGGTTAAAGAAAGGATAATAGTAAACTCAGTGGAACTGCTTTCAGCGAATTCAGTGGAGTTGGTGGGAAGATCAATTATTAAAGGTAGTAAAAAGTACCTCATCTCCCATTTCGCGCAAATGTTTGATGAAATTTTGAAACCGGTTCTTATATCCAGAAATATAGCTGTCGATAAAAAAAAATAATCCCCATTCAGCAACATAGACCATGAACTTGGAGTGGAGTGTATTTATAATCGCTAGTGCAAAATATACAAAAAGTGAAAGAAGAGCAACAAATGCGTCAACCCGATGAAATCGTTAACATTTGCTACACACTGAGGGGAGAGGAGAGGAGAGGAGTCAAACAATGCTCAGCATAGTCTAAGATATAGTATCAAAATGAAAAGAGGTATTCATGTAAAAATTTATTCAAGCGCGAGTAGTATGCAGGCTGGAGATGATCTTTATATCATGCATTCTTTACGTTCTTCTCAGGAGGTAACATACTAATACTTTCCCACGTGATCTACTGCACAAATCATGAGTCAACTAGGAATAATTGCTCTCAGACGTTGTACAATTTTCTTCGAACATCACTGGTTCCGCCTTGGTGCTAATTGCCGAGCCATGGTAGATTCGGCACAATAAGAGCCTAAATACGAACCTGTAAAGACATCTGTCGACAGGTGCTAAGAGTTGTAAAACCATACCATCCAGTTTTAAAAGCAAAAGAACTCGGAATCCTAATTTCACTGCAGCACGCGGCATGTGCAGACTGCAGAGACATATCAGATCAGATGAAGTAAGTCGCAAAAACACCAATCAGAGGCGGAGGTGGATCACATGCACAGAAATGGCTGATCATAAAGGTCTATTAAGGTATCGCAGCTCTTAACTCATATTACGAATCGAGAGAGATGCGGGATAGGAAGAAGTTGGCATGCACATAGATTAAGTGGGGTTGGGGTTGGGGTTGGGAATGGGGGGAGAGAGAGAGAGAGAGAGATACGCGAAAGGAGAGGGCTCGACGAAGAGAGCAATGCGGCGAGGACCGGAGCTGCCCTCTGCATCTTCGAGGAGCGGGGGCGCCTCTTCCGGATCGTCCTTAATCTCGTCGATCGTCATCCTCGCAGCAAATAGTTGACCGCCGCCAACTACTTAAAACCCGAGGGCGAGGGCAAGGGCGAGGGCGAGGGAGGAAGCGAAAGTAGAACAAGGACAGCAGCAGGAGGAAGACGATGGCGGTAGGTAGCAGGGAGGGGTCCAGAGTCGACTCCGGACGGGGTGATTGGCGTCTCTCTCTCTCTCTCTTTTTACCTTTTTTTTCTTTTTTTCTTTTATCCTCCTTCCAAACGTGGGACGGAGGAAACTCGCAGAGAGACGGAAGACCTTGGGGGCCTCAGTCGGGCCTCTTGTAGAGAAGAGAGATGCTTTTTGAAAAAAAGTATATTCCTTAGATTTAGGGAATAGATTACGGGCATATGCTGGGGTTCCGATCCCGTTATTTCTGTTTCGCCCGTTTTGAGTGGACAAAATTTCTTCTCATCTCTCTGCTCGTATTCCAGAAAATCTCTACGGGTGAATATTTGGAAATTCAATTTGAATTCTATCTCTGTCAATTAGTTTTCCTCTTACTTGTTAACGATCTATCAGTCCCTAGTATCATCTGTTCTTCCAATTGGAGCTGCCTCTGCACATTCCTAGTTCCTAGTTTGAAATCATCTTTTCTTTTCTTTTTTATTTATTTGGGGCGCTGCAATTAAATACTAGTGCACGGTGGTTAACAAAACAGCACGATAATATACTTTTGCACTTTCCTCACCATAATTATGTAATTCTTCTTTTTCACAGATCTGCTAATTATCAACTAGCAATCTGTTAATCTATTCATCTATTAACTCAAAAAAAAAATTTTCTTATTTGCTGATTTTTTATTTTCTCATCCGATATTATTTTCTTACTTTCTTACTCGAGAGTCTCGACGAATTCAAACTTCCGAGATATAAGTGGGCTTTATTTTTCTATAAATTTTTGTTGAAGAGAGCGAGAAGCAGGCAGCGGAGCTATAGGCGATCACAGTGGAGGCCACGGCTATCACCGTCGGGGGCGGAGATGCCGTGAAGGGCAGCTTCGAACAAACCGTAGCGGGCTTCGCCTTTAAATTATTCATCTCCCGACGCTCTAGCTCCGAACTTTTGGTGCTCATCTCCGACCTTTTACTAAAATACAGATCCGGACGAGTGTCCCAAATTCGTCGAAAGATGATCTCATTTCGTGATTTACTATTAAATTGATTGATCTAAAATTTTAGAACAATTTATTTATATTAGTATGCTGGATTAGATACGAATTTAATTATAATAATATTTATCCAGTGCATTACACGAATCAGATATTAATACACTATTTATTTAGTTATTACTGTGATTATAGATATAAATATGTGGCTATGGGGCATCATTGTCAAAAGTATATTCGTGTGCCTGGCGTGCTTTAATTAATGCCCAAACTTAGCATCCAATAATTTAATCACGTTATGTAGGGTAGGGCCTCCGAAAGCTACTTTATGATACAAACAGAATCTTAAAAGCACTACAGAGAGAAAATGACTTTTCTCCTACCGTGTGCGGCAAGTTTTGAAGGACATGTTAGGCCAAGTAGGGGATTTTCACAAAATTATACTCTAAAACGCTAATTTATATTCAAGTAAAATGCTTCGAATGTTTTTCAAATTACAATACAATATAGATAATATTAAATTATAGACTTAAAATTTTCATTTTGCATCCTAAAACTCATGCTTTGTTTTTGTTTTTATTTTTTTGCTTTTGTTTTCTGATTTAATTTGCTAAACAGAAATCAAATTGGCAAATTTTGAAAATATAGACCGGTACTGCTGGCAAGGTGTAGTACAAAATAATTACAAACCAAAAATTTAAATATTCATTCACATAAATTGTATTTACCGTGCCGTATCGTGCCAATAAAATATCGACACAGGATACAATCCCATGCCGACGACACTAACTCAAAATTTTCCTAAATTAATTTTTTTTAAAAAAAAATTATTAAGTAATTTTTTCTATAAAACTTAAAATATTTAATAAAAATATATAATAAATAATTAAAAAAAAATTATTATTAAAAAAATTAATATTTTATACCATTATGTATCAGTAAGTATGTATTTTTTATAATCGTTACTCATATTGTATCGATAAAATTTCGTGTCACGAAACTTAAAAGTTTTATTATAAACATACTAGCATAAAATAAAATGCTGGCGAGTAAATATACCCAACAGTTTTATTTTTTTCGTAAAAACACTATTTTTCTGCATTTGTTTATTTTTTTCGTAAAAACACTATTTTTCTGCATTTGTATGCAAGGACCATAACTAGCATCTCTCCAAATGTTTGAATAGTCAGAAAGCATAAATTAATTATAGGAGATTTGATGCACTTGCGAGATCAGCGTACACGTTTCCAACAGTAATATCAGAAACATGGAGTATCATCAACCGTGTACGTTTTGTAGTAACTACCTTATTTCCCAAGCTGCACACAGCACATTCCCTAGATAGAGATCACTCATGATAATCGCGGAAAGAAACAAACGAGATCATTATTATATTATCAAAAATTCAAAGATAGGAACACCAAGATTGGTTCATCAAGCAGCAACGATCGCACGTGTTTGACACGCTTCTCCATGCTATCAAGATCCAGCAAATCAGCAATACCATAATACCGAATCACATTCGGCATTTTACATCTATGATAGGGATTCTACGGACCACGTGAAAAATATTCCAGTCGGTAAATAAAAATAAAGCCCATTTGATACAGCTGCAGCAGCTGAAAATTACTACTATTAATAATAATAACAACTATAGCAGCAGTAATAATACTAGCAATAATAATAACAGTCATAATAGTTATAATCAATGCTGGCTTGAAGGTTGATATGCATAAAAATTAGGACAGGCAACAGTAAAAACCTTATAAGCATTCTTCATCCACCCCATTCTGAGATGGTATGAATTTCATTCATCATATCGATGTGACGAATGAATAAATATTCATTTAAGAATGGAATGAGTGTAGAATGTACATCCTATTTGGGATGTACACCTAGCATTGCTCTTAAAAGAAATCCACTTCAAAGCGTTATAGAGAATAAATTCTTAATTAAACAGCGAAAGCAATAAATTCGGTTGTAATACGAATAGTACTAACCGAACTAGATAATCTGATTTCTCTTTTTTACTCAGACACTCTCCCGTATGTTATGAATTTAATGAATAATTTTATCATAATACACGTGAGTAGATGGCAGGACCAGTACTCATTTATATAGATTACATATCAACTTTCTTGATTATGATTCCATTTAATTTAAATGGATGTAAAAGAGATAAAATATACTATATTAAATAATTCTATATATTTTTGGATTGACCCTTATTTATAGTAAATCTAAATTTAAATATAATTAATTAGCCCACATATATGAAAATCCTAACAATCTCCCACTTGGCTTATATTAATTATATTTCATGAACGAATTTTCTATACTCCAAATTTTATTGCGCATTATAGAAAACTTATGGTCAAATACCTTAGAACTCACTTAATCCTTAACTCAAACTAAAAGACTACAATGATAAGAACTATGACGGTCTACCTCTCTATATTGAAAATTTTCTTTCATAATTACCATATCATCTTCATCTTCTAGCGAAGTGCTTTATATAGTACAACTTTATGAATGAACTAAAAATCATATGTCCATTCGTTAACAGACAAAAATTTATGTCTATTAAACGGTCCAAATACAGCTGCATCAAAACTGTAACTTTATTAAAAAGAAAATAAAAATAATGTTATAATTTTATACATCAAAAGAACTAATTAGATCCGAACTACAAACATGATCTTTATATAACCCAGGTGCTAGCCCCTTGCTCATTGGGTCCGCTATTATACACTTGGTACTAATATATTCAATTCTAACATATCTTTCATCTATCTTCTCTCTCACAGCAAAATACTTGGTATCCAATTGTTTACACCCCGTTGTAATTTTGTTGTTATTAGCAAAAAAAACTGTAGCCGAACTATCACAGAAAATTTTTATTGGACGAGCAATAGAATGTGGTCTCATAACATGCAATATACTCTACAGCCATGGTCGAAGAATCAGTAATACTTTATTTGCTGCTCTTCCATAAAATTGTTCCACCAGCAAGCAGAAAAATATACCTAGTTATACACAATCTAATATTTGGAGCATCCCGTAAAATCAGAGTCCGATTATCCGATTAGCTCTTAATGATCTGATCTCCTATATATCACCATATGATCCAAAGTACCATTCAAATACCTCATAACTTTCTTAGCAACCTTCCAATGCACGTACCTAGATTACCTTGATATCTGTCAAGCAATCCAACGGCAAAAGCAATATTCGAACATGTGCACGTCTATGAATACATAAGACTACCGTGCATACATAAGACTACCGACTGTAGAGGCATATGGTATATTTTTCATCTGTTCAATTTCACATTGATTCTTGTGACATTGAAAAGCATTTCACATTGATTCTTGTGACATTGAAAAGCATTGAACTTATCCCCGTTCAAAGTTATCCCCTTTCTGAACGGGAGCTGTTCAATTTCAAATTGATTCTTGAGACATTGAAAAGCAAGAGAATTCTTGAGACATTGAAAAGCAAGAGCAGCACTCAGCTTACAATTATGCATTTCAAAATTTTCCAAAATTAAAAAATTATTAAAATTTTCATATATATAACATAATTAATTATATTTAAATTTAAATTTACTATAAATAAGACCAATCTTAAAAAATATAAAATTACTTGATATGATATATCTTATCATTTTTCCATATATTTAAATTAATAAAAAGTTAATTTATCACTTACTAATAAAATTATACATTAAATTCACACCATATGAAAAATATCTGAAAAAGAAACAAAAATCACATTATCTAGTTGGGATATCTGAAAAAGAAATAAAAATCACATTATCTAGTTCGATCGGTACTGTTCGTATTGCAACTAAATTTTTTACTTCCGTTGTTTAATCAAAAATTTTTTTCTATGACGCTCTGTAAATTATTTTACAGTTTTATTTATTGAGATGCAGAGTTCAGAATTAAAATTACTGCAATCCAAAGCCCCTATTAGTGGTGTAAGTAATTTGCATATTCCGCAGGAACACACCACAAATTTTTTTATGTAAAAGATAACCCCTCCGAGGACAAGGATGTCTAGCATTACCAACTTGAAAGATGAATAAATGACATTTGTAAAAGTCTGGTATTTTGATCATCCACCAAAAGTATACGGCTCGATATCAGAAAGAAGCCTCAAGTGGGGAGCACATCAATGTAGACCCCTTCGGGGGAACAACTCAAAGTTCAACTATTTTAATCTCAAAACCAGCAATCATGTGTGGAAACAACGTCGAAAGACACTCAGTTTCTAGCTGCCCGCTGCGGTTGGTATGGCGGTGGGTGGCTTAGAGTCCTCTGCCTTCTCGTGCTCCTTGTTCAGCACCTGTTATCATCTCAAAAAATCATCATAAGCTTCATTAGAGATATTGCGATAGGATAATTTGTTTTTCCAACCAAAATAAAATATTAGCAACCATTGTTAGCAGTATAAAGCAAGTGCAGCAGACTATGAAAACAACAGTCAAGAAAACAAGCATACCTTATTGTTTATCAAGTTGTGAAGTGCAATAACACTCCGGATTAAAGAAGACAGATATATAACCAGCATCATATCATTTGTTTTCACTGCATGACAATTAAAGTAGATTAATTTAAAAAGCTACTTTAAGTATGAACCGAGAAGTGAGAACTCCCACAAGCAAAAGCATAGTTATTCTCTGCTTGTAGTAAAATGGCAACATTACCTGAAAAAGCCTTGATCAATTCACTGACATTAAGATTCGGAAGTAGATTAAATACATCCTGCAAGAAAATCAACCAACACAGTAAAACATTTCATTATAATAGAGACAAAAAATAATGACACAAATAATTTGAAGTAGATAATGAATAGTAACATCACACAGTAAACTAAAATAATGGCTTGCCTACAGATCACAAAAAAGAAAAGAAAAGAAATCAAAACTAACAAATGAAAATGATAGAGAATACCACTCAAACTTCTTATTTAATTAATAAAAATTCTGATTCATTATCTACACCGGCTACAGATTATTCAGCTGAGTTAAGCTATTATGTTGGATGTAACTTTACTAGATATCTGTCAAGCACAAAAGATGCTAATATCTACCACCTGCAAAGGCTTCTATCTCGCTCTCTTGTTTCTTATTCTACCTTTCTACTATCTTAGCCACCCAATTCCTAGGTTGACAACACTGTTCTCATTAAACTCAAAATAACATGATAAACAAAAATGGAGGTGCGCCATCCTTATGAACATTCGACATACACAAACAAACAACCATGTGCTAATTCTCACATCTCAAGACATCAAAAACAATACCCTATAAGAATAGATGTATACAAACAAACAACCGTGTGCTTATTCTCACATCTCAATACAACAAAAACAACACCCTATAAGAGCCTTACTGCAGCTATTTTCATTCCTGGTCCAAATACAACCGACAAAATATAGAAGGTTCAGACATAAAATGATGCAATGTCTGATCTACCTAATCCCCCTAATAAGCATTCACCCAAACAATCATTCAAAGAGAATACTCTCAGCTTTCCCTAAAATTAGGTACCAGAGAAACACTGCAAGGGGGAAAATAAATAAAACGAACACTACAATAACAAGGAATTAAGCAGATTCAGAGGCCAGAGGAAAATTTACCACTATGAGTGAATTGGCTATTTATAGGAACCAAAAAACACTAAACATTTCAGGAAAAGCAACTATTGATACGCTTAACCCATTAAATAGTAAAATGGCTGACAGCCCGCAACCTATTACGGTCAAACATAAGAACTCCAAATCACCGTCTGATGTAAAACTCAAAGTTCAGGAAAAGGCATATATAGACCAGATGAAGTTACATCTGCAAATCTGTAGCATGAAATTAAAAATGTTGGTTATGATATCATTTAAAAAACTTCGATGAGAATATTTCACTCAATGGAGGGGGGAAGGGAGCAAATTTAGTCATCTAACATCCTGTCTCAGAAACAAAATGCATGAAATCCAGAGATCTAGCATAATCAAGTTCTGATGCAATTTAGATATTTCATATTTGTGAATTTCGGATATCATCATTGTCCAGAAAAATATGGGATATCATCAGAAATATTGATAGTACTTAATTGCCTATATACCAGAATGAGAATTAAAAACCTGCAGTGAAACGTATTAATAAAAGAGTGGGTGAGAAAAACCAACCTGCAAATGGTACAGAATCTCATGATTTAATGGAAGATTTCCATCAATTACACGATCTAAGTAACCTCGTATCTCTCGAAGCCTTGCATCCAACCCCTTCAAGGCTGCAAGCTTGCTAGTAACCTTTATCCATTGTAGATATGTTAGTCTTTTCTTTAAAATGCATTCCAAAGATGCAAACACAGATATCAAAAATAAAAAAAACAGTTACAATAGAATTACCTCAGTTGCAAGGGTGCTGATTGTTGTATCCTTGACATCCCTAAGCAAGTGCTCAACTCCTGTAAACACAATTAGGAAATATTTATAGGCCATATATTACATGCACCCGCTTTTTACAGTGTCTAGAGCATATGACGCTCAAACAGCAGATCATCTTCAAGTAACAGATGGACGTTTTAAAGATAAATGAAGACTTTGAACGTTTTACAATATCTAGAAACTATGGATTACAGAATGCTTTTGGGCCAAATGATTTCAATTGCTGACCTGACTAGTCAAAGAACAGCAATAAATATGTGCAAACTACTAGCAGTACCGCTTATGCTTTTGTTAAAATTATCAGAGAAGTGTGGTTATGAGAGAGAAATCTTTTTAATAACTATGAAAAACTAAAGTCGCTCAAACATGAAAAGCTCTCTGAAAATTCACTTCACGTTTCCTTAATCTTCCCCATCTAGCCTCCTCTCCTATTTTCCATTCTAGAATCCCAACAAGTTCTAAGGAATATGAAATTTCTAAACCCGCCTAGCCTGTCTACCATTGCCTGCCATGTCATCACTGCTTGCCATTCCCCACTGCCGCATTGCACAGATTCCCAACAGACCCACAGCTGCACCCTTCTACTCCATCTTTTTCCTATTCCCTCACCTTCCACTTTCCGATCTCCCTAGTTAGTCAAGACAGGCCCCACAGAAGTATTGACAGGTTCGAGTCAAAGTTTACCCAGGCTTGGCCAGTTTTACTAATAGCAGTTGGCTCAACCAGGCAGATGGTCACCTCTAAATACAATGGCTTCCTAATCCAACAACACACGAAATGCTTACCTATTTCCTCAACTTCATGAGCAGCAATTTCTGAAGGCACATGGACGAATACTTTTTGGCTTTTTTGGGTGGCGTTCTGGAATGAAAACATGCATATCAGTTAAGAAGGCTAGCATTCAACAACATCCTGCATACAGAAGAGGATTGCATCACATGTACTCCAGAAACCTCTGTTAGCTTACCTCTTTGACCTCTTCTACAGCATAGTACGCTTTGGTTGGTATTCCTAGCTCCTTTGGTTGGACATCAATAATCACCAAGACAGGATTAGGTACGTAGCTGCAGATTCAAAAACACATAGTGATAACAGAATTCCCAGACTTGTGGCTTTCAAAATAAAATAGAACAACGAAGAACTCATCATATGGTCCTAAATATCAAATTTTCGTTAAAAAAATAAATGCATCAACCAGCATATAACCAGAAAAAGAAAAAAAATCCAAAAACTACAGATTTATTATTAGTATTCAAGGCAATGCAAGCTGACTGGTCTTCACAAGCAAATTTTTTTGAATGAAGAATAACAAACTCCAAAAGGAGGGAGTGGGAGCGAACTGTTAGCCAACAAGAGACTTAATTGTCCTCCACACCCAACCAAGCTGAATTGAACACAAAACAGATACTTTGTGCTACCAAGATGCATCAAAGCAGGTCAGTTTACAAGGGAAAGAAAAAGATAACTATAAAAGAAAGCTTAAATGTTAAAAAAAACAAAAAAAAAAACTATTAACAAAAAGACTACAGTGCATGATAAAAGAGCTCTATCATCTTACTCATTAAATAAGGCATGAATATCCAAATCATTCTCCCGTAGTTTCGGACCAGTACTATACCAGCCAACCACATGTTCCTTGGCTGCAACAAAGACAAGTCATATTTTGCATGATAAGATATAATGAATAGAAAGGGACATAAAAGTGCAATAAGTGGAATCAGGGAAGCACCGTTTATTCTTTTGAACATGGCAAACATAGCTTCGTGATAATTATGGTCTAGAAACCAGATGCTTGGGTCTTTCTCATCTTCTTCAAAAGGAACTGCAAAACAAACATTGAAACACTGAGTTCATGACCTAATGAAGACACAATGTAAACAAGAAACTTTTCCCTCGTATCATGTGCAACTTAACAAAAGACTTGATAAGTGAAATTTAGATATCTAACAGGACTTGTAACAGGTTCAGATACTTAAGAGAGAGGAAGAATAATCATTTTTTCCCCCACCTCCAGCTGCGTTAGAGAATAAACTACAGACCTTCAGTTTTATATTGTACCATTATACAGTGAGAAGAGAATGTCTACTCCCTTCTTTCCGACTCATAAATTTTCAATTAAGATGCGTGCACAGATGCCCACTAGGCACATCCGAAAAAACTAATTTAATCGTTTGGTCATTTTATTACTTGCTTGATTTGCAATCGCTATCAGAGATCAGATTAGTCCTATCCGATAAATCCCCACCCCCCCTTCTCCCCCCCTCTCTCTGTGAGCGCGCACGCGCGCGGGGGCGCGTACGCACACAAGACTATACAAGCAATGGAGGTTTCAACTTTGTCTCCAGACATGAGACATGTGAACGCGTACGCACACAAGACTCTATACAAGCAATGGAGGTTTCAACTTTGTCTCCAGACATGATACATGTGAACTGGAGACAAAAACCTTATCAATGATCCCAAAAGTCAAATCAGTGTCTTGTTAACCTGGTTCGACTTTTCTATTAGTCCCCATGGTGTTTTTTGGGGGGGTGGGGGCGAAGGAAAAGCATCTACACTACAGAAGAGAATTCAACTACCAAGTTTCTCATCTATTCCATAACATTAATTGATATCATCCTAATACATGTTGAAACAGGACACGAACATCACCAAAATGCCATTCGGGGCAGGTTTAATACAAAATCGTGATGATTATAACTTTGATTTTGGAGATTAGCTAACTGTTCGTCAGGGTTATTCGTAGAGGAAACTACACTCACGTCAACGGCCCCAGCATGAAGACTTCATAAACAATTTCGGGGCAATGGCAAGAAGATCGAGATCGAGATCGAGATCGAGAGAGTAAAGTACAGAAGAAATAGACCTGCGTAGCTGTTGGTGACGTCGACGGTGCCGCGGGAGGTGGTGCCGAGGAGGGCGCCGATGACGCGCTTGCTGCTGTCGCGGGCGACGCGGTTGTAGTGGTCGACGATGCTCAGCAGCACCAGCGGGTGCACCACCACCTTCTCCACCGCCCGCGCCGAGATCTGCTGCGTCTTTATCACGTCCATATCTCTCTCCCCAACACCTTTCCTTCTTCTTCTTCTTCTTCTTCTTCCCTGGCCCTCTCTCGCCCTCCTTTCCTCGCCCTAGGGTTTTTACCGTGCTTCTATTGTCTTCGATTTCTCTTCCCCGTTGATCTACAGAACTATACAGAAAGTGGAGCTGTTCAGTAATGAAAGAAGGCCGACCCGATAAGATCCAGGACTCCGATCACTTTTCGGGGCTTGGGCTGTGCCGTTTCGTATACTGACTGATATACCTTGCCAACTTGATTAACAAGTAACCGTTTTTTTATTATTATTTTTGTTTTATTGTTCTTATTTTGGCCCGTTTAGCCGAGTTTCTCCGAAATGGGTGGAACCGGACCCGAAACTAAATAAGTTTTTATGGGCAGGGTCTTATTTAGGCCGGCCTTTACGTATTTATAATGTAATTTGTACTTCTGCCAGGCTTCGAAATTTAGGTCCAAAGTAATTTTGGGCCTATTAGGCTTCCCAGCTTGAGCCAGCGCAAAACCCAAAAATTGTTTGTTGCTTTTGTGCATATATTTGTAATATCGATATTGCAATTAATCAGTTTAGATGTACTCATTTTCTTGTCCCACTTAAAAGCAGTCCAACTCCCTTTTACCTACTAGTGTAAAATGGATTTTAATACTATAAATTTATACATATTATTATTCTATAATTTATACTATCATATTGTTTAATCAATACCTATACTCACCATACACGAGTTGGTGTTTTCTCCTTCTTCTTAATTTTTTTTATGCTCCACATGGCTGGCTTTCCGCCCAGGAACAATTTGTCCTCCATAATCTCATCTTTCCTCGTAAACAATGAGAAAATATTTTTATTTAAATTAATTTACGTAATAAACGAGGTTAATAAAATTCTATAAAAAAAATTAAAAGAATAATGAGAAATTATTTAATATCTACGACATTACGCGTTGCTCCTTAACTGGTTTTAATACGAGTTATTTGTTTGTACATTATAGTGCAATAATATATACAGAGTTGTATACTTTATTTACGTTGGATTTATCTTATAAAATGGCCTGAAAATAAGATATCAGATTTTTGGACTACATTCGTACTAGACTTTATTTACTTTTAAAATTTTCACGCTGATATCCGGCCCGAGGCCTACTAAGGCCCAGTTGGTAATGTGTTATACTTTAGAAGACCCAAATAGATAGTCCGCAATACAATATGCATTTTTGATTAAAAAAATACATATTTCAGGTATGAATTTTGGTTCATCCCCGTAGTTTTAGTTCAATCGGAAATCGGAATGCCGGCGGGCACTTTGGTCACGCCACGGTCGGCACCATGCTCTCGAGGCAAGGCTAAGATCGAATCCGAAATGCACTGGGTCCGCTTAGACAACAATTATGCTCGATCCGACGGAGACTGCAGTACTGGATGGGACTTAAAAAAAGAGAAAAAAAAAACAAAAAACAAAAAAAAAGAAAAAAAGGGAAAAAAAAGGGCGGGGCCCCAAAATTCACCCTCGCTTTACCTTCCCGCCAAAACGTCCTAATTTTCTGCTGGCTCCACGCGTCCTCGCCGCGCTACCCTCTATCTCCTTCCTCGGCGTGGGAGTGGAGCGGCAATGGAGATGGACGTCCCCGGGGCCGAAGAGCTCGAGTGGCTCGAAAGCAACGCCCTCCTCCTTCCCGAAGAAGGAGAGTACGACGAAGAGGAATACCCGCCGGAGGAAGATCGAGAGGACCGGCAACCTCGAATCGATCCGGATAACCATGTCGACGGCAGAAAACGGCTCCGGCCCGACGATGACAGCGAGGCGGAATACTCTACGGTGCTTCCGCGCGAAGAGGAAGTGGGGAATAAAAGGAGAGCCTTGGAAGAGGAGTCGGACTGGCTTCGATATCCGCCGCCAAAGGATGCGTGTGACGCCCCACTTCCCAGGGGGTCACCCATCCTAGAACTACTCTAGCTCTAGCACGCTTAACTCTCATGTTCCTCTTGGATCTTGCTACCATCCAAAATGGTATAGCCGGGTTAGAGATTTAGTCCTATTATATCATTTGTATAGAGGACTAATCCAAATTCCGGGGGTGTCACATTCTTCCCCCCTTTAAGCCCTGACGTCCACGTCAGGCTCAAGCACACTCACAAGCACCAGGCGATGTGAGACTCGTCTCGCTAGCCTTAGCCGACCTTGTGAGGAGCTGCACTCCACTGACAACGGTCATTAGTCGGGGAGCCTCGCTCTACCCGCTATATAACCCTCGCTCAGCCGAAACTCATCTCACATTTCCGGCTGGTGAATGGCTCTGATACCAATTGTGACGCCCCACTTCCCAGGGGGTCACCCATCCTAGAACTACTCTAGCTCTAGCACGCTTAACTCTCATGTTCCTCTTGGATCTTGCTACCATCCAAAATGCTATAGCCGGGTTAGAGATTTAGTCCTATTATATCATTTGTATAGAGGACTAATCCAAATTCCGGGGGTGTCACAATGCGTCTGCCGGTGCGGCACCGGAGGAGGACGTCCATGTGCTTGATGCGGCAGAGGAGAAGATCATCTCGCGGTTTGCTTGGGAGATCGAGGGGGAGTGTTTGCCGGTGACTGGGCCTAGCGGAGAGAGGGTGTATGCTAAGATGTGCTCGACTGATACAGGCGTGGTTCGCAGCAAATCAGCCGCAGCAAAATCTACAAACGGTCAGATCTATATCATTTTTTTCCGTAAATTTTGTAAACTATTGTATCTTTCTACTGCTGCTTGCTCTGAATCTGTGAAATCTGTTGTTGCTGCTTTTTTTCCCCCTTCATTTAAACCATTTTTAGTTCTCAGCAATGTGAATTTCTTACGGTTGCTAGCATGCATTAAGTTATCCTTTCTCTTACCTTTTTTTTTTTTTATTTTTTTTTTATTTTTATATTGTAAGCATGCTGCAATCAAAACAAATTTGCAACATGGTTGGACGTGATTTGTGATCTTTAATTGATACATTTTGGGGTTAATTTGGAGTCGCATGAACGGGCCACGTGCTGTTGTGCTGCGTGCTTGAAGACGCATCTGCACAGCTCGTTTTCAATGTTTTATTGAATATTTTACCTGGCACTTTCTAGGATTTGAAGATTTAGACTACTGAGAAGCCCACTAACTTTTTAGAGATAGATGCCTTAATAGAATCAAGCGAGCATTTTACCAGTAGGCTAAGCATATTTGATAGATACCCAGATCTCCTGTTCGCTCTAAATATCTCTGATGAAACCATGTGCAGTGGATTGTGTGCTGGGTGAGGGGGTTGTGGTAGGGTTTTATCTCCAGCAAATCAGCAATACCATAATACCGAATCACATTCGGCATTTTCCATCTATGATAGGGAATCTACGGACCACGTGAAAATCCAGTCGGTAAATAAAAATAAAGCCCATTTGATACAGCTGCAGCAGCTGAAAATTACTACTATTCATAATAATAACAACTATAGCAGCAGTAATACTACTAGCAATAATAATAACAGTCGTAATAGTTATAATCAATGCTGGCTTGAAGGTTGATATGCATAAAAATTAGGATAGGCAACAGTAAAAACCTTATAAGCATCCTTAAAAAAGAAACCCACTAGCCCAACTGATAGGACAAGCACCATAAAGTTGCCAGCTAAGACAATTTCCTGGCCAGAACTTCAAAACGAATCTAAAATACTTTCAAAAAGTTAACTTCCCGTAAAAAACATGGCAAATATCATTAGATCCACCTAGAAAGCTTATGGACCCAGGAAACAATTAGGTTCGATAAAATTGTAAAATAACTTCAAAGCGCTATAAAGAATAAATTCTTAATTAAACAGCAAAAGTAATAAATTCGGTTGTAATACGAACAGTACCGACCGAACTAGATAATTTGATTTCTCTTTTTTTCTCGGACACTCTCCCGTATGCTATGAATTTAATAAATAA
Source organism: Tillandsia fasciculata (assembly GCA_029168755.2). Lineage (NCBI taxonomy): Eukaryota > Viridiplantae > Streptophyta > Magnoliopsida > Poales > Bromeliaceae > Tillandsia > Tillandsia fasciculata. The sequence goes on from CM054951.1 coordinate 16,915,396, forward strand.
TTTTACCAGAATACACGTGAGTAGGTGGCAGGACCAGTACCCATTTATATAGATTATATATCAATTTTTCATCAAAGCCTGATTAAAATTCTATTTAATTTAAATAGATGAAAAAGAGATAAGACTATACTATATTAAATAATTCTATATTTTTTTGAATTGATCCTTATCTATAGTAAATATAAATTTAAATATAATTAATTAGTCCACATATATAGAAATCCTAACAATCTCTCACTTGACTTATATTAATTATATTTCATGAACGAATTTTCTATACTCCAAATTTTATTGCGCATTATAAAAAACTTTATGGTCAAATATTTTAGAATTCACTTGATCCTTAACTCAAACTAAAAGACTACAATGATAAGAACTATGGCGGTCCACCTCTCTATATTGAAATTTTTTTTTCATAATTACCATATCATCTTCATCTTCTAGCCAAGTGCTTTATATGGTACAACTTTATGAATGAACTAAAAATCATATGTCCATTCGTTAACAGACAAAACTTTATGTCTATTAAACGGTCCAAATACAACTGCATCAAAACTGTAACTTTATTGAAAAAAAAATAATAATAATGTTATAATTTTATACATCATAAGAACTAATTAGACCCAGACTACAAACATGATCTTTATATGACCCAGGTGCTAGCCCCTTGCTCATTGGGTCTGTTATCATACACTTGGTACTGATGTATTCAATTCTAACGTATCCTTCATCTATCTTCTCTCTCACAACAAAATACTTGGTATCCAAGTGTTTACACCCCGTTGTAATTTTGTTGTTATTGGCAAAGAAAACTGCAGCTGAACTATCACAGAAAATCTTTATTGGACGAGCAATAGAGTCCACAATCTTTAAGTCTGTGATAAAATTCCTAAGCCAAATAGCCTATGATGTGGTCTCATAACATGCAATGTACTCTGCAGCCATGGTCGAAGGAGCAGTAATACTTTATTTGCTGCTCTTCCATGAAATTGATCCACCAGCAAGCAGAAAAATATACCTAATTGTACACCTTCTGGTATTTGGGGCATCCCGCAAAATTAGAGTCCGAATATCCGATCAGCTCCTAATAATCTTTCCAATGCACGTACCTGGATTACTTTGATACCTGCCAAACAATCCAACGACAAAAGCAATATCCGAACGTGTGCACGTCTGTGCATACATAAGACTACCGTGCATACATAAAACTACCGACTGCAGAGGCATATGGTATATTTTTTCATCTGTCCAATTTCAAATTGATTCTTGGAACATTGAAAAGTATTAAGCTTATCCCCTTTCTGAACGGAAGCAGCACTCCCCTTTCTGAACGGGAGCAACACTCAGTTTACAATTATGCATTTCAAAATTTTCCAAAAATAAAAGATTATTAGAATTTTCATTTATATAGCCTTATTAATTATATTTAAATTTAAATTTATTATAGATAACACCAATCCTAAAAGATATAGAATTACTTGATATTGTATATCTTATCACTTTTTCATCTATTTAAATTAAATAGAATCCTACTCAGATTTTAATGAAAAGTCAATCTAGAATCTATATAAAAGAGTATTGATCCTACTGATAAGATTATTCATTAAATTCACACCATACGAAAAAGTATCTGAAAAAAAAAAGTTCGTATTGCAACTAAATTTCTTACTTCCGCTGTTTAATCAAGAATTCCTTTTCTATGACGCTCTGGTAAGTTATTTTACAGTTTTATTTATTGAGATGCAGAGTTCAGAATTAAAATTACCGCAATCCAAAGCCCCTATTAGTGGTGTAAGTAATTTGTATATTCCGCAGGAATACACCACAAATTTTTTTATGTAAAAGATAACCCCTCCAAGGACAAGGATGTCTCTACCATTACCAACTTGAAAGATGAATAAATGACATTTGTAGAAGTCTGGTATTTTGATCATCCACCAAAAGTATACGGCTCGATATCAGAAAGAAGCCTCAAGTGGGAAGGACATCAATGTAGCCCCTTCGGGGGAACAACTCAAAGTTCAACTATTTAAATCGCAAAACCAGCAACCATGTGCGGAACCAACGTCGAAAGACACTCAGTTAGCCCCTTCGGGGGAACAACTCAAAGTTCAACTATTTAAATCTCAAAACCAGCAACCATGTGTGGAACCAACGTCGAAAGACACTCAATTTTTAGCTGCCCGCTGCGGTTGGTATGGCGGTGGGTGGCTTAAGAGTCCTCTACCTTCTCGTGCTCCTTGTTCAGCACCTGTTATCATATCAAAATATCATCATAAGCTTCATTAGTGATATAGAAGGTTCAGACATAAAATGATGCAATGTCTGATCTACCTCATCCCCCTAATAAGCATTCACCCAAACAATCATTCAAAGAGAATACTCTCAGCTCTCCCCAAAATTAGGTACCAGAGAAACACTGCAAGGGGGAAAATAAATAAAAAGAACACTAGGGGTGCGTTTGGAACGGGGTTAAGCTGGAATTGGCTAAACCGGGGATAGGTATAAAGTTAGGAACTAGAGCTTAATTTCGTTTGGGGATGGTTCCAGGGATAAGAGAATTTGTGTTTGATTTATTAATGAGAAATAGGAGGATAAAGAGGATAAAATGGGTAAATTACCTTTTTGCCCCCAAGAGTTAATATGTGATAAAAATTGTTAAAAATTGATTAGTTCGTTTTAATTAATAGATTAATAGTTTAAAAAAATAAAAGTAAAATTATAATCGTAATTAAAATATATTATTTAAAAATAATACATTTAATTTAATAATTAATTTTTTCAACTTAAAATTTAAATTTAAAATATAAAATTTCAACATTTTAATTTTAAGACTTACAATTTTATAATATTAATTTTAAATAATGAATTTTTAATATAATTTTTTTTTTAAAATTCATAAAATTCGTATATTTGATAAATATTTGTAAATGTGTACCAACGTGCTTTATTATGTCATTAAAATTTGCTAACCTCGTTTTTCTCGTCTTAATTAATGAATTATTGGTTTAAGAAAATATAAATAAATTTATAATCATAATTATAATGTATTATTATAAAATAATACATTTAATTTAATAATTATTCTGTTCAACTTAAAATTAAAATTTAAAATTTAAAATTTCAACATTTTAATTTTAATATTTATAATTATATAATATTAATTTTAAAAAATTAATTTTTAACTTAATTTTTTTTTAAAATTCACAAAATTCATATATTTGATAAATATTTGTAAATTTGTACCAACGAGCTTTATTATGTCATTAAAATTTGCTAAGCTCGTTTTTCTCATCTTAATTAATAGATTATTGGTTTAAGAAAATATAAATAAATTTATAATCATAATTAAAATGTATTATTTAAAAATTTTACATTTAATTTAAAATTAACTTTTTTCAAATTAAAATTAATAGATTAATGGTTTAAAAAAATGTGATAACAATTGTTAAAATCTAATTATTTCGTTTTAATTAATAGATTAATGGTTTAAAAAAATAAAAATAAAATTATAATCATAATTAAATTATATTATTTAAAAACAATATTTAATTTAATATATAATTTTTTCAAATTAAAATTTAAATTTAAAATATAAAATTTCATCATTTTAATTTTAAGATTTAAAATTTTATAATATTTATTTTAAATAATGAATTTTATAATATTTATTTTAAATAATAAATTTAAAATTTTATAATATTAATTTGTGATGATAAGAGTGTATTAGGAAGAGAGAAAGAAGGTAGGATGAAGGAAAAGAGAGAGAGGAGAGAGAAATTTGTGATGATGAGAGTGTATTGGGAAGAGAGAAATGAGGGAAGAGGAGAGAGAGTGAGGAGAGAGTTTTTATTAAAATAATATGTTGGGATGAGATAAAGTAGATAAGAATGGTAATATGGTAAAAATTTTTATAGTAAAATAATAGGATGAGATTTGTTATACCAGCTATTCTCCTTGTTCTGGGTTAAGCAATACCAGATGGTTCCTGGAGCGTTTGGAAGAATAAAGGGGATAAGCCCGCTATTCCCGTTCCCGTTCCAATAACAAACGGAGCCTAGAATAACAAGAAATTAAGCAGATTCAGAGGCCAGAAGAAAATTTACCACTATGAGTGAATTGGCTATTTATAGGAACCAAAAAACACTAAACATTTCAGGAAAAGCAACTATTGATACGCTTAACCCATTAAATAGTAAAATGGCTGACCGCAACCTATTACGGTCAAACATAAGAACTCCAAATCACCGTCTGATGTAAAACTCAAAGTTCAGGAAAAGGCATATATAGACCAGATGAAGTTACATCTGCAAATCTGTAGCATGAAATTAAAAATGTTGGTTTTGTATCGTGAATATATGATATCATTTAAAAAACTTCGATGAGAATATTTCACTCAATGGAGGGGGGGGGAGCAAATTTAGTCATCTAACATCCTGTCTCAGAAACAAAATGCATGAAATCCAGAGATCTAGCATAATCAAGTTCTGATGCAATTTAGATATTTCATATTTGTGAATTTCGGATATCATCATTGTCCAGAAAAATATGGGATATCATCAGAAATATTGATAGTACTTAATTGCCTATATACCAGAATGAGAATTAAAAACCTGCAGTGAAACGTATTAATAAAAGAGTGGGTGAGAAAAACCAACCTGCGAATGGTACAGAATCTCATGATTTAATGGAAGATTTCCATCAATTACACGATCTAAGTAACCTCGCATCTCTCGAAGCCTTGCATCCAACCCCTTCAAGGCTGCAAGCTTGCTAGTAACCTTTATCCATTGTAGATATGTTAGTCTTTTCTTTAAAATGCATTCCAAAGATGCAAACACAGATATCAAAAATAAAAAAAACAGTTACAATAGAATTACCTCAGTTGCAAGGGTGCTGATTGTTGTATCCTTGACATCCCTAAGCAAGTGCTCAACTCCTGTAAACACAATTAGGAAATATTTATAGGCCACATATTACATGCACCCGCTTTTTACAGTGTCTAGAGCATATGACGCTCAAACAGCAGATCATCTTCAAGTAACAGATGGAGGTTTTAAAGATAAATGAAGACTTTGAACGTTTTACAATATCTAGAAACTATGGATTACAGAATGCTTTCGGGCCAAATGATTTCAATTGCTGACCTGACTAGTCAAAGAACAGCAATAAATATGTGCAAACTACTAGCAGTACCGCTTATGCTTTTGTTAAAATTATCAGAGAAGTGTGGTTATGAGAGAGAAATCTTTTTAATAACTATGTAAAACTAAAGTCGCTCAAACATGAAAAGCTCTCTGAAAATTCACTTCACGTTTCCTTAATCTTCCCCATCTAGCCTCCTCTCCTATTTTCCATTCTAGAATCCCAACTAGTTCTAAGGCATATGAAATTTCTAAACCCGCCTAGCCTGTCTACCATTGCCTGCCATGGCATCACTGCTTGCCATTCCCCACTGCCGCATTGCACAGATTCCCAACAGACCCACAGCTGCACCCTTCTGCTCCATCTTTTTCCTATTCCCTCACCTTCCACTTTCCGATCTCCCTAGTTAGTCAAGACAGGCCCCACAGAAGTATTGACAGGTTTGAGTCAAAGTTTACCCAGGCTTGGCCAGTTTTACTAATAGCAGTTGGCTCAACCAGGCAGATGGTCACCTCTAAATACAATGGCTTCCTAATCCAACAACACACGAAATGCTTACCTATTTCCTCAACTTCATGAGCAGCAATTTCTGAAGGCACATGGACGAATACTTTTTGGCTTTTTTGGGTGGCGTTCTGTAATGAAAACATGCATATCAGTTAAGAAGGCTAGCATACAACAACATCCTGCATACAGAAGAGGATTGCATCACATATACTCCAGAAACCTCTGTTTGCTTACCTCTTTGACCTCTTCTACAGCATAGTGCGCTTTGGTTGGTATTCCTAGCTCCTTTGGTTGGACATCAATAATCACCAAGACAGGATTAGGTACGTAGCTGCAGATTCAAAAACACATAGTGATAACAGAATTCCCAGACTTGTGGTTTTCCAAATAAAATAGAACAACGAAGAACTCATCATATGGTCCTAAATATCAAATTTTCGTTAAAAAAATAAATGCATCAACCAGCATATAACCAGAACAAGAAAGAAAATCCAAAAACTACAGATTTATTATTAGTATTCAAGGCAATGCAAGCTGACTGCTCTTCACAAGCAAATTTTTTTGAATGAAGAATAACAAACTCCAAAAGGAGGGAGTGGGAGCGAACTGTCAGCCAACAAGAGACTTAATTGTCCTCCACACCCAACCAAGCTGAATTGAACACAAAACAGATACTTTGTGCTACCAAGATGCGTCAAAGCAGGTCAGTTTACAAGGGAAAGAAAAAGATAACTATAAAAGGAAGCTTAAATGTTAAAAAAAACAAAAAAAAAACTATTAACAAAAAGACTACAGTGCAAGATAAAAGAGCTCTATCATCTTACTCATTAAACAAGGAATGAATATCCAAATCATTCTCCCGTAGTTTCGGACCAGTACTATACCAGCCAACCACATGTTCCTTGGCTGCAACAAAGACAAGTCATATTTTGCATGATAAGATATAATGAATAGAAAGGGACATAAAAGTGCAATAAGTGGAATCAGGGAAGCACCGTTTATTCTTTTGAACATGGCGAACAAAGCTTCGTGATAATTATGGTCTAGAAACCAGATGCTTGGGTGTCACGCCCCGGGTGTAAACCAGAACCCGGGCCCGCCAACAGATCCGCCGTGCACACAGAATTTTCCATGTACACGAAGCGCTGGTAACCTGCTCAGATAGATAATATACAATGGAAGAGCATAAACAGAGCTGAACTAATAGAACTAACAGTAATCTCAGACTAAAGTAAACTGTAAACTGAAATAAAAGTACAATATACTCCCAGCTCACCATAAATATACAACTAGCTGGCCAAAGCCAGACCCAAAAGTAAACTACTGTAGTCTGAGATACAAAAGGGGAGTACAGTAAAAGTCTAGCTAATCTCTCGCTCGAGGTAGACGATCTAGCTAGTCGGCAATCCTCTTACCTCGATCTGCCGCTGAAGGCCCAGCAGCTCCCACGGTCGACTCTGCGAGACAAAGGAGAAAAGAGGACAAGAAACAACAATAATGGGGGTGAGAACTACTAGATAAACCAGTAGCCTCCCCTAGTGGGTAAAATCTCTAATGCTGACGCACCCACTAGGAATAAAGAGGCAAAAAGGAGAAAACAGTGATATGCAATAAAGACTGCTGGAAAAGGAACTACCACTACTATGCCTCTAAATGCAGTGCCAAAAGATAACTGTATGTATGCAACTACAAAGCTGACTGCCCAAGGAAACCCAATCAGAGGGCCAGGAAATGCTGGCACTGCCTGCTCTGTCATCACTCACAACTCACCAACTGTGTCATCACTCACAACTCACCAACTGACCGGCACCGTCACGGTCAAAAGCCTACTCCGGAGTGGCACTCGAGGGGAGCGACCCACACGAGTAAAGTATCTCTGTATCAAGCATCTCTGTAACCAATGTCTCACAATAGCAGGACTGGATCAAGACTATGATCAAGGTGGGAATTCCGTCCACTAATGAAATCCCGATCGGATGCAACAGTATTCAATAAGTGGGAAACACCATCCACTAGAGAAGTCTAATACCCAATCTGATGCGATAGTACTCAAAAGTGGGAAACTCCATCCACTAATGCAACCCTGATCCCCAATCTGAGGTGATAATAACATCCGGTCAACCGCCCAAAATCCGCGGTCACCGCTGAACCCATAGACCCCAACCCGATAAGGTAAAAACATCTGGTCGACCGCCTAATATCCGCGGTTACCACTTTACCCCATAATCCCCCAAGAAGAGTCTAAACTGTCCCAGACTCGAGATCCAGCTATACTATCTCAAGATCCCGATCCGACTCGATCATCATGCATCGATAGAGAAGAATAACAATAAAGCATGTTTTCTCCTAAGTCAAATCCCATCATATAGTGCTGCAGTAAAATAGTGGCATAACAAGTTGATCAAATAAGCATGCAAGTGTTCTCTTTTGAAAGCATTTAGAAAGCGACTAAGATTTCATATAAAGAATCATTTTAAAATAATAAGAGGTTACATATCTGCATGCGGTTTAAGATATAGCAGTTATCCAACTTTATTGTCCCAGATTTATCACCTAGAAGCTACCAATTAATTTAGGGGGGGTCAATGCACTAGGTTCAAATACCACAAGTTAGCCATCACATTTGTAAATGGGAAACTCTATTATTCCTAGTGTGCAAGTCAACAAAGAGGAAAACGCAACCACCCACCTCGAAAAGCGTGTACAATGTACCCAGAAAATACCCGCTGTCCTCTAAGCGAACAATATCCTACAACATCACACAAGTGTACACGGTGTAAAAATTACAAGTTCCAAACACACAATTGTTGTTTTTACAATCAGCACGCAAAACGAGGAATTTCACCTCTGTCCCGAGCTCCTAAAATCCCAGAAAAATCACGGTTGCGTTCCTCGCGAAAAGTAGCCCAAAATCGACTCTTGAATCACCTCGATCTGATATTCCTACGCGGAGAAACAATTCAGCGAAGTCGCCGCTGTCCAAAAGCCCAAACAGCAAAATAGGGGGTCAAATCACCTCGGGAACCGTGCCAAGCTTGCGGAATCCAGAAAAATCATCAACACGAAAAACGAAGCTCTACCTCTTAGGAACACACCGGCGAAGAAATCGTCGAAATAGGACTCCTGTACTGCGCAGGGGACTCCTCGGACTGAAATGCGACGATAACGGGCCGAAATGGGGGAAAACCGAGGCACACTGTAAAATCCGAAACGCCGCTGTCGATCTTCCAGAAAATCTGGGAACGCACCACGAGGTAGAAAAATATGAGAGGAAAAACTTCCCTAAAGGTCCCTCCCTCCCATTCTCTCTCTAGCTCTCGGAAAAAGCAAGAGAAGAGGGGAGGGGAGGCCTATTTATAGGCCCAAAAGGAACAAATGGGAAATTCCCATTATGTCCCAATTTTCGGGCGCTCGGCCCGTTTCGGGCTGCTACAGTGCGGCCCGGCCCTCCGATTTCCGGGCGGCTACAGTGCGGCCCAGCCCAACCCGGGCCGCACACGGGATCCCCGCCCGTCCGACCGCCTGACCAACCCGGCCCAGGGCCCGCCACGCGTCCGCCAAACAGGCGGCAGCCGTGCGGGCCCAGCGGGGAGGCGCCACGCGTCCCCCCTGCGGGGCGGCGGGGTGGGTGGCGCCCGCCAATGGCAGGGCGCCACGTGGCGGGCGCTTCCCCGCCCGACACGCCCGCCGCCTGCGCACCTGCGCCGCGCGTGCGTACGGCCGCGTGCGTACGGCCGCAGGCGCGCGCCTGCGGGTGCACCGCGCGCACCTGCGCCGTCCAACCCGGGGCCGCCACGTGGCGCGCCCCGGTGCACCGTGCACCGCGCCCCACACCACGCCTGCCCGGCCTGCCCGCGCACCCTCCCGTGCGCCGCGCGCCCTGGACCGGACCAACCGGCACCTGCCACGTGGCCCGCCGGTGCACCGTGCACCGGTGGCCCGTTCCGTGGACCGGGAGTGGCGCGCCGGCCCAATAAGAGGCCGCCACGTGTCCCTGGCCGGTCCACAAGTCCCCCCGTGCACCATTTTGCACAGAAAACTTCCGGGGGTCCTTTTTGGGCATCCGGACTCCAAATTAAATAAGTAAATAGCCGTTTTCAAGCGTTTTTCCGCGCTGAATCCAAATACCGCCTCCGTTCAGCCTGATTCCACTCCAAAAATTCGGCAAAGTCAGCCGAAGGTCAGGCTTGCTTCCAAATCCACTCTAAGTCCAAACAACACATCACTTTGACATGTTGGGGCCCCACACACCACTAACAGGTGTTCTACACCCCGAAACAGGGGAAAAGCCACAGGAAAACCTGGGACACTACATTGGGTCTTTCTCATCTTCTTCAAAAGGAACTGCAAAACAAACATTGAAACACTGAGTTCATGACCTAATGAAGACAATGTAAACAAGAAACTTTTCCCTCGTATCATGTGCAACTTAACAAAAGACTTGATAAGTGAAATTTAGATATCTAACAGGACTTGTAACAGGTTCAGATACTTAAGAGAGAGGAAGAATAATCATTTTTTCCCCCACCTCCAGCTGCGTTAGAGAATAAACTACAGACCTTCAGTTTTATATTGTACCATTATACAGTGAGAAGAGAATGTCTACTCCCTTCTTTCCGACTCATAAATTTTCAATAAAGATGTGTGTACAGATGCCCACTAGGCACATCCGAAAAAACTAATTTAATCATTAGGTCATTTTATTACTTGCTTGATTTGCAATCGCTATCAGAGATCAGATTAGTCCTATCCGAGAAATTCCCCCCCCCCCTCTCTCTCTCTCTGTGAGAGCGCACGCGCGCGGGGGCGCGTACGCACACAAGCTCTATACAAGCAATGGAGGTTTCAACTTTGTCTCCAGACATGAGACATGTGAACGCGTACGCACACAAGACTCTATACAAGCAATGGAGGTTTCAACTTTGTCTCCAGACATGATACATGTGAACTGGAGACAAAAACCTTATCAATGATCCCAAAAGTCAAATCAGTGTCTTGTTAACCTGGTTCGACTTTTCTATTAGTCCCCATTGTGTTTTTTGGGGGGGTGGGGGGGAAGGAAAAGCATCTACACTACAGAAGAGAATTCAACTACCAAGTTTCTCATCTATTCCATAACATTAATTGATATCATCCTAATACATGTTGAAACAGGACACGAACATCACCAAAATGCCATTCGGGGCAGGTTTAATACAAAATCGTGATGATTATAACTTTGATTTTGGAGATTAGCTAAATGTTCGTCAGGGTATTCGTAGAAGAAACTACAATCACGTCAACGGCCCCAGCATGAAGACTTCATAAACAATTTCGGGGCAATGGCAAGAAGATCGAGATCGAGATCGAGATCGAGATCGAGATCGAGATCGAGATCGAGAGAGTAAAGTACAGAAGAAATAGACCTGCGTAGCTGTTGGTGACGTCGACGGTGCCGCGGGAGGTGGTGCCGAGGAGGGCGCCGATGACGCGCTTGCTGCTGTCGCGGGCGACGCGGTTGTAGTGGTCGACGATGCTCAGCAGCACCAGCGGGTGCACCACCACCTTCTCCACCGCCCGCGCCGAGATCTGCTGCGTCTTTATCACGTCTATATCTCTCTCCCCAACACCTTTCCTTCTTCTTCTTCTTCTTCTTCCCTGGCCCTCTCTCGCCCTCCTTTCCTCGCCCTAGGGTTTTTACCGTGCTTCTATTGTCTTCGATTTCTCTTCCGTCCCCGTTGATCTACAAAACTATACAGAAAGTGGGGCTGTTCAGTAACGAAAGAAGGCCGACCCGATAAGATCCAGGACTCCGATCACTTTTCGGGGCTTGGGCTGTGCCCTTTCGTATACTGATATACCTTACCAACTTGATTAACAAGTAACCGTTTTTTTAATTATTATTTTTGTTTTATTGTTCTTATTTTGGGCCGTTTAGCCGAGTTTCTCGGAAATGGGTGGAACCGGACCCGAACCTAAATAAGTTTTTATGGGCCGGGTCTTATTTAGGCCGGCCTTTACTTATTTATAATGTAATCTTGTACTTCTGCCAGGCTTCGAAATTTAGGTCCAAAGTTATTTTGGGCCTATTAGACTTCCGAGCTTGAGCCAGCGCAAAAACCAAAAATTGTTTGTTGCTTTTGTGCATATATTTGTATTATCGATATTGCAATTAATCAGTTTAGATGTATATTTTCTTGTCCCACTTAAAAAGCAGTCCAACTCCCTTTTACCTACTAGTGTTAAATGGATTTTAATACTATAAATTTATACATATTATTATTTTATAATTTATACTATCATATTGTTTAATCAATATCTATACTTACCATACGAGTTGGTGTTTTCTTCTCCTTCTTTTTTTTTATGCTCCACATGGCTGGCTTTCCGCCCAGGAACAATTTGTCGTCCATAATCTCATCTTTCCTCGTAAACAATGAGAAAATATTTTTATTTAAATTAATTTACGTAATAAATGAGGTTAATAAAATTCTATAAAAATATTAAAAAAATAATGAGAAATTATTTAATATCTACGCCATTACGCGTTGCTCCTTAAGTGGTTTTAATATATACAGAGTTGTATACTTTATTTACGTTGGATTTATCTTATAAAATGGCCTGAAAATAAGACTCGATATGTGTATCAGATTTTTGGACTACATTCGTACTAGACTTTATTTACTTTTAAAATTTTCACGCTGATATCCGGCCCGAGGCCTACTAAGGCCCAGTTGGTAATGAGTTATACTTTAGAAGACCCAAATAGATAGCCCGCAATACAATATGCATTTTTGATTAAAAAAATACATATTTCAGGTATGAATTTTGGTTCATCCCCGTAGTTTTAGTTCAATCGGAAATCGGATTGCCGGCGGGCACTTTGGTCACGCCACGGTCGGCACCATGCTCTCGAGGCAAGGCTAAGATCGAATCCGAAATGCACTGGGTCCGCTTAGACAACAATTATGCTCGATCCGACGGAGACTGCAGTACTGGACGGGACTTAAAAAAAAGAAAAAAAAAAAAAAAAAAAAAAAAAAAAAGGGCGGGCCCCAAAATTCACCCTCGCTTTACTTTTCCCGCCAAAACGTCCTAATTTTCTGCTGGCTCCACGCGTCCTCGCCGCGCTACCCTCTATCTCCTTCCTCGGCGTGGGAGTGCAGCGGCAATGGAGATGGACGTCCCCGGGGCCGAAGAGCTCGAGTGGCTCGAAAGCAACGCCCTCCTCCTTCCCGAAGAAGGAGAGTACGACGAAGAGGAATACCCGCCGGAGGAAGATCGAGAGGACCGGCAACCTCGAATCGATCCGGATAACCATGTCGACGGCAGAAAACGGCTCCGGCCCGACAATGACAACGAGGCGGAATACTCTACGGTGCTTCCGCGCGAAGAGGAAGTGGGGAATAAAAGGAGAGCCCTGGAAGAGGAGTCGGACGAGGACTGGCTTCGATATCCGCCGCCAAAGGATGCGGCTGCCGGTGCGGCACCGGAGGAGGACGTCCATGTGCTTGATGCGGCAGAGGAGAAGATCATCTCGCGGTTTGCTTGGGAGATCGAGGGGGAGTGTTTGCCGGTGACTGGGCCAAGCGGAGAGAGGGTGTATGCTAAGATGTGCTCGACTGATACAGGCGTGGTTCGCAGCAAATCAGCCGCAGCAAAATCTACAAACGGTCAGATCTATATCATTTTTTTCCTTAAATTCTGTAAACTATTGTATCTTTCTACTGCTGCTTGCTCTGAATCTGTGAAATCTGTTGTTGCTGTTTTTTTTTCCCCTTCATTTAAACCATTTTTAGTTCTCAGCAATGTGAATTTCTGACGGTTGCTAGCATGCATTAAGGTCTCCTTTCTCTTACCTTTTTTTTTTTTTCTTTTTTTCTTTTTTTTTTTTTATTGTAAGCATGCTGCAATCAAAACAAATTTGCAACATGGTTGGACGTGATTTGTGATCTTTAATTGATACATTTTGGGGTTAATTTGGAGTCGCATGAACGGGCCACGTGCTGTTGTGCTGCGTGCTTCGTGCTTGAAGACGCATCTGCACAGCTCGTTTTCAATGTTTTATTGAATATTTTACCTGGCACTTACTAGGATTTGAAGATTTAGACTACTGAGAAGCCCACTAACTTTTTAGAGATAGATGCCTTAATAGAATCAAGCGAGCATTTTACCAGTAGGCTAAGCATATTTGATAGATACCCAGATCTCCTGTTCGCTCTAAATATCTCTGATGAAACCATGTGCAGTGGATTGTGTGCTGGGTGAGGGGGTTGTGGTAGGGTTTTATCTCCTGCTCTTTAATTCTTACGTATACAGACTTGTGTCATTTGTGTTCCTCAGGTTTATATATGCTTTCTGTTCCAACTTAATTGATTTGCCCACATGTTATGACAGTATTCTATGGAGAAGGATAATTGTGTATTACAATAATTCTTTCTGAATTCTTTCTGGAGAATAAAACAGGTCACTCCCAATTTTTGCAAACAATAGCATCTAAAATAATATGGAAACAATGGCATCCTTCTCTACAATCTTCATTCTAGAGCACGACTAGTTGATTTTGACAGGTAGCATGCAATCCGCTTCGTTTATTTTTGAAATAAATTTAGCTGAAAATGTGAAGCAACTAGATTTCGAACTCGGGCCTCGAGTATCAACTACCAAGCCCTTTGCCACTTGCACTAGGAACGGTTGATTATATTAGCAGTGTTGTTTGGAGCATATGCTATATGTTTACTCCTTTAAGTGGATTATTTTCTGCAGGTCTTCTTTCGGAACCTATTAGTGTATTAAACAAAAGATTGGAGGAAGATGCTTTAGCAAAGGTATAACTCCATCTATAAACCGGTTAAGATTTATTATCTAATTGAGTATTACTAGGAGCTCCTATGTTAATGCTACTATGAATACTAGATTTACAGTTTTACACATAGTAGTCCCTAAAGTGGAATATGCTAAGTAAGGTTGAATGCAAATAGAAGAGTTAGTGATTTTTTGAAACTCGAGTCATTCTTGTAAGTCATAATAATAATTATTTTTTTATGATTCTGAAGGCTCTGCAAGAAAGTTATGGATCACAAGATAACCAAACTTGTCCAGCTGTTCCCGCAGTTACTGAACAACTTTGGGTGGAGAAATATGCACCGAGCTCTTTCACAGAGCTTCTAAGTGATGAGCAAACAAATCGGAAGGTAAAGGCTCATCCCCATTCTGCTAAGAGATTTTCAGTTGCTAGGAGATTTTGTCTGTTACTTTTATACTTGAGCTAAGTTGGAACTTCAAATTTTACTTTGCCGGTGTTCTGGACAGGTGCTGCTGTGGTTAAAGCAATGGGATTCCTGTGTCTTTGGATCTCAAATCAGGGTTACAACTGATGATGTATTATCTGCTTTACGGCGACATTCTTCTGCTATTCACCAACAAAAGTTTGCAAACAATAAATTCTTTGCCAAGAATAATGGAGCTTCTGGCAAGAGTCAAAATCTCAACTTCTCAAAAGTTGGTGGTGGAGAAACTAACAACTTCAAAGGGATAAATAATTTATGGACCAAAAAGTCCATAGTTGGCAATTCACCTGAACAAAAGGTGGGCAAGCATAATGGTCTTATGTATCATGTTTAAGACTGTAGTGCGAGTCTTTTTTCCTCTTTTTATGCAATTATTCGACTTCACTTTTCTTGTGGTAAATAGCAATGACAATGAGCTTAGTTGTCAATCATAGAGATTATACTCCTGATGATGAACCTTAATGCTCTTGGTTCTTCATACTGGAGATATATGAAAGTTTCCTTATTAACTTGTCGTCTGACTGGAAAGATAGGAAAAAGGAAAACATTGCTAAAGAACGGATTTCTTTGATACACCCAACTATATGGATATAGTGTACTTTCAATTTCTGTGCACATTCTTCTTGGAATCAACCCTGGTGTCGGAGCTGAGATGACCTTACATCAATAAAAGAAAGAGGTCAACTGGTCAAGTCCATCTATTGGGAACTTTCCTAGTTTTGCATACTTTCTGATAGTTGCTGCTCATTTTGCTCTCTTGAGCAGTTGAGCCAGTTTTGATGTTCAATAATCCTAGGAATCAATTTGAATACTAACTATTCATGTGAAGGAACTTAGACAAGGAGTTGCACACCTGATTAATCAAGTAATGCTGAATAACCTAGTCAGGCAAATTAATCTTTTTTATCTTTACAAGCAGCTTATGTTTGATAATTATGCAATCGCTTCGAGGTAAGTGAAAGTTTGCAACTTTATTGTTTTATGGCTCCAAAAAAGAAAGAAGTAAATGCTTCTTTTTATTGTTATCAATGATAGATTGCTAAATCTTTTAGCCATAAACATGTAAACCCAGACCAATAGAGGAAGGAGGGGGGGTTTTACAACTGTATATCATTTAAATGGCAATCTTTTCTTATCATGTGAAAAGCAACATTGGAGATCATGACAGATGTATATATTAATTCGCTTTTAAGGATCAGCTAGACTCTAGATAGATTATCTAACAATGTAAACAATTTGAACTTTGCAACTTAAAAAAGCCTGACAGTGCAATAACATGTGAATGAAGATCATAAAATAGATCCTTTTTGAATGCTTTCAGACATTAGTGAAGAGTAAAGAGCATTGCATGCAAACTAAAACAAAAGGTTCTAGATTTCTTTCTTTATTGGTTATTGATAGTACTTCTATGCTTTGATGTTTTGTTGCATTGCAGCTACAAACAATACCATGTACAGGTAGGATACCAGTTTTATGGCCTCACACCAAGAAAGCTCCTGCAATTTTTCTTTTAAAATATAAGAAGGGAAAAGAGAAAGAAGACACAGAGTTGCAGAGAAAAATATAATTCATTTGCCAATTGATTAAAGTAATGGAAGTTTCTTCTTGTGGTTATACGTCCTTCAATACAAAGAAGCACTAGAGGCACAAATGAACTATAATTCAGATGCCTAATTCCACTTTTTAAGTAACAATCAATCAGCAAACTATTCTTTGTCCTTCTAATCCTGACATAGGGTGACAGTTTCCAAATAAGAACTCACCTTTTAAGGAAATCCAAGTTCTTTTCAAGGCCGAAGCGTCCAACATGAATTATCAGCGGTTTTTCTGGTTCACCATCACTAGCAATAAAGGAAATATTAGATGCTAAGTTTGGTGCTTTGCAATATAGATGCTACTACATGCGCCTTTGTAGGTCTGTGTGTGTGCACACACACACACACACACACACACACATCTCTAAACTTATTAATTGACGGTACTGAAACGCCATGTGCCGTGCTCTCCGTGCTCCCCTCTTCCGCTTGAGATCTAACGATGATCTCTCCGTGCTCCCCTCTTCCGCTTCAGATCTAACGATGATCCGTGCGTTCTGAAGACGTTCGACGGCTGGATCCTAAGCGTCGCCCGCCTCTTGGTTACCCTGTGCCCTTTGCGATTCTCTAGGGGTTGCTCTCCTCTTCCTGTTTCCCATCCTCTTTCAGATCCGACGATAATCTATGTGTTCCGTAGAGGTTCGACGGTGGGATCCTAGGGGTCGCCGTCCTCTTGGTTAGCCTGTGCCCTTTGCGGTTCTGTAGGGTCGCCCTCCTCTTTCTGTTTCTCATCCTCTTTCAGATCCGACGATGATCTCTGTTCCGAAGAGGTTCGACGGTGGGATCCTTGCGGTCGCCCAGGTTCGATGGTTAGCCTGTGCCCTTTGCGGTTCTCTATGGGTCGCCCTCCTCTTCCTTTGTCTCATCCTCTCCATCGTACGGCTGGGTTGGAAGGATCGAGTGGTGATCTCTGTGTTGCTTAACGATTTACCGCGTTGGATCGCCGTCTGTGGCGTGTCCCTTGCGGTCCTCTGCGGGCCATTGGCTTTTCGGATCTCTGTGCGTTTATACGGTTTGTTCTCTTTTGCTCTTTACCTCTCTTACTGCCTCCCACCCTCTCTGTGCTGCCGTCATTTTTGACGATCCGACGACGATCCTTGGGTTTGGATTTGATCCGATGGTTGGATCTGTGCGGTTGTTCCTCTTATTGGTTGGTTGTTCTTCCCTTGCCTCCTATTCTTGCAGGTTTGTGTCCTTACCTGTTTGGTAATGTTGGTTCGTTGTTCATAATGATGGCATGCTAATATGGGGCTACAGCCCTAAGTCTATGCAGATTTGTATAAATAATTACCTATGGATCTCAATAACGGCAACATTCATTGCAGATTTTGTACAGATTTTCTTGGGATATTATAGACATGTTTTAATGTTTTAAAAAAAAATTTTACTCTGTTTTTATGTACTACTACTACAGACTCTGTGCTCTCATAGAATTGTTTTTACATACATTTCTTTTCACAACAAATTTGCTCTTATATTTTTTATTCTAGATCTAGATATATCTTTTCTACATTTCTTGATTCTCAACAATGATTTCCTAGATTTTTTACAATGATTACTTCCTACTCCTAATGCTAAACGTTACAATCTTCTTGATTTATTTATTTATTTATTTTTTTATTTACTTATTTATCTCTGAATTTGCCTCTATATATATATATATGTAAGGGTACCTGATTGTTTACCCATGAACACCATCATCATCATCATCATGCTATTTACTCTTGCATACTAAGGTAGATTCTCATTTTCGGTTCCTCGACCCATTAGTTGTTCTTTTCTTCTTCTCCAAAGTTTTATTAGGATAATATTATAGACATTTTTAGATACCAAAATTCCCACTGTTTTTTCCCTCTTACTGCTACAGATTAAGTACTTTTCTAGAAATTCCTTAAATACATGTTTCTTTACACACAAACAAATTTGGCCTCTTCTTTTGAACAAATGATTTGTCCTCTGCTTTTATTTACTACTACAGCCTCACTATTCTCATAGACTTTTTTTAGTTATAATTTCCTTTTCACAACAAATTTGGACACTTACTTTTTTTTTACCCTGCATAGATTGATTTCTATAAATAATTACCTATGGATCTCAATAACGGCAACATTCATTGCAGATTTTGTACAGATTTTCTTGGGATATTATAGACATGTTTTAATGTTTTAAAAAAAAATTTACTCTGTTTTTATGTACTACTACTACAGACTCTGTACTCTCATAGAATTGTTTTTACATACATTTCTTTTCACAACAAATTTCCTATTCCTA
>CM054951.1:16939182-17001268 GCA_029168755.2 Tillandsia fasciculata
TGTTTGTGTTTTCCATGCATGCATCTGGTGTGTCTTTAAGCTCTAAAATTTCAGTTCTTCATGGTGCCTGAATGACAAATTTATTATTTGCTTACAGCGAAGGCTGCATTCTACCTTGGTAAGTGTTTCTAAAAACTGTGTAAAATACTATTAGAATATGTATATGTATGTATGTATATATATATATATGTGTGTGTGTACGCATTTATACATATATATACATGTTTTCTGATATTGGCATATATGAATATTATTGACGGTGATCATGCGTCTGTTTTTGGCATGCATTGTTCTTCTTATTGCTTACAATCTTTTTGACATTTGTCTGTTTTTGGCATGCATTGTTCTTTTTCCCTGAACTTCAAAACTGTTGATTCCCAAATGTGAGTTACCTTTAGATTGTTTTGCACTGATTAAGTAGAGAACGAATAAAAACAAAAGGTGAATGTTCTTTCTTTTTTTCTCTCTCTTTTTTTCCCTTTCCTGGAAGTCTTATTGGCTTTCATTCATATTTCACTACTGTACATTACTTACTGGAATATTTCTGACCTGTATTTTTTTTTTTTCCCCTCCTTTTTTGTCGCCCCTCCCTTCTTTTTTTCCTTTTTCTTTTTTGTTTACTTACACAGGTGCGCATAATCTCCGAATGGAATATCCAAGTCTTGCCTGTCCTTTGTAAATTGAGCAATAATAATACGATTGGATTTAAACAAAACCATTTGTGCTTGCCGCTTTGTCTGCTTGGTAGCCGCAAGAGACAGTACATTACTGTTTGGTTCTGTCCTCTCCTAAACTTACCTTCTGTGTCTCGATTATGATGCTACTTGATATTTTAGATATGCTGTTATTTGGATAGTGTAGGAAAAAAAAGAAAAAAGGGAATAAAAAAAAATTAGGGAGAAAACTTCATATTATATGTTTCTTTCTTTCTTTCTTTATTTTTTTTTCCTTTTCACCTGCATATGCTTGACTTTTGATATATCTTTATTTACTATTATTTTCCTCCACAGGTTCACACGATCTTCAATTGGATTCCCTCAAGGTTGACCGCCCTGTGCAGAATCAGAACCACCTGCCTGTTGGCTTGCTCCACCTGGTACCAGAGGGACTCGGACCAATTACTGTTTTGTGTTGCCATTTCTCGATTTGCCTTCTGAGTTTGGATTGAATGCCTACTTGACCTACTTGCATATACTATTGTTTGGATTGAATAACTGAAAGAGGCGAAAAAACAAGAGAAAAAAAAAAAATAAAACCTTTCTTCATGTTCCATCTACTTCTTTCCCTTTGAGTTGTTATACTGTTTTAGTGAGCAATAGCTTAATTGTCGTGGACTGACCAGCCTACTTTTATTAGACTTTCCTTCTTTTTCTTGCTGTCAACTGAATTCTTTATATATTATTCTTTGCTTTTCACACCTTATGGTTTCCTGTTATATATATATATATATATATATATATATATATATATATATATATATATATATATATTGTTTCTGTATGTGTGTGGCACTATTAAGAACAACAAACGGAAAAAGGAAAAAAAAAGAAAGAAACAAACAAAATTTGAGAAAAAAAAAAAAATGCAATGAAAAAGGGGAGTGAATATATATGTGTATTTATATATATACATCTTTCCTATCTAATTTTTAAATGTTTATTTCCTTCGCCCATCTAACGAATATTTTTTTTTTTCCCGAAAAAAAAGGGCGGCAAAAGAAAAAAAAGTTGTTTGAATGCTCTAAATTTTAATGATGCTTACTATTACTATTCATATTAGTATTCTTATGTTTCTTGGTTAAAAAAAGAAAAAGAAAAAAAAAAAATTTGGCATTTGAATATTCTAAATTTGAATGATAATGAGTATTATTATTTGTATTATATTGTTAGTTACTTTAGTTTTCTTCAATCATCTAAAAATTCTATCTAAAAAGTTCTCTTGAATTAAAAAAAAAAAAAAAAAAAAGAAAGAAAAAGAAAAAAAAAAAAAAACAGGTAATTTTTCTAATACCTGTACTTTGGTTACCAACTAGAAATTTGGTTAATAGATTTTCTGGATTACATTACAGCCAATAAAGAAATGATGAAAAAAAAAAAAAAAAAAGATAGTTGGGCTCAGTTTGCCTATTTCTTTACTATCCATCTTACATAGTCTTTTTTTTTTTATTTTTATTTTTTTGTTCTCTTTTTTTTTTTTTTCCCCTTCCCTTTTTCCTTTTTATTTCACTGAAATATATATATATATATATATATATATATATATATATATATATATATACACACGTATGTGTGCGTGTGTGTAGATGAAACTTATCGCTATATACTGCATGTATATTTCATAGCCAATTAATGCATGACTATTGTTTTGTATTGTACTCCTTTTTATTTTTTATACTGTTACACTTAAATGTATTAGTTTAATAATATCTAGTAATATCTTCCCCCCCCCCCCCCCCCCCTTCCCTCTATGCAGTTTTCAGACATCGTGTTAACTCTTGATTGGTGATACTTCTTACCTTCGTTTGGGTTGCTTCGCCTTCCTACTTGACTGTGTTATAATTTCGCTTTTCTTCCATTTAAGGTTCGACTCTCCCTTTATTTTCTGTTCTGATATTTATAACTACAATTTACCTCTATATAGAAAAACAAAATCTTTTAATAATATAGATATGTTTCCTGCTTAGTATTTGATCTGTCTGTTATGCTTACATTTTGATGCTCATTCTATGTTTTTTTCCTTTTTAGTAGTACTGCTTTCCTGAACTGCCCCTTATGTTTTTTTTCTTAATTGGGATTATATATATATATATATATATATATATATATATAAATTTATGTTTCCATTTCCTCATCGTCTTATAAATATAGAACTTTGAATTTACAAACCGAACTGTTTTTTCCTTTTAAAGGAAAAAAAAACATCAAATAGCCTCTACCTTTACTTATCTCATTAACTTTTATTCTCAGGTTTTAAATGGATTTATCATCAATATATAGAGAAAATAGGAAAAAGAGAAAAAATATGCTTGCCCAACGCAAAAATCAATTTAAAAAACGGTGCACAAAAAATAGAAATAATATGATTCATAATGAATCATCCGATTATGGCCTCCAATGTCGTGAGGTAGGTTTTCAATCGGGAAGCTTACTTCAAATGGAGCATACGCCAGGAACACGAGAACATTTATCTGCACACTTGCAAACCAAACGTGTTGAGCAGGTATACCTAGGGTTGCCGGAATATCAGTGCCAATCATGTGGAGCTTTACTATGGTATAATGAAAGACTTCACAAGCATCGAAATGAAGCCGTTCCAAAGTTTTCTTTATGTTGCCAGGAAGGTCGGATTTGTTTACCCCTTCTGCGAAATACACCAGATGTGTTGGATGCCCTCCTAAATTGCCAAGGGTCTAGACAAGCTACAAAATTTCGAGAAAATATTCGTGCGTATAATTCAATATTTGCCTTTACATCCATAGGTGGAAAAATAGATGTCGATATTAATAAAAGACCAGGACCATATGTTTTTAGAATCAGTGGTCAAAATCATCATATTATGGGTTCCCTTCTCCCTGTTGACGGTCGCCAACCTAAATTTGCGCAGCTGTACATTTATGATACCGAAAATGAACTTGATAATAGAATGAGATCTTTTAGCGCAAATGGTAATGCCTTAAATATTGATAAGGATATTGTTGCAGAACTAATAAAAATGTTTGATACCGAAAATGAAATTGTTAAAGCGTTTAGGATGGCACGGGATCGTTTCAAGGAAAATGACTTCTTACCAATTAGGTTGCGTTTGGTTGGTACGCGTTGCGGCAGTCCGTCTCAGTACAATCCCCCATCCTGTGCTGAAATTGCTGGGTTAATTATTGGTGATTTGGGCAGTGCGGATCGACAGCGTGATATTATTGTTGAACATAGAGCAGATGGTTTGAGACGGATTAGTGATTTACATCCCTCATTCATGGCTATGCAATATCCAATATTATTTCCATATGGGGAAGATGGTTTTCACCTGGGCATCGAATGTAATAGAAACTCACGGAGAAAAACAAATTCCAGGCAATACATTACTATGCGTGAATTTTACGCCTATAGGATACAAGCAAGATTGAACGACGGCAAAACTTTATTACGAGGAGGCCGGCTCTTCCAGCAATATGTGGTTGATGCTTTCTCATGTGTTGAAGAAGAAAGATTAGGATATATCAAAAAGAATCAGACGAACTTTCGTTCCGAAATATATAAAGGCATTAAAGATTCGGTTGTTGAAGGTGACACGGATGGTAATGCTATTGGAAAAAGAATTATACTACCCTCAAGTTTTACTGCTGGTCCTCGCTATATGATTCAAAATTACCAAGATGCTATTGCCATATGCAGACATTGCGGTCCTCCTGATTTATTTATAACATTTACATGTAATGCACAGTGGCGAGAAATACGGGATGCCTTAAATTTTATTCCAGGTCAACGAGCTGAGGATAGACCTGATATTGTTAGCAGAGTTTTCAAGTTGAAATTAGAATCTTTAATGAACAATATAAAAAAGGAGAATTTCTTTGGGAAGTCGATTGCTGGTACGTAATCATTAACAAGTATTAAACTAATTACTATTCCCTCAAAATAAAACAGTCATTTACAAATTTAGTATATCATGCTCTACTTTTCTTGCATTTATTGCAGAATTGTATACGGTGGAGTTTCAGAAGCGAGGTCTTCCGCATGTGCACATTTTAGTATGGTTGCATGTTGACCATAGATACTTAACAAGTAGTGATATCGATTCGATTATTTCAGCGGAAATACCTGATAAGGTTAACGATCCAGATGGCTACGCAGTTGTTGAGAAATTTATGATACATGGTCCATGCGGGCTTGCAAAATCGGGATCGCCCTGTATGGTGAAGGGCCGATGTTCAAAATATTTCCCGAAAGATTACAACAATGGGACGATTATTAGTGACGATGGATTTGCAATATATAGAAGGAGAAATAATGGAAGGACTGTTACGAAGAATGGAATTGAACTTGATAATAGATATGTTGTCCCCCACAACTTAACGTTGGTCCTTAAATACCATGCGCATATCAATGTTGAATGGTGTAATAAATCAAGACTTATAAAATATTTATTCAAATATGTTAACAAAGGTCCCGACCGCTCTGCCGTTGTTATAGAAAACAATATTAATCCTGAGAGCTCTACTTCTACTCAGCGTTATAAACATGTTGATGAAATCAAACAATATCTTGACTGCCGATATTTATCAGCTTACGAGGCTATTTGGCGGTTATTTGATTTTGATATTCATTTTCGAGAGCCGTCTGTGGAAAGGTTAACTGTTCATCTGCCGATGATGAATAATGTTACTTATCGTGACGATCAAAATTTGGAAGATGTGCTCGGGCGTCCTAATATAGAGAAAACAATGTTCACAGTATGGATGGACATGAACCAAGCTAGCGAGAATGCTCGCGAACTCACATATGCAGAATTTCCAACTAAATGGGTCTGGCATCCAAAAGAAAAGTTTTGGTCAAGTCGAAAACAGGGTAACCGCATAGGGAGAATAGTTTATGTTCACCCAAGTGCAGGTGAACTTTATTTTCTACGAATGCTTCTGAATGTGGTTAAAGGTCCAAGAAATTATAAAGAAATTAGAACCGTAAATGGTGTTGTTCACGAAACGTTTCGCTCTGCATGCGATGCTCTTGGCTTACTTGGTGATGACAAAGAATGGCGTGATGCACTGCGTGAGGCATCGTTGTGGTCCTCTTCGGGTCAGCTTAGACAATTATTTGTAACATTGGTTATGTATTGTGAAGTAGCTGATCCATTTGTTCTTTGGGAAGAATTTTGGGAATTACTTGCTGATGATATTATACATAGGCTAAGGAATATTCTCGGGCTTCAAAACTTGAACCTTCCACAGATTGAGCTTCAGAATCATGTCTTAGTTGAACTCGAAATTTTATTCAACAAAAACGGAAGTTCACTTGATCATTTTAAGTTACCTTTGCCTAATAGGTTAGTTATTGATCAATTGAATGATAGACTTCTCAGAGAAGAAATGGATTACAATGTAGATGAATTACTCCAAGAGCATACACAATTGTTCTGCGGGTTAAATGATGAGCAACGAAAGATATACGATGCTGTTTTCATGTCTATAGATGGTCAAAAGGGAGATGTAATATTTGTTTATGGTCATGGTGGAACAGGAAAGACTTACCTTTGGAAAACTATTATCTGCAAATTGCGTTCAGAAGGAAAGGTGGTGCTAGCCGTTGCTTCTTCAGGCATAGCTTCGCTTTTACTACCTGGTGGTCGTACAGCCCATTCCAGATTTAAGATACCTATTAAGATTGATGATTCATCAATTTGTGAAATTAAAAAAGGCACTCAGCTTGCAAAATTAATTTCTCTTGCTAGCTTAATCATTTGGGATGAAGCACCTATGAATCATAGGAACTGCTTCGAAGCGTTGGATAAGTCTCTAAATGATATTATGGGTTTGGATGACGTAGCATCTGATCAAAAATTATTTGGAGGTAAGACCATTCTTTTGGGTGGTGATTTCAGACAAATATTTCCAGTTATTGTGGGAGGTACGCGCCATGATATTATTAATGCATCGCTTACAAGATCTCGCATATGGAACAAGTGTACATTGTTTCTGTAAGAATTTATCCGGCACAGAATAAAATGCAGCGGAAAAATTTGCACATTATTTTAAAATAAATTCATATCATATATGAAAGGTAAAATAAAATCAATCCAGTGCCGGTGGATCGTTCTCATGTTACAATATAAAATAAATTAAACTAAACAGATCTCATGTTTAGTCTATATTACCTTGAACCAGTTAAGGCCTCTTGATCTACTGAACGGTTGAAAATTGGATATGACGAATCGTGATTTCAACGTAGCCGCGCACGTGCCCGGCCTCTATGAGTATCCACACGGAATTGGTGTAGATCCAACGCCTTCCGTTGCACGGAACAGATGAGTCGCAAACTTCAAGAACGGTGCTAGCAGTCCCTTTGATGTCTGCGTTACTTTTGATGAAACACTCTGATCTTCACGAAAGATTATGTGGAGAGAGAGAGAATAATTCAACTTGAGAGTACCCGGCCAACTTAATTAAGTTTTCCTTTCACGTTTTGTATCACATACGTACGGCCTCCTTTATTAATATTAAGTTGGCCATTCTTATAATATTAAGTTTGGCCGGATCTTTAACAAACTAAAGTATCTCATAAGATATCTCAACTAATTAAATCTTGTAATTAGTTATAAAGAGAAATCTTCTCAAGGTAAAATCTAGTAACTAATTAAATCTTGTAATTAGTTACAAAGAGAGATCTTCTCAAGATAAAATCTAGTAACTAATTAAATCTTATAATTAGTTACAAGAAATATCTCAGGATACTTATCGAATATGTTTAAACCTTATCTCTCTCTTTAATTTAACCGGATCATATCCATTAAATTATAATTAAATATTCATATTTAAATCTAATCTAATTAGAACATTATCTCATAAGAATTTATGAATATTTAATTATTCTCTAATCAAATTAGAAATTAAATCTTTCGTGTAATTTCTCATCATAATCACTAAACTGTTTAGGGTATTAGACTCACCCTTTTATTTTGGATGTACACAATTCCTATTGTGTGTGACCTCACAGGTCCATTACCATTTTGCAGTGGAGTCCAATATCAAACTCTTTAACATTAAATTAGAACTCTTCTAATTGATGAAAATAATTTATTTTAAATTATTTTTACTTCTCTTACTGTCCGTGAGTGACACCTAGCAGTATATCACGACAATCCAAAATGGTGATGAAAACTGAACCTTTCCGCTTACCGTTACAGTGTGATAAATTCCTTTCAACACACAACGTCCCGATCGAACCAAAAACATGGTTCGGTCATTGACTAGGATATCTAAATCGACTCAATATGGTAACTCAGTTGGAAACCCCTTTCCATACACCATGTACCCTGGCCAGGGATTTTCGAGTTGAATTTGATAATCTACATAGGACGTTCTCTCTCAACATTGAGAGTGTTGAATTCCTTATTGTACGCTCATATGCTTCCCCATATAAACTACTACAGCCAATCAATACCAGACGTAGACTATTGATTAAAGTCTAAGTATTAGTACAGTCAAACGGTAGCAATCTATATGTGAAGCAACTATGACGCCTCAGGTCCAAGAAGTACTTCACACATCGGTAGCAAAGAACTAGTCACTGACGAAAATAGAACCATGTGACTGTTCAACTAAATGGTCACGCTCAGTGTACTTATTCACTAATAAGCACCTGTATGCTTACTTTAGTGTCCCCACACTAGTGACTTGAGATTCGTCACCTCAACTTAGAAGTATAGCATACACCGGCCTATCCGGAAATATCATCGTCCTTATGATATTCCTATGGCTAGGAGCATTTAAGAATCTTGTACAAAGAAATATATATATATCTCAAATTCCTAACCTTTAAGAATATATTTTCTTAACAAAGATTCAATGGACGATTCATGTAAACATATTGCTAACAATAAACATGAATAAAACTAGCCCTTTATTAATTAAAGAAAAATACAAAAAAAAATATCCATAAGCCTATGTCACCGATTGGCTTTAGGGTATATCACTAACAATCTCCCACTAACCCTAATGCCAATCACTCATATATCTCATACCCATTCTTTCTAAATGCACATCTAGTTTTTGGAGAGTGAGTGGCTTAGTAAGAGGATCCGCTATATTGTCCACGGATGTTACTTTCTGCACAACAATCCGACGCTCATCTACAAATTGTCGGATGATATGATAGCGTCGATCTATATGTTTGGACTTCTGATGAGACCTCGGCTCTTTAGCTTGCGCTATAGCTCCGTTATTATCACAGTAAAGTGGCATTGGTTCCTCAACGGAGGGCACCACTCCTAGCTCTGCGACAAAATTTCGAAGCCAAACTGCCTCTTTCGATGCCTCAGATGCTGCAATGTATTCTGCCTCTGTGGTGGAATCTGCTGTTGTATTCTTTTTGGAACTCTTCCAAATGACAGCCCCACCATTCAATATAAAAACATGCCCTGATGTTGACTTTCTATCATCAACATCTGACATGAAGTCTGAATCAGTGAAACCCTCTAGTGTTAGTTCGTTTCCACCAAACACTAAGCATAAATCTTTAGTTCTTCTCAAGTACTTAAGGATATTTTTCACAGCAGTCCAGTGTTCTTCACCTGGATTGGACTGATATCTGCTCGTAATACTTACGGCATGTGCGATATCTGGTCTTGTACATAGCATAGCGTACATGATACTCCCTATTGCGGAAGCATAGGGAATTCTGCTCATGCGCTCTCTTTCCTCAGGTGTTTTAGGACACATCATCTTGGAGAGATTAATTCCATGTCTGATGGGGAGAAGACCCCTTTTGGAATTTTCCATGTTGAACCTCTTCAACACGTCTTCTATGTACATCTGCTGTGATAAACCGATCAGCCTCTTAGATCTATCTCTATAGACCTTAATTCCAAGAATATAGGCTGCTTCTCCTAGATCTTTCATCAAGAAATTCTGGGATAACCAACTCTTGACAGAGTTCATCAAATTTACATCATTTCCAATTAAGAGAATGTCATCCACGTACAATACGAGAAAGACAAGCTGGCTCCCACTAGTCTTTTTGTAAACACAAGGTTCATCCTGATTTCTCACGAAGCCAAATGTTTTGATCGTGTCATTGAACCGTATATTCCAACTCCTCGAAGCCTGCTTCAATCCATAAATAGACCTATGAAGCTTGCATACTTTATGCTTCTGGCTATCACACACGAACCCCTCGGGTTGTTGCATATATATGTTTTCCTCTATAAACCCATTGAGGAAAGCGGTTTTTACGTCCATTTGCCAGATTTCATAATCATAGTATGCGGCTATGGCAAGTAATGTCCGAATGGATTTAAGCATGACCACAGGTGAAAAGGTTTCCGTGTAGTCGAGACCTTCTCGCTGACTGTAACCTTTCGCCACGAGTCTTGCCTTATATGTTTCAACTTTTCCATCCACACCGATCTTTCTCTTGAAAATCCATTTGCAACCAACAGGTACTATACCTTCTGGAGGATCAACAAGAGTCCATACATTATTGGTGTACATAGAGTCCATTTCGGACCTCATAGCTTTTTGCCATTTTATTGAGTCGATGTCTGACATCGCCTCTTGGTAACTGGTAGGATCATCCCTACGATCACTATCGCCAACAAGGAACATTTCCTTTGTGCATTCCATAACGAAATCTTGATATTTGTCTGGAACTTGGGATATTCTACTAGATCTTCGAGGTAATGGTGTAATAACAGGTTCAGTTTGAATAGGTCGTTCGGATTGTTCTTGAGAAGTTGTTCGCTCATTTGAGACCATCTCTTTGAGCGCTATCTTCTTTCCGACACCACCTTCCTGGATAAACTCCTTTTCTAGAAATATTGCATGCCGACTGATAATCACATTTTGATTATTTTGAAGGTAAAAATAGTATCCCATAGTCTCCTTGGGATAACCAATAAATAATCCTTTATCTGACCTAGCCTCCAATTTATCTGTTTTAAGTTTTTTAATATAAGCCGGGCAACCCCAAATTCTCAAATGATTGAGACCCGGTTTTTTGCCAAACCACATCTCATGCGGAGTACATGGAACAGATTTTGAAGGCACCCTGTTCAGAATATAGGTTGCAGTTAATAGGGCATAACCCCAAAGAAATAAAGGCAAATCCGTGAAACTCATCATTGATCGTACCATATCTAATAAGGTACGATTCCTTCTTTCTGAAACTCCATTCAATTCTGGAGTTCCGGGAGGTGTTCGTTGTGAGAGAATACCATTTTCTTTGAGATAATTTAGAAATTCAGCACTAAGGTACTCGCCTCCTCGATCTGATCGAAGAGTCTTAATGCTTTTTCCTGTCTGCTTCTCTACTTCACATTTGAACTCTTTGAACTTTTCAAAAGTCTCAGATTTGTGTCTCAAAAGGAATACACACCCATACCGTGAATAATCATCAGTAAATGTTACGAAATAAAGATAGCCACCCCGAGCCGTTTCACTAAACGGTCCGCACACATCTGAGTGCACAAGGGCAAGTAATTCTGTGGCTCGAGTACTTTGTCCAACAAAGGGTGACTTAGCCATTTTGCCTTGAAGACATGACTCACAAACTGGATAGGATTCTAAAGCACAAGTTTTCAAGTGCCCATCCTTGACCAGTCGGTTTATCCTATCTTCTGCAATATGTCCTAGCCGTAGGTGCCACAGATACTTTTGGTTCAGACTTTTATCTCTAGCTCTCTTGTTTTGAGAAGTATTCTCTTCGTGTTCTATATTAGCAATATTTCCATCCAGATTAAGAAAATAGAGATTGTTAACTAAGCTACCAGTAGCTATCAATTTATTTTTCAAGTAAATAAAACAACTATCAGTTTCAAAAATAAAACGACAACCAGTTCGTGCTAAAGCTGTAACAGAAATCAAATTTCTAACAACTAAAGGAGAATAATAACAATCCTCTAATTCTAAAATATGTCCAGATGGAAGTTTCAAAAAACAGCTCCCCACGGCTAATACAGCAACACTTGCTCCATTGCCCACACGCAGGGTCACCTCGCCGTCCTTCAACTTTCTACTTTCCTTTAGATCCTGCAATGAATTACAAAGATGTAAGGTACATGCAGAATCTATTACCCAAGAAGAAGTAGAACCAATCATATTGGCCTCAACGATGAGCATACCTTCAGAAGGTGCGTCCTTTGATTTTTCTTTTAGGGTAGAGAGATATTCTTTACAATTTCTCTTCCAATGTCCCTCCTTGCCGCAATGGAAACATTTTCCTTTAGCCTTACTTTTGTCGGTTTTCTTAAAATTTCTCTTCTTCATTCCACCCGACGACTTTAGCTTGGAGAACTTCTTCTTTTCTTTTAACTTTCTTTTAGAAGGCGAAGTTCTCTCAACAGCCATCGCCATCCCGTTTGCTTTCAATGTGCCTTCCGCTGTGACTAGCATATTCATAAGCTCGGACAAAGTGGCATGAATCTTATTCATGTTGAAGTTCATGACGAAGTGAGAAAATGATTCAGGCAAAGACTGTAGAACTAAATCAACCTGCAAGTCTGCGTCTAGGTTTAACCCGAGGCTTATCAGCTGCTCCATGTCATCAATCATTTTGAGACAGTGTTCGCTAACTGACATACCCGAAGTCATCTGAGCCCTAAACAACCGCTTTGATATCTCATATCTTGCGGTTCGACTTTGCGCACCATACAACTCTTGTAAGTGTGCAAGCATCTCATATGCATGTATATAGTTCTCATGTTGTCGTTGCAACTCATTCGACATGGAGGCCAGCATATAATATTTGACACGCTGGTCGTCATCTACCCACTTGTTTCGTTTCTGAATTTCTTCAGCTGTGGCCTCAGCGGTAAGCTCGGGAATTGGAGCTTGAAGAATATAGTCAAACTTTTCAATACCTAAAACAATTTTTAGGTTACGAAGCCAGTCTTGGAAATTGGAGCCGATTAAACGGTTAGATTCCATTATGCGAGAAAAAGGGTTAGAGGCATTCATTTTATCTGCAGAAAATAGAGATATTAGTTCAATTAGTATTTTTCATTTTTAACCAATTGAATTAGGGCCTTTTAATTCAATAGGTTCCTCCCACTAAATTTATCGAATTTCCACACTCCCTAAGTAGAAAGACGGAAATCCTCATCCGTTAGATTTCTTAGTGGTGATTGGGCTCTCATAAATTACAACTTATCTCACCGGACGGCTTCTTGAAAAGTCGTAATTTAATGAGCGGGTAACATCTTACCTCGACACATCTTATGTGCAATCCAATCGTTCTTTTGGCCTCTAAGATTTTTACACCTCACCGGACGGTCTCTTGGTGCAACAATCTTAGTTAAGTCAAAACCACCTCTCCTACAAATATGGTATCACAAAAAATTCTCACCGGACGGTATCTTGAATTTATTGGTGATCTCATATTGTAGCATCACATGACAAGATGTTCACACAGTCCAAACACAAGCAGCCCCATGGGACCATGCGTGACTACTCAATGTTGAAACAATGTTTTCATCTTGTGATCGGTGAAAAGGCCACGATAGAGCATCAAATGTCCATTCGTTTCAACTTAATTTTCTTTTAAGGAAGTTTGAAGATTAATGATCACATAATCAACAAGTATGACATAGTTTAAGGATGATCATAAACTTATCTGATTTGAGTCGAGCCGATGAGGCAAATTAATCTAATTTAGTCCATGATCATCTCCTACTCAAAACTATGCAGAGAATAACAACTAATTTGTTATAAATATCAATAAAATTTTAGAACTTAATCATATGTTTTTTCTTAAATCCCCGCGTACTTATATTATGGTTAAAAACCAATAAATTATAACACGCGCAATCTAAGGAAAAACAGTATCGATCTAATCGTAGGAAAGTTCCAAAATTTAAATTGATCCATTCAGATCATAAAATCTATACATAGAACATGAGAACCTGGCTCTGATACCACTGTAAGAAATTATCCGGCACAGAATAAAATGCAGCGGAAAAATTTTGCACATTATTTTAAAATAAATTCATATCATATATGAAAGGTAAAATAAAATCAATCCAGTGCCGGTGGATCGTTCTCATGTTACAATATAAAATAAATTAAACTAAACAGATCTCATGTTTAGTCTATATTACCTTGAACCAGTTAAGGCCTCTTGATCTACTGAACGGTTGAAAATTGGATATGACGAATCGTGATTTCAACGTAGCCGCGCACGTGCCCGGCCTCTATGAGTATCCACACGGAATTGGTGTAGATCCAACGCCTTCCGTTGCACGGAACAGATGAGTCGCAAACTTCAAGAACGGTGCTAGCAGTCCCTTTGATGTCTGCGTTACTTTTGATGAAACACTCTGATCTTCACGAAAGATTATGTGGAGAGAGAGAATAATTCAACTTGAGAGTACCCGGCCAACTTAATTAAGTTTTCCTTTCACGTTTTTTATCACATACGTACGGCCTCCTTTATTAATATTAAGTTGGCCATTCTTATAATATTAAGTTTGGCCGGATCTTTAACAAACTAAAGTATCTCATAAGATATCTCAACTAATTAAATCTTGTAATTAGTTATAAAGAGAAATCTTCTCAAGGTAAAATCTAGTAACTAATTAAATCTTGTAATTAGTTACAAAGAGAGATCTTCTCAAGATAAAATCTAGTAACTAATTAAATCTTATAATTAGTTACAAGAAATATTATTAATGCATCGCTTACAAGATCTCGCATATGGAACAAGTGTACATTGTTTCGACTTAATATTAATATGCGATTACTGCACGGCCCTTCTACAAATGAAGGATCTTATTCAGATTTGGCTGATTTTAGTGAATGGGTACTCAATATTGGTGATGGAAAAATAAATACTATTAATTTAGACGGGGAAGATGAAAGTACTTGGATACAAATTCCAGACGACTTGCTTATAAAAAATACTGAACATGGAATAGAAAGTATTGTTCGAGAGATATATGATGATATTGAAGTGAATTATCAAAATTCTTCTTACTTAAGAGACAGGGCTATTGTTACTCCGATAAATGAGACAGCTGATGAGATTAATACGTACGTGCTTACTTTAGTGCCAACTGAAGAGCGGGTATACTTAAGTTCAGATTCGATATGCAATTCGTCAAGAAATATTGAAAACAGTGATGTACTTTACCCGGTGGATTTTTTGAATTCTTTAAAATTTAATGGAGTTCCCCATCATGAACTAAAATTAAAAATTGGAGCTCCTGTAATGTTACTTCGCAATATTAATCAAAGTTCCGGACTTTGCAACGGTACCCGATTGGTGATAACTCAATTAGCTCCTAGAATTATTGAGGCACAAATTTTTACCGGCAATCATATTGGCGAAAAAGTTTACATTCCTCGCATAGTCATGAATATAACTGATTCTAAATGGCCATTCATACTTAAAAGAAGACAGTTCCCGATACGTTTGAGTTATGCCATGACGATTAACAAAAGTCAAGGACAGACATTGCATAAAGTCGGCCTTTATTTATCTCAGCCTGTTTTTTCCCACGGGCAACTTTATGTTGCAGTTTCTCGAGTTACTTCCAGAAAAGGTTTACGAATCCTTATAAAAAATAAAGAGTACGAGCCTGAGGGATATACAAGAAATATCGTCTACCATGAAATATTTGAAGATTTATGATTTATGATGCTCAATTGTTTATTGTATATTAGTATATGTGATATTTTCTTCTGTACAATACGATATGTACATATCTTCCACAATAATAAACATTTTTTCTTTATTAATCTTTTCTCTCTCTACTTACATTTTTTAGGTAATTTTATAGCCTATCATGGAATATGTACTGTTATCGGAATTATCACTACAACGACAAAATTGCAAAATCAAAGTACGCGTATGCCGAATATGGGAATCAACTGCTCCACTTCTGAAAGGCGATATATTTAGTTTAGACTGCCTATTAGTGGATGAAAAGGTGGGAACATTAAACATCTTGCAAAAATAATTACATCTCCTTATTTACTATCACATATAACTTATATTTTATATTATATTTCTTCTATTTTACAAATGACACTATTATGATATTATTACAATTACATTAAGGGCTATTCTTTACAAGGGACGATTCGAAAACAAGATGCCGAAGAAGTTAGATGTCGACTTACGGAAGGTAGTATATATCTAATCGAGAAATTCAGTGTCATTCCTACAAAGAAGAGATATGCTGCCGTCGAGCGCCTTTATATGCTTCAAATAAATAAATGGACTTCTCTGACCTTACTTGAAGAAGATAGCAAAGACATCCCTTTATATAGCTTTACTTTCCTGCCATTCTCTGAACTTGAGAAACAAAGATACAACGATGCTGTTCTCGCTGGTACTGTTTCTTTACAGAATTTTACATTCCTTTAGTAAAATCGAAAATTTAATAATATTCCTATTCATTCAATACTAATGTTTATATCTTACATATGTTACAGATGTTATAGGACAAATTACAGCTGTCGGTGATGTTACACAGAAATATATTGGACAGACGCTTACACTCATTAGAAATTTAGAAATCCAAGATTTAGAGTTAGTTTTTTTCCGTATTATTTACAATTAAATCTTAATATATATTCATTTATTTATTTATATACTCATATACACAGAATATTATTTGTTTTTTTAAACAGGAGGAATACTCTACCAATTACATTATGGGATAAATTTGCATTGGATTTCGATGAAAATTATGTTTCAGAAAGAAATAAAACCGTTCCAGTTATAATAATCCTTGCTGGAATGACAATCCGCTCATTCAGAGGTTTACAGCTATATTTACAATACAATAACTTTATTTCTGTAATTACATCTGTTATTAACTCTGTATTTCATTTTCTACCTGTAGATAAGATGCATTTATCAACGTGTTCGGCTTCAAAGATTTACTTTGATTTAGAGATTCCAGAAGTTTCGGAATTGCTTGATAGGTTTTGAAATTAATTATTTATTCATTGTTTTCCTACCGTTCTGTCCTGTATTATATTTACTTTTAAATTATCCTGTGCAGTTTACAATCTACAGCTAATTCAATACAACGCATTGATACCAGTCAGGACCAACTTATCAGTCCCCAAGAAGAGATGTGCTGTAACAGAAAAACTGTGTCTGAATTATTGGTTTGCGACGTTTCTGCCATGCAGGTATTTGTTTTTTTTATAATACTGATGTTTTACATTTATTTTCCATTTTACTTTCTCGATACTTTTTATGTTTCTACATATACACATACATGCTTTTCCTTTCAGAGCGTTAAGTTTACGTGTGAGGCTAAAGTTGTTGATATTGATACATCATTTGGCTGGTGGTACAAAGCATGTCGTAACTGTAAGGCAGCTATAAAAACATACGATGATGCTTTTCGATGCTCAAACTGTAACCAAAACGATCAAGCTCCTATACCATGGTCATAATTTTAACTCTACAATATATTAATATATACATTTTATGTTTCACCTTAATTTCAATTAAACATAAACTATGATTAATTGTTTTCTATTTTGATTAGGTACAAATTGAATGTTATTGTTGACGATGGTAGTGGTACATCTAACTTTATTGTTTTCGGAAAGATAGCACAGGAACTTATTCGTATTCCGGCTCAAAATTTAGCTATCTTACCGGGATCAGATCAGTTCTCTCTTCCGCCTGCAATTAAAACAATTATTGGTCAGATGCATATTTTCCAGATTGTACC
Organism: Tillandsia fasciculata; assembly: GCA_029168755.2. Taxonomy (NCBI): domain Eukaryota; kingdom Viridiplantae; phylum Streptophyta; class Magnoliopsida; order Poales; family Bromeliaceae; genus Tillandsia; species Tillandsia fasciculata. The sequence continues at coordinate 16,956,583 of CM054951.1, forward strand.
TGATGCACTGAAATTTACTTCCAGTTTTCCATCTTTTAAAGTAATCAAAATTTTTACATTATACTCGAATGTAAAGGGAAAGTCTCCTATAGCACCAAATTTGCTTATCAAATGTGAGGAACAGGTACATTCACCTGAGACCGACAAACAAATCCAAAAAGAAATATTTGTTGAACCATCACCAAGTACTGAATGTTCCTCAGGGTAATCAAATTATTCTTTCAACACTTTAAATAAATTTTGATATGAAAATTGATATTGTCCATAATATTTTTTTCTTTTTTCCTGTTTTTTTTCTGTTAATTTATAATCAGGTCAGGACAGCTTCCAGAAATACAACATGCTAAGAGGCTCCGACTCACGTACAGACTAAACTACATTAATATTATTGCATACTTATATTTTATTGCAAAAAAAATATTAATTATATTCAATTATGTCAATTAATTTATAGGTTTGATGAAGCTGCCTCCACGGATGAAGACAAAAAATGAACAATTATTATCTGTACTTCCGTCTTTTTTTTTAATTATGTATATGTTTTGTGCATTTTGTTCTTAAAAAACAATTATCTACTTAAACAGTTAAGACTTCTTATAAACTTTATTAAATGAAAAATGTTACTATAAAATGTCTTACGCTTCTCTTATTGTCTAATGAATGCTTTATATTTTATATAATTTTATTTGTTATCCGCAGCGAAGCGCGGGTACTCCACTAGTATATATAAATATAGAGCACATATATATATATATATATAGAGAGAGAGAGAGAGAGAGAGAGAGAGAGAGGAATAGAAAGATACGTCAGCTTGACGCGCATCTCCTGGCTGCGAAATCGAGGGTGAAAGCTTGCCGAATCAACACCCTTGTTCCAAAGACGTATTCTGCTAGCTGAAGAGGGAGAAAAAGGAAGAATTACGAATTTACGATCCATAATGATGTATGAAAATAAAGAAAAAAAAAAGAAAGAAAAAGCTCTACTAGGATAATGCATGTACATTTACCTGATATCACTTTGGCAGCCTGAAAATCCTTGCCAATAGCAACTGAAGGCACCAAAGTAAGATCAGCAGCTCGGTGAAGAAACCCTTAAAAGTGAAACAAGGGAATTAGTACCAACGCCATGCAAGTGAAGGTGCCAAAACACACACGCACGGGGGGAGGAGGGGGAGGCGAGGTACTGAGAGAGAGAGAGGGAGAGGGGGTGCTGGGAGAGGAAGTAACGGGGGTGCTTACTGATGACCTGCCACATGGGCTCTACCAACCAACTGAAAGTGTATCTAGGAATGTATCTGTCAGCAATTATAAGAAGCAAATCAGCTCAGCAACTAAATCTTTCAAGAACCTCAGGTAAATAACATTAGGGGAAATGGTACATATTACGATTTGATCAGTGTTACGCTATAAGTAAGAAAAAAATGGATTATAAGAATTTAGCCATAATGCACCTCAACAATTAACAACTAACTTCCAGCTAGCATATCTCAGAACTGAAAGTCAATGCACATGTTGTGAAAATGGCAATATATACTGGGCGTATGGACATAATGCATTAGATCTCTGTGTCCTACGATTTAAAACAGGTGTACTGTAACAGGTGAAGATGAGTAATGTTTTAGAGATAAAGAGGTCAAGAAGAAAGCATCAAGTATTTAGCTGAGTATAACATTTATTAATTAAGCTGGTGTGGAGGAGGAAACAGATACCTTGGTGCTTATAAATCTTAAGCTTTGTTAGATTACTTCACTGTTAGGTTCACACTTTTTCCCTTGTTAGTTCTTTAAACTGCTTTCCTATGGATGCATGCATGAATGCACAAAATACAAATAAAAAAGAAGAGACCAACTTACGCTGGAACGTGAGTGTGATACGACATCACTAACGGGACAGAGAGCAATTTAGCAATTGCAAGAGCCCCAAATACCTGAAATAAGTTGCAATAATTTATTCTGAGAGGTACGAGAAAAGCTTATATCTTATGAATAGCATGCTTCTCTGGATTTATTATTACCATAATTCCAGGTGAAGATGCGTGAATGATGTCGGGCTTAAACTTTGCCACCTCTGAAATAATTCTAGGACTAAGCGCCAATGAGAGTGGAACATTTTGATACATTGGGCAAGGAAAGCTGTAAACAAACATTGTAAACAGTAAGTAGAAGAATAGGAAGTTAGAGCCACTATAGCAGGTCGATATATAACAAATCTCACAGGGCATCAATGTGTTCCATAAACATCGAGCCACTGCAGACCAAGTTAAAAGTGGAGTCCAACAGGCTATACTACTCCAATTAACCAAAAATTGAAGGTTTTTTTACAGTGTTTGCACGCGTATTTCTACCTCAAATGGTTATTCTCATGAAGTACTAAATTAATGATAGGAGCTTCTTTCTAACAACCTTTCTTATGATTCAACACTTGAGATTAGTATTTAGGTTGTTAGTTTACCTGTGAAAATATTTTGCCAAAACAACATAAACACAACAATAGAACCAATGATAAGTGTTCAATTAGTAGTGGACATAAGCTTATCACCTTAAGTGGGCACATTGTCAGGAACTAACATGTCCTTAGGTTGAATGTGAAAGAATCTCAGATTTCAATTACCTGCGCGAACCAATCAGTTTTGCACCATGAAATTCTTGAGGCACTCCCTCATGGGTTGTCACAACCATAACCTGTTCCAGAGACCAATGCGGACAAATGTTGGAACTAAGACATCTCAAAGGTTAAAGAAAGGATAATAGTAAACTCAGTGGAACTGCTTTCAGCGAATTCAGTGGAGTTGGTGGGAAGATCAATTATTAAAGGTAGTAAAAAGTACCTCATCTCCCATTTCGCGCAAATGTTTGATGAAATTTTGAAACCGGTTCTTATATCCAGAAATATAGCTGTCGATAAAAAAAATAATCCCCATTCAGCAACATAGACCATGAACTTGGAGTGTATTTATAATCGCTAGTGCAAAATATACAAAAAGTGAAAGAAGAGCAACAAATGCGTCAACCCGATGAAATCGTTAACATTTGCTACACGCTGAGAGGAGAGGAGAGGAGAGGAGAGGAGTCAAACAATGCTCAGCATAGTCTAAGATATAGTATCAAAATGAAAAGAGGTATTCATGTAAAAATTTATTCAAGCGCGAGTAGTATGCAGGCTGGAGATGATCTTTATATAATGCATTCTTTACGTTCTCAGGAGGTAACATACTAATACTTTCCCACGTGATCTACTGCACAAATCATGAGTCAACTAGGAATAATTGCGGGAATTTTTTAAAAATAACCCTCCCAAACTTGGAAATTTGCAAACTAACCCTGTATAAAAAAATTTTGCAAAACTAACCCTACTTTTGCCACCTCGGCGCCACGCAGGGTTGCCAGAATATTCCTATGAAGGCGCTGAACCCCTCAGCGCCTTCATGCCTTGTGTTGAAGGCGCTGAAGGGTTCAGCGCCTTCATAGGATTTATTGTGAAGGCGCTGATCACTTCAGCGCCTTCATGATATATGCTGAAGGCGCTGGTTCATTCAGCGCCTTCAACACAAGCTATAACCGCGTCGAGGACTTAGTCATTTTTGGGGAAAAAATGGCTAAGTCCTCAGTGTAAGCCAAATATGGCTTCTCTCTAAAGGCGCTGAGTCGCTCAGCGCCTTTAGTGTAAAACACTAAAGGCGCTGAGCGGCTCAGCGTCTTTAGTGCAAAACACTAAAGGCGTTGATCCGCTCAGCGCCTTTAGTGCAGAACACTAAAGGCGCTGACTGGCTCAGCGCCTTTAACTGCACTCACATCCAGTACTTAATATCACCTTAAAAAAATCCCAAATTTATACAAGAAGTTCAAACATTGACAAATAACATTGAAGAAGTAAAAACTACATTCACAAACAGCAATTGATCAACCAACAATCATTTCATAGCATCAAAAAATAAAATTTACAAAAATTGAGGCTTGAGTAACATCAAAAAATAAAATTTACAAAAATTGAACTCAAAAGCTCAATTTTGAGCACGTCCTCGACCTCGACGTCCTCGCCCACGCCCACGTCCACGCCCTCGCCCTCGCCCTCGCCCACGGGGAACAGCAAGGTCGATGATAGGTATATCATTGAGAAGCTCGACTGCTGCCGACTGATCGAGCTCCTCAATGATACCACCCTCATCCTATGACGCTATATGCTCGATCTCCTGTGGCGATGATGACCTTGGACGACGGCGTGAATATGTCGATGAAAATGATGTCCGTGAGACTGGCGGCGGGAGCGATGCTGACGTCGAAGGAAATGTCATCGGTGCCTGAATGGTAGGAGATGGAGATCGTGGCACCTGAAAGAGTGTAAATAGTTTGTTAATATGAATTTGAAATCTTAATTTGAATTCTATGCTAAATGGTACCTGTCTGCGATCCCGAATGACTCATCTCGCGCGGTTCACCTCTGTCGGGTTCCCGTGGGATGGTATTCGTGATTCAGATTTATATTTGTATGTTTGGATGGGTGTATGTGTGGGTATCAGGTATTGCGGATCCATGACTTCCAATAGACGCAAGCATCTATTGTTAATTACCCCCTTATGATTGGGGCACCTTCGATTAAGAGACCTTTGCTGGGAGGATAGAATAAATCGTATCCTAATAATTGACCAAATCCTAAGTATATATGTTAGGATTTAGCTGGGTTTGAAATTGACTTGATCCCAATTATATGTGTTGAGAACTAGTCGATATTAAACTCTAAGTATATGTGTTAGAGTTTAATTGGGTTCGATTGACTCTAAGTATATGTATTAGAGTCCAATTATATTTGATTTCACATTTGGTGTATGTTTCAAAGTGGAGACATGACCAAACCCCTAGAATATGTATTGAGGTAGGTCGGATTTGATGCTACTCGAAAGTAGGAGATGGCTAAGTCCTATATGTATTAGGATTGGCCGAGTTTGATATGTTTTTCACTCTAGTTATATGTGCTAGAATGAGAGGTTGACTAACCCTAAGTATATGTATTAGGATTAGTTGAATTGATTTGGTTTCTACTCTAGATATATGTGCTAGAGTAAAAGGTTAACTACACCCTAAGTATATGTATTAGGGTTAGTTGGGTTGGTTTGGATGAACTCTAAGTATATGTGTTAGAGCCCGATCAAATTTGTTTTGACTAAATTCTAAGTATATGATTTAGAATCTAGTCGGTTTGAATATGATTTTGCCTTAATTATATGTGTTAAGGCGATGAGATTGAATGAGTTTTGGGTTTTATTTATGGATCAAATAGGTTTTGGTCTTTATTTGTGGCTCGAATGAGTTTTGGGTTTTATTTGTGGATCAAATGGGTTTTGGGTTTTATTTGTGAACTGAATTTGGGACAGTATGTGGACTGAATTTGGAACCCGTATATGGATTGGGCCTTATGTCATATGTGGACTGAATTTGAGATACGTATGTGGATTGGATTTGAGACCCGTATATGGATTGGGCCTTATGTCATATGTGGACTGAATTTGAGATACGTATGTGGATTGGATTTGGGACCGTATATGGAGTGGGCCTTATGTCATATGTGGATTGGATTTGAGATCCGTATGTGGATTGGATTTGGGACCCGTATATGGATTGGGCCTTATGTCATATGTGGATTGGATTTGAGATCCGTATGTGATTGGATTTGGGACCCGTATATGGATTGGGCCTTATGTCATATGTGGATTGGATTTGAGATCCGTATGTGGATTGGGCCTTATGTCATATGTGGATTGGTTTTGGGATCCGTATGTGGATTGGATTTGGGACCGTATATGGAGAGGGCCTTATGTCATATGTGGATTGGATTTGAGATCCGTATGTGGATTGGATTTGGACCCGTATATGGATTGGGCCTTATGTCATATGTGGATTGGATTTGGGACCGTATATGGAGAGGGCCTTATGTCATATGTGGATTGGATTTGGGACCGTATATGGAGAGGGCCTTATGTCATATGTGGATTGGATTTGGGATCCGTATGTGGATTGGATTTGGGACCGTATATGGAGAGGGCCTTATGTCATATGTGGATTGGATTTGAGATCCGTATGTGGATTGGATTTGGGACCCGTATATGGATTGGGCCTTATGTCATATGTGGATTGGATTTGAGATCCGTATGTGGATTGGATTTGGGACCCGTATATGGATTGGGACTTATGTCATATGGGTAAATTTGAGGCCCGCATATGGGTTGATTTAATAAATGTTTAGAATTCGTTTATAGCCCTTTTTGAATCGGACTTGGGTTCCAAGTTGATTAGGACTTGAATTTTGTCTGGATTCAAGTAAATTCCCATTTATTTCAATATCTCCCCCTTTTTTTTTTTTGGGGTCCGAATAAATTCTTTTTTTTTTTTTTTTTTTTGAAACTATTTGGTGTCCGAAGGAAATTCACTGATCTTATCTCGGGATTCCATCCCTTTTATTTTATAATTTGACTTGGTATCCGAATCAATCCACTAATCTTTAATTTGGGGTCAGGAGAAAGTACCGTTATTTTATTTTGATGTGGGGCCCATTTTGAAATTATTTGGGATCCGAGAAAGTTTCTATTTTTGAAATTATCGGGGATCCGAAGGAGAAATTATTTGCGATCGAAAAAGAAATTATTTGGGATTCGAAGAAATTCTCTGTTTATTTTATTTTATTTTATTTGACTTGGGATCTGAAGGAAATCCGCTTTGATTTATATTTGGGATCCGAATCCACTTTGACTTATCTTATGGTTCAATCCCTTTTGTCTTGTAATTGATTTGGGCTCCGAAGGAAATCCACTTTGACTTATCTTGAATTCGGATGTACGAAGAAATCATCCGAATCGGTTTTGGGTTTTTGTTGACTTTCTTTTTTTCTTTTCTTTAAGCCTAAAGTTAGGTCGTCCTAACCAGCTTTATTGACTTTTCTTTTTTTCCTTTTCTTTTTTCTTTCTTTTCAACCTGAAGCAAGGGACGTCCGGAGAGGTCCCAAACCGGATTTCAAAGAAAATTTATTTATTTTTTTCTTCTTTTCTTTTTTTTTTTTCTTTTCTTTCCTTTTTTCTCTTTTCTTTTCAACCTTTCTTTTTTTTTCTTTTTCTTTTCAACCTGAAGTAAGGGGCGACCGAAGAGGTCCCAAACCGGTTTTCAAAAAAAATTTATTTTTTTCCTTCTTTTCCTTCTTTCTTTTTTTTCTTTCTTTCTTTTTTTTTCTTTCTTTCTTTTTTTTCTTTTTTTTTTTCTTTCCTTTTCAACCTGAAGTAAGGGGCGTCCGAAGAGGTCCCAAACCAGTTTTCAAAGAAAATTTATTTTTTTCCTTCTTTTCCTTCTTTTTTTTTTTCTTTCTTTCTTTTTTTTTCTTTCTTTTTTTTTTCTTTTTTTTTCTTTCTTTTTCAACCTGAAGTAAGGGGCGTCCGAAGAGGTCCCAAACCGGCTTTCAAAGAAAATTTATTTTTTTTTTTTATTTTTTTATTTTTTCCCTTTTCTTTTCAACCTGAAGTAAGGGCGTCCGAAGAGGTCCCAAACCGGCTTTCAAAGAAAATTTATATTTTTTTTTTATTTTTTTATTTTTTCCCTTTTCTTTTCAACCTGAAGTAAGGGGCGTCCGAAGAGGTCCCAAACCGGCTTTCAAAGAAAGTTTATATTTTTTTTTTTATTTTTTTATTTTTTATTATTATTATTATTTTTTTATTTACCTGAGAAATACGCGGGTGCCGAGGAAGTTGACCGGAGGAGTTGACCGGAGGAAGTTGAGGGAGTTGACCGGAGGAGTCGAGGAAGTTGATCGGAGGAGGTTGAGGAAGTTGATCGGAGGAGGTTGAGGAAGTTGATCGGAGGAGGTTGAGGAAGTTGATCGGAGGAGGTTGAGGAAGTTGACCGGAGGAGGTTGAGGAAGTTGACCGGAGGAGGTTGAGGAAGTTGACCGGAGGAGGTGGAGGCGATCGGCGCTTAAGGATGAGGGACGATTTTTTTTCTTTTTGTGGTGGAATATGGGACAATATCGGACGTTCTTTTTTTCTGTGGTGGAAAAATATGGAAAAGTTCTCCTCGGGCAAAGGAAGATCCCTCCTTTTTATAGTGGGGAGGGGCAGATAAATATCGTGTGGGATTCGTTGGGTTTGTTGTGGAGTTAGCGAGAAAACGTGGTTTCGTTGAGAACGATCGTTGAGAAAAATACGTGGGAACCTCGTTCAAATTTTAAATTTCAAACTTCAAAATTGAAAAGATATGTTCAAATTAAAAATTCAAATATGTTCAAATTTCAAAATTGAAAAGATATGTTCAAATTTTAAAATTCAATATGTTCGAAATTCAAATTTTAAAGTTGAATATGTTCAGATTTAAATTTCAAATTTCAAAATTGCAAAGATATGTTCAAATTTTAAAAATTCAAATTTTGAAGTTGAATATGTTCAAATTTAAATTTCAAATTTCAAAATTGCAAAGATATGTTCAAATTTTAAAAATTCAAATTTTAAAGTTGAATATGTTCAAATTTAAATTTCAAATTTCAAAATTGAAAAGATATGTTCAAATTTTAAAATTCAAATTTTAAAGTTGAATATGTTTAAGTTTCAAATTTCAAATTTCAAAATTGAACGATTATGTTCAAATTTTAAAATTCAAATTTTAAGATTGAATATGTTCAAATTTAAATTTCAAATTTCAAAATTGAGTATGTTATGGGGAAGTATGTTCTCATTTGTATTTTAAGTTTTAAATTTTAAACTTGAATATATTACATTTAAATTTGAGGAAGTATGTTTGTATTTGAATTTCAAATTTAAACGGCCAACGAACGGGGGAAGTTCAAAATTGGATTGAGAGATATTTTAAAATTTGATTGGAGATTTGAATATGAATTGGATAAGTCGGTTGAAAAATATTTTGAAATTTTTTGCAAATTCAAAATTCAAAATTCAAAATTCAATTTGAATATAATTTTTTTGAAATTGAATTTTTAAACAAACAATTTACTATAATGTAAGTCCCACTGGGCACAAAAATAGGATCCGACTTAAAAAATCGACGGAGCTTTGATTAGACCCATAAGCTTGTGTTCATAAATAACCCAAGCTTGTATTCGCAAATGATCTATTAAGGGGGTTTGAACTTGTAGTAAAATTTGTTGGACCCAAATTATTAATATGTTAAAAGTTTTGGGCTTATACGGGGCTTATACAGACAAATCAATATTACGGACCAACCATAATCTTTCCCCCCTTTTTTTTTTTTAAATTTTTTTTTTTTTTTTTTTTTTTACCTCAAACAAATGCCCCCCATCTTTTCGTTGTACGAGGTACGAGTACGGTGAAAAGATGCACGTTCAATTATTTTTCTCTCCTCATTTTTTTTCATTTTTTTTTTTTATTTTTTTTTTCGAACGCATTCAATTTGATTTCTCAGTTTAATGACATGGCGGTCAATTGAATATGGCTCGCTCAATTTAGTGGCATGGCGGTCGATATGAATATGGTTCGCTCAGTTTAGTGACATGACGGTCGATATGGATGTGGGTTGCTCAGCTTATTGACATGGCGGTCGATATGAATATGGGTTGCTCAGTTTATTGACATGGCGGTCGATATGAGTATGGATCGCTCAGTTTAATGACATGGCGGTCGAAATGAATATGGGTTGCTCAGTTTAGTGACATGGCGGTCGGTATGGGTTGCTCAGTTTATTGACATGGCGGTCGATATGAATTGCTCAGTTTAGTGACATGGCGGTCGATATGAGTATGGTTGCTCAGTTTAGTGACATGGCGGTCGGTATGGGTTGCTCAGTTTAGTGACATGGCGGTCGATTTGAATATGGGTTGCTCAGTTTAGTGACATGGCGGTCGATATGAGTATGGTTGCTCAGTTTAGTGACATGGCGGTCGGTATGGGTTGCTCAGTTTAGTGACATGGCGGTCGATATGAGTATAGGTTGCTCAGTTTATTGACATGGCGGTCGATATGAGTGTGGTTTGCTCAGTTTAGTGACATGGCGGTCGGTATGGGTATGAGTCGCTCAGTTTATTGACATGGCGGTCGATATGGATGTGGGTTTAGTTTAATGACTTTTCGGTCGTTTGGATTTAGGTTTAGTTTAATGACTTTTCGGTCGTTTGAAATTGGGTTTAGTTTAATGACTTTTCGGTCGTTTGGAATTAGGTTTAGTTTAATGACTTTTCGGTCGTTTGAAGTTGGGTTTAGTTTAATGACTTTTCGGTCGTTTGAACTTGGGTTTAGTTTAATGACTTTTCGGTCGTTTGAAATTGGGTTTAGTTTAATGACTTTTCGATCGTTTGGACTTGGGTTTAGTTTAATGACTTTTCGGTCGTTTGAAATTGGGTTTAGTTTAATGACTTTTCGGTCGTTTGGAATTGGGTTTAGTTTAATGACTTTTCGGTCGTTTGAATTGGGTTTAGTTTAATGACTTTTCGGTCGTTTGGACTTGGGTTTAGTTTAATGACTTTTCGGTCGTTTGAATTGGGTTTAGTTTAATGACTTTTCGGTCGTTTGAAATTGAGTTTAGTTTAATGACTTTTTGGTCATTTGGAATTGGGTTTGTGAGTCGATTAAGTTGACTCAGCAGATTTATTTGGAGTTAGCTCGGTTTGAACTCTTGATTTGTTTCAGTTCGAGTGGAGCTGGTTTGCTTGATTTGGATCATCCCTGAAGTTCGATTTGAACCTTTGTTCAGGTTGGGTTCGAATTGAATTTGTTTGAACCTTTTGTATTTGATTTGGGCTGAGCCAGTTTAGGCTTTCACTTGATTTGTCCCTTTTGAATTCGATTTGAGTCGAACCGTTATACTTTGGTTCAGAACCCTTTGAGACATGGTTTAGGTCGAACCCTTATGACTTAGTTCGTGACCCTTTGAATTCAATTTCGGTCGGGCCCTTATAATTCGGCTCAACTTGGACCCTTCTGCGGTTCGGTTTGGTTCGGCTCGTAACCTTATGGTTAGGTTCGAGATCCATTTGAACTTGAAACTCCGTTGCATTTGGTTTGGATTTGGTTTGAGTCACCCTCTTTGCGGTTTGGCTCAAAACCCTTTGACTTCGATTTGGGGTCGAGCTGGTGGATGGTCCAGTTCATATGATTCCACCTAAATTCGATTTAGGATGAACTGGTTTATAATTTGGGGGCATTTTTTCTTTCTCTTTTTTTTTTTTTTTTTTTTTTTTGTAGAAAGCAATCGAAATTGTTGCGTATAACCGACCCTAAGGTGAGTTAGAATTCCGTCGTAAACAAGAAAAATATTTTTGAGTTTAAAAAAAATATTGGTTTATTTTGGTTTATTTTTTAAAAATATGGGTTTATTGAAAAATATGGGTTTGTTTTGAAAGAAAATATGTTTTTGGTGGCAATCGAACGCCCACATGGGTTTTCACCCAATGCCTTCCCCTAACTTTTGCCTGTGAGTTCGAATTGTGTATTCTCACAGCGGGGATCCCATTTTTGTCTGTGGGGTTATACCACAGCCGGGAATGATTTTTTTTCTTTTTTTTTTTCTTTTTTTTTCGATTTTTTTTTTTTGAGACTTTTCTTTTTTTTTCGATTTTTTTTTCTTTTTTTTTTTTTTTTTTTTTTTTGCTATTGAAAAATACGAGCAAATAAAATTGCTGTGCATAACCGGTCCTAAAATCAGTTAGCTGTCGTAGACAAAATATGTTTGAGTAAAAAAAAAATATAGGTTTATTTTGGTTTATTTTAAAAAAAATATGGGTTTATTGAAAAATATGGGTTTATTTTGAAGAAAGAATATATTTGTGGCAATCGGGCGCCCATATGGGTTTTCACCCGATAACTTCCCCTAACTTTTGCCTGTGAATTCGAATTGTGTATTCTCACAGCGGGGATCCCATTTTTGTCTGTGGGGTTATACCACAGCCGGGAATGATTTTTTTTCTTTTTTTTTTTTTCTTTTGATTTTTTTTTTTTTTTTGAGATTTTTCTTTTTTTTATTTTTTTTCTTTTGGTTTTTTTTTTTTTTTTTTAAGATTTTTTTTTTCTTTTTTTTTTTTCGATATTGAAAAATACGAGTGTATTTTGTCTCGATGAGCCTGTACATAACCGATCCTAAGATCAGTTAGCGTAGACAAAAATATATTTGAAAGAAAAATATTTTTGAGTTTTAAAAAAATATTATGGGTTTATTTTGGTTTATTTTGAAAGAAAAATATGTTTTTGGTGGAAATCGGGCGCCCATGTGGGTTTTCACCCGATACCTTCCCCTAACTTTTGCCTGTGTATTCTCACAGCGGGGATCCCATTTTTGCCTGTGGGGTTATACCACAGCCGGAAATGATTTTATTTTTTTCTGATTTTTTTTTTTTTTTGATTTTTTTTTTTTTTGACCTCGTTTTTTTTTTTTTTTTTTTTTTTTTTTGATTTTTTTTTTTTTTTTTTTTTTTGAGATCGTTTTTTTTTTTTTTTTTTTTTTTTTTTATCTTTTTTTTTTTTTTTTTTCGACTGGTTCTTCGAAAATATGAGCTTGCCTTTGACCACCATCCTTTTGGATGTAGGTGAGTAGATCAGCCATTCACCTACGGGTTGGTGAAGAGGATTGGGTATGCCCCCATTAGATTATTATTTCGAGGTTGCACCCGAGGAATTGACCATATTGTTGGGAAAGGGTAGTAAAGGTAATCATGCCCCCAGTAAAAGCAGCAACAATATAAATGTTGGTGCTACTTTCTCGATGCAAGTATTAGGATTTACCTTTATCGCTTTTTTTTTTTTTTTTTTTTTTTATATTAAAGGTCTCAAAGATGGAAGGAAAAGTCAGGTCCCACCGGGCGTGCCATTTTGTCTGCGATCCCGAATGACTCATCTCGCGCGGTTCACCTCTGTCGGGTTCCCGTGGGATGGTATTCGTGATTCAGATTTATATTTGTATGTTTGGATGGGTGTATGTGTGGGTATCAGGTATTGCGGATCCATGACTTCCAATAGACGCAAGCATCTATTGTTAATTACCCCCTTATGATTGGGGCACCTTCGATTAAAAGACCTTTGCTGGGAGGATAGAATAAATCGTATCCTAATAATTGACCAAATCCTAAGTATATATGTTAGGATTTAGCTGGGTTTGAAATTGACTTGATCCCAATTATATGTGTTGAGAACTAGTCGATATTAAACTCTAAGTATATGTGTTAGAGTTTAATTGGGTTCGATTGACTCTAAGTATATGTATTAGAGTCCAATTATATTTGATTTCACATTTGGTGTATGTTCCAAAGTGGAGACATGACCAAACCCCTAGAATATGTATTGAGGTAGGTCGGATTTGATGCTACTCGAAAGTAGGAGATGGCTAAGTCCTATATGTATTAGGATTGGCCGAGTTTGATATGTTTTTCACTCTAGTTATATGTGCTAGAATGAGAGGTTGACTAACCCTAAGTATATGTATTAGGATTAGTTGAATTGATTTGGTTTCTACTCTAGGTATATGTGCTAGAGTAAAAGGTTAACTACACCCTAAGTATATGTATTAGGGTTAGTTGGGTTGGTTTGGATGAACTCTAAGTATATGTGTTAGAGCCCGATCAAATTTGTTTTGACTAAATTCTAAGTATATGATTTAGAATCTAGTCGGTTTGAATATGATTTTGCCTTAATTATATGTGTTAAGGCGATGAGATTGAATGGGTTTTGGGTTTTATTTATGGATCAAATAGGTTTTGGTCTTTATTTGTGGCTCGAATGGGTTTTGGGTTTTATTTGTGGATCAAATGGGTTTTGGGTTTTATTTGTGAACTGAATTTGGGACAGTATGTGGACTGAATTTGGAACCCGTATATGGATTGGGCCTTATGTCATATGTGGACTGAATTTGAGATACGTATGTGGATTGGATTTGAGACCCGTATATGGATTGGGCCTTATGTCATATGTGGACTGAATTTGAGATACGTATGTGGATTGGATTTGGGACCGTATATGGAGTGGGCCTTATGTCATATGTGGATTGGATTTGAGATCCGTATGTGGATTGGATTTGGGACCCGTATATGGATTGGGCCTTATGTCATATGTGGATTGGATTTGAGATCCGTATGTGGATTGGATTTGGGACCCGTATATGGATTGGGCCTTATGTCATATGTGGATTGGATTTGAGATCCGTATGTGGATTGGATTTGGGACCCGTATATGGATTGGGCCTTATGTCATATGTGGATTGGATTTGGGATCCGTATGTGGATTGGATTTGGGACCGTATATGGAGAGGGCCTTATGTCATATGTGGATTGGATTTGGATCCGTATGTGGATTGGATTTGGGACCCGTATATGGATTGGGCCTTATGTCATATGTGGATTGGATTTGGGATCCGTATGTGGATTGGATTTGGGACCGTATATGGAGAGGGCCTTATATCATATGTGGATTGGATTTGGGACCGTATATGGAGAGGGCCTTATGTCATATGTGGATTGGATTTGGGATCCGTATGTGGATTGGATTTGGGACCGTATATGGAGAGGGCCTTATGTCATATGTGGATTGGATTTGAGATCCGTATGTGGATTGGATTTGGAACCCGTATATGGATTGGGCCTTATGTCATATGTGGATTGGATTTGAGATCCGTATGTGGATTGGATTTGGGACCCGTATATGGATTGGGCCTTATGTCATATGGGTAAATTTGAGGCCCGCATATGGGTTGATTTAATAAATGTTTAGAATTCGTTTATAGCCCTTTTTGAATCGGACTTAGGTTCCAAGTTGATTAGGACTTGAATTTTGTCTGGATTCAAGTAAATTCCCATTTATTTCAATATCTCCCCTTATTTTTTTTTGGGATCCGAATAAATTCTTTTTTCTTTTTTTTTTTTTTTGAAACTATTTGGTGTCCGAAGGAAATTCACTGATCTTATCTCGGGATTCCATCCCTTTTATTTTATAATTTGACTTGGTATCCGAATCAATCCACTAATCTTTAATTTGGGGTCAGGAGAAAGTACCGTTATTTTATTTTGATGTGGGGCCCTTTTTGAAATTATTTGGGATCCGAGAAAATTTCTATTTTTGAAATTATCGGGGATCCGAAGGAGAAATTATTTGCAATCCGAAAAAGAAATTATTTGGGATTCGAAGAAATTCTCTGTTTATTTTATTTTATTTTATTTGACTTGGGATCTGAAGGAAATCCGCTTTGATTTATATTTGGGATCCGAATCCACTTTGACTTATCTTATGGTTCAATCCCTTTTGTCTTGTAATTGATTTGGACTCCGAAGGAAATCCACTTTGACTTATCTTGAATTCGGATGTACGAAGAAATCATCCGAATCGGTTTTGGGTTTTTGTTGACTTTCTTTTTTTCTTTTCTTTAAGCCTAAAGTTAGGTCGTCCTAACCGGCTTTATTGACTTTTCTTTTTTTCCTTTTCTTTTTTCTTTCTTTTCAACCTGAAGCAAGGGAAGTCCGGAGAGGTCCCAAACCGGCTTTCAAAGAAAATTTATTTATTTTTTTCTTCTTTTCTTTTATTTTTTTTTTCTTTTCTTTCCTTTTTTCTCTTTTCTTTTCAACCTTTCTTCTTTTTTTTCTTTTTCTTTTCAACCTGAAGTAAGTGGCGACCGAAGAGGTCCCAAACCGGTTTTCAAAGAAAATTTATTTTTTTCCTTCTTTTCCTTTTTTTTTTTTTTTCTTTCTTTTTTTTTTTTTTCTTTCTTTTTTTTTTCTTTTTTTTTTTTCTTTCAACCTGAAGTAAGGGGCGTCCGAAGAGGTCCCAAACCGGTTTTCAAAGAAAATTTATTTTTTTCCTTCTTTTCCTTCTTTCTTTTTTTTTCTTTCTTTCTTTTTTTTTCTTTCTTTCTTTTTTTTCTTTTTTTTTTTCTTTCCTTTTCAACGTGAAGTAAGGGGCGTCCGAAGAGGTCCCAAACCGGCTTTTAAAGAAAATTTATTTTTTTTTTTTATTTTTTTATTTTTTCCCTTTTCTTTTCAACCTGAAGTAAGGGGCGTCCGAAGAGGTACCAAACCGGCTTTCAAAGAAAATTTATATTTTTTTTTTAATTTTTTATTTTTTTTATTTTTTTCCCTTTTCTTTTCAACCTGAAGTAAGGGCGTCCGAAGAGGTCCCAAACCGGCTTTCAAAGAAAATTTATATTTTTTTTTTTTTTATTTTTTCCCTTTCTTTTCAACCTGAAGTAAGGGGCGTCCGAAGAGGTCCCAAACTGGCTTTCAAAGAAAGTTTATATTTTTTTTTTTTTTTTTATTATTATTATTATTTTTTTATTTCCCTGAAAAATACGCGGGTGCCGAGGAAGTTGACCGGAGGAAGTTGAGGGAGTTGACCGGAGGAGTCGAGGAAGTTGATCGGAGGAGGTTGAGGAAGTTGATCGGAGGAGGTTGAGGAAGTTGACCGGAGGAGGTTGAGGAAGTTGACCGGAGGAGGTTGAGGAAGTTGACCGGAGGAGGTTGAGGAAGTTGACCGGAGGAGGTGGAGGCGATCGGCGATTAAGGATGAGGGACGGTTTTTTTTCTTTTTGTGGTGGAATATGGGACAATATCGGACGTTCTTTTTTTGTGTGGTGGAAAAATATGGAAAAGTTCTCCTCGGGCAAAGGAAGATCCCTCCTTTTTATAGTGGGGAGGGGCAGATAAATATCGTGTGGGATTCGTTGGGTTTGTTGTGGAGTTAGCGAGAAAGGGGCAGATAAATATCGTGTGGGATTCGTTGGGTTTGTTGTGGAGTTAGCGAGAAAACGTGGTTTCGTTGAGAAAGATCGTTGAGAAAAATACGTGGGAACCTCGTTCGAATTTTAAATTTCAAACTTCAAAATTGAAAAGATATGTTCAAATTAAAAATTCAAATATGTTCAAATTTCAAAATTGAAAAGATATGTTCAAATTTTAAAATTCAATATGTTCGAAATTCAAATTTTAAAGTTGAATATGTTCAGATTTAAATTTCAAATTTCAAAATTGCAAAGATATGTTCAAATTTTAAAAATTCAAATTTTGAAGTTGAATATGTTCAAATTTAAATTTCAAATTTCAAAATTGAAAAGATATGTTCAAATTTTAAAAATTCAAATTTTAAAGTTGAATATGTTCAAATTTAAATTTCAAATTTCAAAATTGAAAAGATATGTTCAAATTTTAAAATTCAAATTTTAAAGTTGAATATGTTTAAGTTTCAAATTTCAAATTTCAAAATTGAACGATTATCTTCAAATTTTAAAATTCAAATTTTAAGATTGAATATGTTCAAATTTAAATTTCAAATTTCAAAATTGAGTATGTTATGGGGAAATATGTTCTCATTTGTATTTTAAGTTTTAAATTTTAAACTTGAATATATTACATTTAAATTTGAGGAAGTATGTTTGTATTTGAATTTCAAATTTAAACGGCCAACGAACGGGGGAAGTTCAAAATTGGATTGAGAGATATTTTAAAATTTGATTGGAGATTTGAATATGAATTTGGATAAGTCGGTTGAAAAATATTTTGAAATTTTTTTGCAAATTCAAAATTCAAAATTCAAAATTCAATTTGAATATAATTTTTTTGAAATTTAATTTTTAAACAAACAATTTACTATAATGTAAGTCCCACTGGGCACAAAAATAGGATCCGACTTAAAAAATCGACGGAGCTTTGATTAGACCCATAAGCTTGTGTTCATAAATAACCCAAGCTTGTATTCGCAAATGATCTATTAAGGGGGTTTGAACTTGTAGTAAAATTTGTTGGACCCAAATTATTAATATGTTAAAAGTTTTGGGCTTATACGGGGCTTATACAGACAAATCAATATTACGGACCAACCATAATCTTTCCCCCCCTTTTTTTTTTAACCTCAAACAGTACCTGATGACTCGAAGTCGCTCCCTCATTTGAAGGTCGGGCTGCCTCTGTGGCCGTAGGTTCAGATGGTACATGCTGTAGTACCATCTGAATATCGCCGCTCATTTCTCTCAAAGTCCGAATAATAGTATCAGTCGGCGGTGGGTGCTGCCAAATCTGGTCGACAATGGTTTTAACATTTCGTAGTGTGTCGGCCTGCATTATAAATTAGAAATTAAAATTAAATTTATATGAGGAAAGTTGAATATAGTAAATTTATATATATAAATTTTAATACCAGTGATCTCTCGACATGTCCACGAGGGTGGAAAGTCAGCGGAGGACGCTGTACTGGATGAGAAATCCATCGTCGTGTAATGTTCCAGTACCACTGCATGTACATGGATGCCGCTTGCAGTTGGTCCTCACCAGCAGCCGGGGCTTGATCAAAAATGTGATCAAGCCTCTCGGACCACCTCTCAATGTGGCCAGCATGAAATGCTATCCAGTCCTCATCCGCACGCCCACGTCCTGTGATGCGTGGGATGGACTCCACATTGACAGGTATATGCTGCAGAAGAATTACACATGTGTGTGGACCAGCATACACATGTGTGTGGACCAGCATATGTTTTTATTCTAAAATATGTCGTATTTTTTGGTACTGAAGCATGTAATCTCCAAGAACATTCCTCTACTAAGCATTTGACAGTGTACGTCGTTTTTGTAGATTTCAATACTTTCATTTGTACATTATACTGAATATGCCACCGGTCTAGTGCATCCAATAAAGATGGCTTATCTTGAAAGACACGTCCAGCCCAACTCTCGTTGATGCTAGGTCGACCAGCTCCTATTTGTCGAATATTAAGATCTGTATGATCTACAGCATACTGATTAATCCAATTAGTATCGGAAAGAAAACGATCCGGATGATCAATAAATTTATTTTCCTCGTCAGGATTGTCTACGTAATCATTACTGATTTGTGGGTTGTCCACTTGAGTGTAAATTGCATTTGCAAGATCATTTAACCATCCATCATGATTTTCATCTATATCTGGAAATGGAACATCCGGTTCGTCATCCTCACTACTATTCTGATCATCATGGATTGGTGAATCCTCATGATTAAAATCACTATCACCACCCCTGTCAACATTATCACCTCCTTCCTCAACATTCGTATCAAATTCATTACTAGCAGGTGGATTCCAATGTTCATAGGAATTAGATAACCTGCAAATTTGGTAAACCTAAAATTCCAACATTGCCATTAATTTAAAACTTAACATTTAATTTATATTTGTACTTACCCCCAATCAGAAGGTTCTAGTTGTAAATGAGACATCCTTGGTTCAATACGGGAGGTCGTGCATTGTTCGCGTGATGTCGTGGCATGCGTGCGGTGTCCGCGTGAGGTCGTGGCTTGCGGTGTCCGCGTGAGGTCGTGGCTTGCGTGTGTCCGCGTGAGGTCGTGGCTTGCGTGTGTGTGGTCGTAGGTGCCACACATGTGGTCGTAGGTGCCACACATGTGGTCGTTGGTGGCACACTACTAAACGAGCAAGGTACAACACTCTCAATCGGGCCATACTCACTTTCTCTGCAATGTATACAATATTTAAGTCCATTTAAATATTATGCTAAATGACAAAATTATTAGGTTGTTGTTCTAACCTTGTCATTCTGACACCACCTTCGTGTGGAATATGTTGATCACTCATTACATTGGCGGAAGGACCCAAATCAATATAATTGTGGAGCATTTGGGTGTAATAACCTTGCGGTTCAAAATTATCCGACGGTTGTAACTCTTCTCAATGTATACCGTCACAACACCATGATGTTGACATAATCCTATCATTCCCTCCAATGATTCATCATCTAGTACTTCGTGAGCTAAAAATCCACCACCGATCGTGGGACAACCAATAGTAAATTTTAGACGAAAATGTTCGCTTGTACAATTTACTAAACGATACATTCTCGTCTCAAACCTACTATATGTACAATCAGAAGGTATCGCGATTAGCTTTTTTTGACCGCCGATATATCGTGGACCATTCCCATCGATAACTAACTGTCCATCCCAATGAACACTTATGGGCATGCCACGATTAGCCATTTCAACTACAAAACAAAATTTAACCACTTCAAAATACTACTTTTAACTTTACAGTCGGAGACCGACAATGAAACCTCTCACTTTGAGCGATCTCACAGTGAGGGGATCGCTCACTGTGACGGTGAAGCTCTCACTGTGAGAGATTACTCTGTCACAGTGAAGCTCTCTCACTGTGAGAGAGTGATCTTCACTCTCTCTCACTGTGAGAGAGTGATCTTCACTCCCTCACAATGAGTTCACAGTGAGAGATCTTCACTCTCTAACTTTTCTTTTTTTATTTGCTGTACAGTGCATAGGTGTACATACAGAGTGATATTTTTTTTTTTTTTTTTTGATTAGCAAATTGTGACACTAGCAAGGATTTTTTTTTTTTTCTTTGATATACTGTGAGAGAGTGATCTCTCACTCTCTCACCGTGAGAGATCATTCTCTCACTGTGAGAGATCATTCTCTCACTGTGAGAGAGTGATCTTCACTCTCTCTCACTGTGAGAGAGTGATCTTCACTCCCTAACAATGAGTTCACAGTGATCTTTTTTTTTTTTTTTTTTTTTTTTTTTTTTTATTTGCAAATTGTGAGACTAGAGTATCAAGTTTTTTTTTTTTTTTTGATATACTGTGAGAGAGTGACAAAAGACTCTCTCACAGTGAGAGATCATTCTCTCACTGTGAGAGAGTGATCTTCACTCTCTCTCTCACTGTGAGGGAGTGATCTTCACTCCCTCACAATGAGTTCACAGTGATATTTTTTTTTTATTTTTTATTTTTTATTTTTATTTTTTTATTTGCAAATTGTGAGACTAGCAAGTTTCTATTTTTTTTTTTTTTTTTGATATACTGTGAGAGAATGATCTCTCACTCTCTCACAGTGAGAGATCATTCTCTCACAGTGAGAGAGAGAAAGAGAGAGAGAGAGAAAGAAGAGAGATGGTAAGAGGCTCACAGTGAGAGCGCGAGGAGAGGGCGAGGGCGAGGGCGACGGCGAAGGCGAACGCGACGGCGACGATGAGTGGAAATCGGCAATGTGGAGATCGGGGCGGGAGAATGCAGGTGGGGGAGGTGCACGCGAGAGAAGAGGGAGCTCGTGTGCGTGAAGATCGGCGGAGTGGAGAGGAGCTCGTGCGTGAAGATCGCCTGCGGGAGGGGAAGGGGTGAGAGCCTGTGTGGGGATTTGGGGGAGGTGCTCGCGAGAGTGAAGATTAGTGCGCGGGATATGGTGGTGAAGAAGGCGCTGACGCGGGCAGCGCCTTTAACTAAGTTAAAGGCGCTGAGCCACTCAGCGCCTTTAGTGTAAATCACTAAAGGCGCTGAGCAGATCAGCGCCTTCAGTGTAAATCACTAAAGGCGCTAAGCAGATCAGCGCCTTCAGTGTTACAGCGTAGCCATTATTGATATACTGTGAGGACTTGCCCATTTTTCCCCGAAAAATGACTAAGTCCTCGACGCGGTTATACTATATGCTGAAGGCGCTGAATGAAAAAGCGCCTTCAGCGTACACCATGAAGGCGCTGATGAGTTCAGCGCCTTCACAAGATATCCTGTGAAGGCGCTGAACCCTTCAGCGCCTTCAACGTATTGTATGAAGACGCTGAGACGTTCAGCGCCTTCATAGAATTATTGTGAAGGCGCTGACCGCTTCAGCGTCTTCACGCTGTCTGCCCAACGTGGCGCCGAGGTGGCAAAAGTAGGATTAGTTTTACAAAAAAAAATTTAAGAGGGTCATTTGGCAAAATTGTAAATTTCATAGGGTTATTTTTAAAAAATTCCCAATAATTGCTCTCAGACGTTGTACAATTTTCTTCGAACATCACTGGCTCCGCCTTGGTGCTAATTGCCGAGCCATGGTAGATTCGGCACAATAAGAGCCTAAATACGAACCTGTAAAGACATCTGTCGACAGGTGCTAAGAGTTGTAAAACCATACCATCCAGTTTTAAAAGCAAAAGAACTCGGAATCCTAATTTCACTGCAGCACGCGGCATGTGCAGACTGCAGAGACATATCAGATCAGATGAAGTAAGTCGCAAAAACACCAATCAGAGGCGGAGGTGGATCACATGCACAGAAATGGCAGATCATAAAGGTCTATTAAGGTATCGCAGCTCTTAACTCATATTACGAATCGAGAGAGATGCGGAATAGGAAGAAGTTGGCATGCACATATATTAAGTGGGGTTGGGGTTGGGGTTGGGAATGGGGAGAGAGAGAGAGAGAGAGAGAGAGAGAGAGAGAGAGAGAGAGAGAGAGAGAGATACGCGAAAGGAGAGGGCTCGACGAAGAGAGCAATGCGGCGAGGACCGGAGCTGCCCTCTGCATCTTCGAGGAGCGGGGGCGCCTCTTCCGGATCGTCCTTAATCTCGTCGATCATCATCCTCGCAGCAAATAGTTGATCGCCGCCGACTCCTTAAAACCCGAGGGCGAGGGCGAGGGCGAGGGAGGAAGCGAAAGCAGAACAAGGACAGCAGCAGGAGGAAGACGATGGCGGTAGGTAGCAGGGAGGGGTCCAGAGTCGACTCCGGACGGGGTGATTGGCGTCTCTCTCTCTCTCTCTCTTTTTACCTTTTTTTTTCTTTTATCCTCCTTCCAAACGTGGGAGGGAGGAAACTCGCAGGGAGACGGAAGACCTTGGGGGCCTCAGTCGGGCCTCTTGTAGAGATGAGAGATGCTTTTTGAAAAAAAGTATATTCCTTTGAATTAGGGAATAGATTACGGGCATATGCTGGGGAAGATCATGGGTTCCGATCCCGTTATTTCTGTTTCGCCCGTTTTGAGTGGACAAAATATCTTCTTAAATATCTTCTCGTATTCCAGAAAATCTCTACGGGTGAATATTTGGAAATTCAATTTGAATTCTATCTCTGTGAATTAGTTTTCCTCTTACTTGTTAACGATCTATCAGTCCCTAGTATCATTTGTTCTTACAATTGGAGCTGCCTCTGCACATTCCTAGTTTGAAATCATCTTTTCTTTTTTATTTATTTGGGGTGCTGCAATTAAATACTAGTGCACGTTGGTTAACAAAACAGCACGATCATATACTTTTGCTCTTTCCTCAGCATAATTATGTAATTCTTCTTTTTCACAGATCTGCTAATTATCAACTAGCAATCTCTTAATCTATTTATCTATTAACTCAATATATTTTTTTTCTTATTTTTTTTCTTATTTACTGATTTTTTGTTTTCTCATCCGACATTATCTCTTTACTTTCTTACTCGAGAGTCTACCCCTGCGCATTCCCCATTTCTCCATATTTCTCTATCTCTTTCTTCCATCCACATGTTCTTTCTACTGCGCTCTCGAGATTTATTTTTTTTATAAAAGTCGACGAATTCGAACTCCCGAGATATAAGTGGGCTTTATTTTTCTATAAATTTTTATTGAAGAGAGCGAGGAGCACAGCAGCGGAGCTATAGGCGATCTCGGTGGAGGCCACGGCTATCACCGTCAGGGACGGAGATGCTGCCAAGGGCAGCTTCGAACAAACCGTGGCGGGCTTCGCCTTTAAATTATTCATCCCTAGACGCTCTCCGAACCTTTGGTGCTCATCTCCAACCTTTTTCTAAAAGGCAGATCCGGACGAGTGTCCCAAATTCGTCGAAAGATGATCTCATTTCGTGATTTACTATTAAATTAATTGATCTAAAATTTTAGAATAATTTATTTATATCAGTGTGCTGGATTAGATACAAATTTAATTATAATAATATTTATTCAGTACATTACACGGATCACTATATTAATACACTATTTATTTAGTTATTATTGTGATTATAGATATAAATATGTGGCTATGGGCCATCATTGTCAAAAGAATACAAACTGCATAATTTCGTGTGCCTGGCGTGCTTTAATTAATGCCCAAACTTAGCATCCAATAATTTAATCACGTTATGTAGGGTAGGGCCTCCGAAAGCTACTTTATGATACAAACAGAATCTTAAAAGCACTACAGAGAGAAAATGCCTTTTCTCCTACTGTGAGCGGCAAGTTTTGAAGGACATGTTAGGCCAAGTAGGGGATTTTCACAAAATTATACTCTATTAAGCTGTGTTTGTTTTGGGTTAGGATGGGGATAAGAAGGATATCTTCCTTATTTTTTCAATTGTATCAGAAATAACAAAAATATTTTATTCTGTATTTCTGGTATAACAAGAATTACTATTCCAACATCAATTATTCACTATATTTTATTTTTCTATTCTACGCCTAGCACACTACCCGAGACACACCATATTATTTAGGGGCAATTTTCTATATACTCCTAAAAATTTCTCTGTTTTCAGATTTACCCATCTTAGAAGGCTAATATTAAAATTACCCTTCTTACGTTCCAACTTCTGTTAGTGTACCGTTTAGAGCTGCCGTTATCTGTGTGAAATTACAATTTTGCCCTTTCAAATATACATTTCTACCATAACCAACTTTTCTTATATACTCTTAAAATTTTCAATAGTTTTCGTATTTACCCTTAAAATATACCCTTCAGAGCACAATAATAACGCAAAAATTAAATGAAAACATCTAAAATTAAATAAAAACATCTGAAACCCTAAACCCTAAAACCCTAAACCCTAAAACCTAAACCCTAAACCCTAAAAAACCCTAAATCCTAAACCCTAAACCCTAAACACTAAAAAACCCTAAACCCTAAACCCTAAACCCTAAAACCCTAAACCCTAAACCCTAAAACCCTAAAACCCTAAACCAATGTTTTGGTAGATAGGGGCAAAATAGGTATATCTGATAGTTTTCAACTCCGATTATTATTTAATTCTAGTTTAACCCTAGTTAACTTAACAAAGGGTAACGGTAGGGGTATTTTTAATAACGGTGGAACGTATGAGGGGTATATTGGAAAGAAAAAAATAAGAGGGGTAAATCAGATATTTCTTCAGATTTCAGGGGTACACAGACAATTATCCCTATTATTTATTATTGGGTACCCACAAAATTATAGCAAATAAAATATAAAATTAAATATTATTTTAATAAAATATAATTTGATTTTGATTTTATCTTATATTTTGTAAAACTTTAATCTATTAATTAAAATAAAGAAATTAGAATTTAACAAATACAAAATTAGAGCAAATAAAATATAAAATTAAATATTATTTTAATAAAATATATTTTGATTTTGATTTTGCTTTTGATTTTGATTTTATCTTATTTTTTGTCGAGCTTTAATTTATTAATTAAAATAAAGAAATTAGAATTTAACAACTTTTATCACATAATAAAGCTTGAGGGCAAAAAGATCATTTAACCCAACTAAACCTCTTTATTTCTTTTATTTCTTATTCTTATACCAAACACAAAATCTTTTATCTCTGGAACCATCCATACGCTTTTTTACTCAAATTCCGTACTTTATACTTATCCCTCATATAACTAGAATAGCCTTATCCCGTTACCAAACGCACCCTAAGGTCCCGTTTGGTTCTGGTATAAATTTAAGAGGTATAAATTTTTTTATACCTGGGATAGTTTGCTATTCCGGAATAATCAAGTATAAAAGTTAAATTGCGTTTGGTTCAAAAGTTGGCATTCTCTAGAATAAAAAAATTTATGTTTGGTTAAAATTATGGGATAGTGAAGAATAGTAGAAAAAGATGATAGATTTTTTATCAAAATACCAATTTTACCCTTACCTTATATATATATATAAATTAATTTTAATTATTATAAATTAATTAAAATGACAATTTAATTGTTAATAAATTATATCTTACCTAAATAAAATATTTTTTTATATTTTATAGTATATTTTAGTAAATAATAATTAGTAAACAAAATTAGTAAACATAATTAGTAAATAAAATATAAAATAATTTTTTTATATTTTATAGCATATTTTATTAAATAAAATTAGTAAACATAATTAGTAAATAGTATATTTTAGTAAATATAGTCTCAGATAGGAAGTTAAGCTCAAGCAAAAAAATAAAAAAAAATTTCATTCATTGCCCCTAGGTATAAACCTTATTCCAGGAGGAAGGTGAAATAGAAATTAACGGATTATTCTGGAATAACCCGTTAAGCTTAGAATATTTTAAACTTTTATCCTTATATTTTTTTTCCTCTTGTTTGGCAAGAATTGGGGGATAAAGGGGAAAGATTATTCCCCCTTTATCTCCAACTAAACAGGGCCTAAGTAGTTAAAACGCTAATTTATATTCAAGTAAAATGCTCCGAATGTTTTTCAAATTACAATACAATATAGATACGAATATTAAATTATAGACTTAAAATTTTCATTTTGCACCCTAAAACTCATTTCAAGCTCAACACATGCTTTGTTTTTGTTTTTGTTTTTTTGCTTTTGTTTTCTGATTTAATTTGCTAAACAGAAATCAAATGCAAATTTTTAATATGTCGACCGGTAAGGTGTAGTGCAAAATAATTACAAACCAAAAATTTAAATATTTATTCACACGGACTGTATCCACCGTGTCGTATCGTGCCAATAAAATATCGACACACGATACAATCCCATGCCGATGAAACTAACTCAAAATTTTACTAAATTATTTTTAAAAAAAAAATTATTAAGTAATTTTTTCAATAAAACTTAAAATATTTGATAAAAATATATAATAAATAATTAAACAAATTTATTATTAAAATAAATTAATATTTTATACCATTATGTATCAGCACGTATGTATTTTTTTATAATCGTCACTCATATCTGTCACGAAACTTAAATTTTTATTATAAACATAATAGTAGAAAATATTTTTATTATAAACATAATAGCAGAATGTCACGCCCCGGGTGTAAACCGGAACCCGGGCCCGTCTACAGATCCGCCGTGCATGCGGTATTTCCCACATACACGAAGCGTCGGTGACCTGCTCAGATAAGAAATAATAATAATAGAGCATAATAATAATCAGAGCTAAACTAGAATTACTGTATCTCAGACAGAAGCTGGAAGTAAAAGGTACGCAGTAAAATAAAATACAGATGTCTCTCCCAGCTCACCACTATAATACAAACAGCTGGCAGAAGCCAGTCCCAAAAGAAAATAAATAAAGACTGTCTGAGAAGTCCAGGTACCCAAAAATCTCCAGCTACAACCCTCGGGAGGCTCTCTATCTAGTCCGCGATGCGCTTGCCCCGATCAGTTGATGATGGCCCAGCAACTCCCACTGAGGACTCTGCAAAACAAGGGAAAAGAAAGAAACAAGAAAAACAATGGGGGTAAGTACTACTATAAACAGTAGCCTCCCCTAGTGGGTAAAGCCTCAGCTCAGATATGCCCACCGGGTGATCAGAGGCAAAAGGGAAAGGAAAAGAAAGGGGGTGCAGATGAATAAGCAACTGATAAAATACCATCCCTAATATGCCTCTACATGATAACTCAACACAGATGGGAGAAGGAATGCATCAGTAAAAAGAAGCCTGTCCAAAGGACCCAATCTGACCGCCAGTGGACGCTGGCATTGCCTGCTCTGCCGCGACGGGTATGCCAGCCTACGCATAACACCGAAGCAAAAGGAGTCCCCAGGACTCAAAGTCTGTCTGCCGCGCACTCCGGAGCCGCACTCGTGGGGAGCGACCCACACGAGGAAGGTAAGTAACCACAAGTAACCTGATATAGCAGGACTGGATCGAGACTCAAAGAAGTGGGAAAAACCCTCCACTAAAGAAAGCCCGATCCCCAAAACACCCAATCTGATGTAATAGTAACAACCCGGTCAACCACCCAAGATCCGTGGTCGCCGCAACACCCTGTCATAAACCCAACCTGTCCCAAATCCCCAATACCAGACTACACTGTTCAACACACGCTCGAACCTGAGCGACTAAGCCGCAAGTGTCAATAATAGGAGGAGAAAAGAGTAAATGCATGGTTTCTCCTAAGTCAAGTCCCAAAAATAGTATAGCAGTAAAAAATGACATAATCATGTGACCAATTTAATCATGCATTAATCCAATAATTTTGTCCAGTTTCCCAGAATAGCAGTTTAGAGTGACATGAGCTAGGGTGACGGTCCCATAAGAATAATCATCAGTTTTGCAGTCCTCAATTATTATTACTTTGTCTCTAATCATACAGTCCAGAAATTAAGCGATTAAAACAAGTAATCAGTCTAACAATAATTTTTCATGGATTAGATAACCAATAATTTGCTCCCTAAAGCATGCGAGTCTACCAATTAACACCTTTAGCATCATCAAATCAGGGGTACTCTGATATTCCTAGTGGGCATAACAAAGGAGAGGAGTACAACAACCACCCACCTGATGTGCAAACTGTCCAAGTCCGTACAGCCAGAAAATACCAAAACTCCAAATCCTTGATCCCACAAATTCAGCACACCCGAAATATTCCTGGTACAGTACAAAGCTCACTAATTACACTTAGGCTCCCAATTATAGCACTAATAACCACATACAACCTCGAATTTAAACTGTTAAATTATCACCTGCAGAAAGTGCCCAGAAAATTCCAATAAAAATATCACGGCGATCCTTGCGTCGATAGCTTCGAAACGGTACCTTGGACCCCCAAATCGGAGTTCGGTAAGTCAAGATAAAAATTCGGCAAGGGGATACACTCATACAAAAATCTGTGTTAAAACTGTACACTGTTCACTGCGAAAACAGTAATTTTCACCTCGAAATAAATTTCACAAAAATCCAATAAAAATACGAGCGCGTTCCTTGTGATCCGTAGATGAAAAAGTTGTATAAGCTCGTTTCCGTCTGACGCTCGTGCGCAAAGATATGGCCAAAATACCACGCTGCTGTCAAGGAAATCCACACAGAAAATAGGGTCACTGTTTGCCTCGGGATCCGTGCCAAAACCTCGAAACGGGAAAGCGCGACCGAAATGAAAGATGAAGTCCTACCTCTTACGAGTCTGCCGGTGCAAGAATCGCAGCAAAATGATCTCGGGGTAGCCCAGGGGAGCTAAAACACTATCGCTGCGCCGAAGGAGAACACTAGAAAGCAACGTCGCGCCGCACCGTAAAATGGGGAACCTCGGGATTCGTGCCTCCTAAAATCCTAGAACTTGGCAGGGAGATCAAGCACTTAGAGATGAAAATCTTTGCTTAAGGGAGCTCGGGCTGAAGGTGAAAGGGTTGAGAGAAAAAGAACAAAGAAAGGGGCTCGGGTTGGGGACTTTATATAGGCAGCAAAATCTTTTGAAATAATACCGAGTGTGTCCCCACTTTCGGGCGCCCGGAAGTTTTCGGGCTGCTACAGTAACGGGCCGGCCCGTTACTGTTCACGCCCGAAACCCTCTGGGCCGGCCACGTAGCCCAGCCCAACAGGCCCCTGGACCCCGCTGCACCCGGTGCACCTGCTGTGATGATCCGGACTCCCGCAGAAGCCAAACAGTGACTAAAGGGAGTTGTACAGTGCAATAAAGCCCGTAGAATCGAAATTGGATATTTTTAAAAGACTCTGCGCGAAAATCGGAGCAAACGGGATTTTCCGGGAGCTTTTTCAAAATTTCGGATGAGAATTTGGCGAAACGGACGGCGAAATCGGACTCAGCGCGCGAAAACGGTCAAAATGGTATATTCACTTTATTTTTCGGCAAAAATTACTGTTCACCGGAATTACTGTTCCGGCCGGCCGGAATTACTGTTCCGGCCGGCGGCGGCCGCCGGCGAGCGGCGGCGGGCGGCGGGCGCACGGCGGCGGGCAGCGGCGCAGCGGCGGGCGGCGGGGAGCGCGGCGGAGCGCGGAGGCGCGCAGGCGCGGGCAGGCGCGGGCAGGGGCGGCTGGTGCGCGGTCCATGGGCCGGGCGTGCACCGGGTGCACCGAAGGTTCCAGCTGCCACGTGGCAGCTTCTCATTGGCTGGCCGGTTTCTAGAAGCCTCTAGAAGGTTGACACGTGGCACGCTCCTATAGGCCGACATTTTTCCGGAGAACCCGGAGCGCGGACCGATCACGTGGACCACGTGGCCACGTGGCGCATTTGCATTGGCCCATGCACGGCTGTTTCCTGTTCGGTTGACACGTGGCGCAATACGGATGGCCCGTTTCGGTGTTTCCTGTTCGGATCCGATCCCGTGTGGGAATATTCCCTTTGGGCCCATTATATAAGAGGTTCCACCCCCTCTCATTCCCCACCTTGGAATCCGAGCCTTAGAGAGAGAATCAGAGAAAACTCCCAATACGAAAGTTTTTCCTCTCTCTCTCATCTTTCTCTCTCTAGAATCTCAGGAATTTAGGAGTTACAGATAGTGAGATATCTGCGACGCGGCGCACTGCGACGATTTTTCTTTTAGGCCCATTTTCCGTCGCAGTTCCGTCGAAAATTCACTGCGGGCTAACCAGGTGGAATTTTTGGACGATTTTTGCGACAGCGCGACCGTAAGAGGTAGGGCTTCGATTTCCGTATTGATCATTTTGCTCCGTTTCGTACTTTTGGCACAGTTTTAAGGTCCTCTTTGACCCCCTTTTTACTGTGATGATTTTTGGACAGCACCGACTTCTCCGATTTTTATCTTGACGTAGGAGCGTCAGATCGAGGCGTTTAAAGAGTCGATTTTGATCTACTCTTCGCGAGGAACGCAACCGTGATTTTTCTGGGATTTTAGGAGCTCATTTTAGAGGTGAAAAATTCCTCTTTTCCCGTGCTGTCTGAAAAACAGCAAATATTGTGCTTTTTGGGTTTTGTATTTATACCGGGAGCATTGATTTGCAGGATTTGAGGACTGTGGACAACCAGGAGACTACCTGGGGTGTGTTTGAGCTGTTCAAGGTGGGCGGTTGTTGCTTACCTCATTTTTGACAAGCTCACTGGGATTACTAGAAATCCCCTAAAATATGACAATTAATGGAACAATTGGGACAAAGTAACAGGACAATTAATGAGAACCAGGGACTACTAACAGGACTACTAACAGGACTACTAACAGGACAATTAATGAGAACTATTGGGACAAATTAATATGACAAATGACAAGGACCGCTGGGACAAACTCCCCTAAAATTTAATATAACCCCACAAATGACATGATGACTTATATTGGGACACTGTGATTGAGACAAAGGCTATGATCTCGCATGCAAATGAATTTTATCAATTGTTTTAAACGTTTGACCCTATTTTACAACTTTTATAAATAAAGACAGTTGCATGCATGCCCGGACATCAGGTAAGGCCACTATTTACTGCTACACTATCATATTGGGATTTGAACATGTTTTATTGTTGTCCTTTGCATTCATTTGTTGTTGCTCAAGTGTGAGCAGGGGTTTGGGATAGTGTAGCCAAAGTTGTACTAAATTGTGGACTTGTGGGGTATTGCGGTGACCGCGGACAGTAGGCGGTTGACCAGATGTTTATCCTTGCATCAGATTGGGGTTGAGTTTAGTTTATTTATTGCATCAGTTGGGGATTGGGTTTCTGTAGTGGATGGAGTTTCCCACTTTGATCATGGTTATGATCCAGTCCTGCTATATTGAGACATGTGCTACAGAGATACTTGTGATACTGGTGACAGAGATATTTTACTCGTGTGGGTCGCTCCCCTCGAGTGCCACTCCGGAGTGTGCTATTATCCCCTATCGGCAACCCCGATTTGGCCAACATTATCCCCTATCGGCATATCCGATTTGGCAAATACTATCCCCTATCGGCGTTATACCCGATTTGGCAAGGCACAGCAGGAAGTACCAGTTTTGCTGGTGACACCAGATTGAGTTCATTCAGACAGGCATTTATACACTGATTCATACATTTAGTTATTTTATTGCTTGGCATTTAGAGGCATGGTGGTGGTAGTTTCCTTTTTATCAGCAGTCTTTATAGCTTACAACTGTTCTTTCCTGTTGCCTCTAGTAGTCCTAGTGGGTGCGTCAGAGTTGAGGTTTTACCCACTAGGGGAGGCTGCTGGTTTATCTGGTAGTTCTCACCCCCATTGTTATTTTTCTGTTCCCTTCTCCTCCCTTCTTTTGCAGAGTCATCTGCGGGAGCTGCTAGGCCATCAGCAGCTGATAAAGGTAAGGGGATCGCTGAGTAGATGGATCTCCTGGGAGACTGAGAGCTGTAGATAGACATCAGACCCCACTCAGACTGTGATATTCTCCTTTTATTTTGGGTCTGGCTTCCGCCAGCTGGATGTACTATTTTTATGAACTGGGGGAGATTATTGTACATATTACAGTTTATTTTATTTCCAGTCTGAGATACTATGTGGTTCTTCCCTTTCAGCTCTGTATTATGCTCTTTTATTTACATTATATTTGAGCAGGTTACCAGCGCTTCGTGTACACGGGAAATTCCGTGTGCACGGCGGATCTGTAGACGGACCCGGGGTCTGGTTTACACCCGGGGCGTGACAGATTAAAGTTGGTATCAGAGCTTAGGGATAGGTCAGTTGGGAC
Source organism: Tillandsia fasciculata (assembly GCA_029168755.2). Taxonomy (NCBI): domain Eukaryota; kingdom Viridiplantae; phylum Streptophyta; class Magnoliopsida; order Poales; family Bromeliaceae; genus Tillandsia; species Tillandsia fasciculata. Next base: position 16,988,868 of record CM054951.1, read on the forward strand.
TTAGGAAACCCTAGGCTTTTGGCAGACCCTAGGATAATAGGGTATGAGAGACGTGATAATTTTGCGGAAGTCGTTGGGTTATTTATTTAACTCTTCTAGTAAAGAAAGAAGGATCGACTTAGCCTACTTCTGGTAGACAGTTATGTTGGCTGCAGACAACATAAAGTCACAGAAATAGGAGGATGTCTTTGACTTTCGTTAAGAGTGGGTCATGTAGGGTGATGATACTGAGTATGGTTTCTTGTGGTAGGATGCCTCCGCGACGGAGAATGTTGACGCGTTCTCAACCTGATTCCCCTGAACCCGATCAGGAGGAGTCTGATCAGGGCCAGCAGAGTGAGGTGCAAGAGCTGCAAGCTCAGATGGCCCAGATGTCTGAAGCTGTTCGGCGTCAGGAGGAGGCCATGAGCCGGCTGACGCAGATGTTAGAACAGAGGGCGCAGCCTGTTGTAGCACCCTCGGAGAATTCTCCCGTACCTTCTTCCCCTGCCATGAATCCCCCAGTTGTACCAGTGACCCTGGCATCCCCTGTGGCTCAGGGAGCAATCCGGCCATTGACTCCTGCAGAGGAGCAGGAGTTTGCGGACAAACTTACTCAGTTCTGTAAGCGGGGACCGCCCAGGTTTTCAGGGCGGGATACTCAGCCTTGGGAGATCGGGACTTGGCTTTCCTCAATGGAGAAGTTATTTCGAGACTTCTTCATTGACCCGAAGTACAGGGTACATATGGCTGTACACTGCTTAGACGGGGATGCTGATGCATGGTGGCGCCGGGTGGAACCCCTGGAATTTCAGACCACTCGGCAGCTACCCTGGTCAGAATTCAAGAAGATGATTTTAGATACGTATTTCTCCACAAGTATGAAGAAAAAGCTGGAAGACGATTTGAAGAATCTGCAGCAAGACAACCGGACAGCATTGAACTATTTTCAGGAGTTCAAGCGGATACTCAACTGCGTACCTTATGTCGCCAGGGACGGACCCCACCAGGTAGAGCTCTTTGAGTCGGGCTTGCGCCCAGAGATCTATACTCTGGTGCATGCTCAGAGACTACAGACCTTGGAGGAGGCGGCAGAGCATGCCCAGTGGGTTGAGAGGGGAGACCACGTCGTCGCCAGACGTGGGGGCCTGGTCGCTCAAGGCGCTGACAGAAAGCGACCAGCGCCGGACGACGGGGGACAGGCCAGTTCTTGGAGGCCGCCACGACCGCCACGGCCTCAGTTTTCCGGCCGCGGACGTTCTGAACGGCGAGGGCCTGGTGGATCCCAGAGGCCACCGCAACATCAGCAGCAACAGCATTCGCCTCAACAGAGATCGCAGTCGCGGCAGCAAGGGCCCCCGCGACAGAGGCAGCAGGCGAGGCAGCCACAGGCTACGGTTAGGTGCATTTTCTGCCAAGGACAACATACCTCTGATACTTGTGATCTGAGGTTTGGCCGCTGTTATCGATGTGGACAGTCTGGCCACCTCCGAGCTGCCTGCCCATATGCACCATCGACGGCTCCTTCTTCAGCATCTGCTCCTTCTTCGTCCCAGCAGTGGTCGACAGCTCAGCGACCATATGCTCCAGCAAGCAGGCCATCTTCTTCCTATCCCACGGAGTATCGCCCTCCAGCTCAGAGTGGGCGAGTATATGCTGCGCAAGTAGAGGACTCTTCGGCGGCAGAACACGTGGTGGCAGGTATCACTTTACTTTCTGGCATTAGGACTCGTACATTATTTGATACTGGAGCATCGCATTCTTTTATCAGTAAATCATTTGCATCATTACATGGGATAGAGGTCGGACTGTTACCACGTGCACGAGAGGTTCAGATTCCCGATCACACCTTGCACGTGGAAGAGTGTTGTTGGTCCTGCCCGATGCAAATCGAGTCCTGGATTATGCCAGCTGACCTGTTGGTCTTGAGACAGCTGAAGGACTTCGATGTGGTCCTCGGAATGGACTGGCTGGCTCGGTATTTCGCAACTATTGACTGTGCCGCAAGGACTGTCACTTTTAAAGAGCCAGGCCAGGAAATGTTGGTATTTCGGGGATGTCAGAGTGCTTTCTTTGCCTCTATAATTTCGACTTCTCGAGCGAGGCAAATGATCCAACGAGGATGTGTAGCCTTTTTGGCTAGTGTTGTTGAGGGGCCTACGGCGGCGCCGGAACTCGGGAATATCCCTATTGTTCGCGAGTTTCCGGATGTTTTTCCACCTGAACTGACTAGTATGCCGCCAGATAGGGAGATTGAGTTCGTGATTGACGTGGTTCCAGGAACTGCGCCAATCTCTAAGGCTCCCTACCGAATGGCACCGGCTGAGTTGCGAGAGCTTAAGGCGCAACTCCAGGATTTAATGGATAAGGGCTTTATCAGGCCGAGTGTGTCGCCATGGGGAGCACCGGTGCTATTCGTGAAGAAGAAAGATGGGTCACTTAGACTATGTGTGGACTATAGGGAATTAAATAAAGTGACCATCAAGAACAAGTACCCTTTGCCGCGCATTGATGATCTCTTTGATCAGCTGCAAGGGTCTTGTGTCTTCTCTAAGATAGATCTGCAATCCGGTTACCACCAGTTGAAGGTGAAGGCCGAGGATATTCCGAAAACGGCCTTTAGATCACGGTACGGGCATTATGAATTTACAGTTATGCCTTTTGGACTAACTAATGCCCCTGCCGCATTCATGGATTTAATGAACCGAATCTTCAAACCATACTTAGACCGATTCGTGGTAGTTTTCATTGATGATATCCTGGTCTACTCCCGAAGTAATACGGAGCATGAGGAGCACTTAAGGATCGTGCTGCAACTTCTGCGAGAGAAGAAGTTGTTTGCCAAACTGGCAAAATGCGAGTTTTGGCTTCGGGAGGTAGTCTTCTTGGGCCATGTGATTTCTGCCGCAGGAGTGGCAGTGGACCCGGCAAAGATTGAGGCAGTCCGTGATTGGCCCCGACCGACGACGGTTTCTGAGGTACGTAGCTTTATGGGATTAGCTGGGTATTACCGTCGGTTTGTGGAAGGCTTTGCGAAGCTTTCCACACCCCTCACTCGCTTGACACGCAAAGAAGTGAAATTTATCTGGAGTGAGGACTGTCAAAGGAGCTTTGAGGAGCTAAAGAATAGACTGATGACCGCACCTATCCTTTCCCTCCCGTTATGGGAAAAGGATATGTGATCTACAGCGATGCATCACACAGCGGACTTGGTTGTGTGTTGATGCAAGAAGGAAGGGTAATTGCTTATGCATCAAGGCAACTCAAAGATTACGAGAAGAATTACCCTACCCATGACTTGGAGCTCGCTGCTGTAGTGTTTGCACTAAAACTTTGGCGTCATTACCTATATGGGGAACACTGTGAAATCTACACCGACCACAAGAGCCTAAAATACCTGTTCACACAAAAGGAGCTAAATTTAAGGCAGCGTAGGTGGTTAGAGCTATTAAAAGATTATGATGTAGATATTCTCTACCACCCAGGCAAAGCTAATGTGGTCGCTGACGCCTTGAGTAGGAGAGCGGTGCAAAGTTTGTCTATGTTGATCACAGACCAGGCACCACTATTAGAGGAGATGAGACGGCTCGAGATAGAGGTTGTGTCCCCTGGGGTCTCTGCTAGACTGACATCTTTAGTCGTGCAGCCCACTCTGCTGGACAGGATCAGGGAGAAACAGAGTGAGGACCCCCACTTGACCAGGATTAGAGACCAGATTCCGAGTAATCAGTCAGGGGACTTTGCGGTAGATGCCTCGGGAGTACTAAGGTACAGGAACCGAGCATGTGTGCCAGCGGATGCGGAGATCCGAGAGCAGATATTGCGAGAGGCCCATTATACACCTTATACCCTACATCCTGGTGGGACTAAGATGTATAAGGACCTCAAGGCACACTTTTGGTGGAATGGCATGAAAAGGGATGTCGGGAGATTTGTGGCTCAGTGTTTAACTTGTCAGCAGGTGAAAGCTGAGCATCGAGTGCCAGCTGGCAAGTTACAGAGTCTCCCAATTCCCCAGTGGAAATGGGACCACATTACGATGGATTTTGTGGTCGGATTGCCAAGGGCAAGGAGGAGCAGACGCTATCTGGGTAGTCGTGGATCGACTTACCAAGTCGGCGCACTTTCTGCCCATGCAGACTACGTGGCCACTTGACCGACTAGCCCAGTTATATCTGGATGAGATAGTGAGATTACATGGAGTACCCGCCTCCATTGTGTCAGATAGAGACCCGAGGTTTGTTTCGCATTTCTGGAAAAGTTTGCAAACAACCTTGGGGACTGAACTCAGGTTCAGTACGGCCTTTCATCCGCAGACAGATGGGCAGTCAGAGCGGACTATACAAATCCTGGAGGACATGTTGAGGGCTTGCGTCCTGGATTTCGGCGGAGGGTGGATTCGACACTTATCTTTAGCCGAGTTCGCGTACAACAATAGCTTTCAAGCGAGCATTCAGATGGCTCCGTTTGAAGCATTGTATGGACGCAAGTGTCGATCACCACTTTATTGGAGTGAAGTGGGCGAGAGGCGGACCTTGGGACCAGATGTGTTGTTAGAGGCAGAAGAGAAGGTCCGAGTGATTCAGAAGCATCTTCAGACCGCCCAAAGCCGACAAAGGAGCTATGCCGATGTTCGGCGACGAGACTTAGAGTTTCAGGTTGGTGATCATGTGTTCCTGAAAGTCTCGCCGTCCAAAGGAATCAGGAGATTCGGCATTCGTGGAAAACTCAGCCCCCGATATATTGGACCCTTTGAGGTATTGGAGCGTATCGGCCAGTTGCCTACCGACTTGCACTTCCTCCGAGGCTTGCTGGTGTCCATAATGTATTTCATGTCTCTACTTTGAGGAAGTATGTCTTCGACCCATCGCACGTCATCGACTTCACACCGCTTGAGATCAGCGAGGATTTGAGGTATGAGGAGCGCCCACTGCGAATTCTGGATCGAGAGGTAAAAGAATTGCGCAGTAAGGCCATTCCCTATGTAAAGATCCAATGGAGCAATCATGACGAGCGCGAGGCTACATGGGAGCTCGAGTCGGAGATGAGGGATGCCCACCCCTACTTATTCGAGACATCGGACTGAGGATTATTGTTTAGTCTCGTTTCGAGGACGAAACTCTTTTTAGTGGGGGAGGATGTGATGATCCGGACTCCCGCAGAAGCCAAACAGTGACTAAAGGGAGCTTGTACAGTGCAATAAAGCCCGTAGAATCGAAATTGGATATTTTTAAAAGACTCTGCGCGAAAATCGGAGCAAACGGGATTTTCCGGGAGCTTTTTCAAAATTTCGGATGAGAATTTGGCGAAACGGACGGCGAAATCGGACTCAGCGCGCGAAAACGGTCAAAATGGTATATTCACTTTATTTTTCGGCAAAAATTACTGTTCACCGGAAACTGTTCCGGCCGGCCGGAATTACTGTTCCGGCCGGCGGCGGCCGCCGGCGAGCGGCGGCGGGCGGCGGCGCACGGCGGCGGGCAGCGGCGCAGCGGCGGGGCAGCGGGCGCGAGCGCGGAGGAGCGCGGCGCGGGCAGGCGCGGGCAGGGGCGGCTGGTGCGCGGTCCATGGGCCGGGTGCACCGGGTGCACCGAAAGTTCCAGCTGCCACGTGGCAGCTTCTCATTGGCTGGCCGGCTTCTAGAAGCCTCTAGAAGGTTGACACGTGGCACGCTCCTATAGGCCGACATTTTCCGGAGAACCCGGAGCGCGGACCGATCACGTGGACCACGTGGCCACGTGGCGCATTTCATTGGCCCATGCACGGATGTTTCCTGTTCGGTTGACACGTGGCGCAATACGGTTGGCCCGTTTCGGTGTTTCCTGTTCGGATCCGATCCCGTGTGGGAATATTCCCTTTGGGCCCATTATATAAGAGGTTCACCCCCTCATTCCCCACCTTGGAATCCGAGCCTTAGAGAGAGAATTAGAGAAAACTCCCAATACGAAAGTTTTTCCTCTCTCTCTCATCTTTCTCTCTCTAGAATCTCAGGAATTTAGGAGTTACAGATAGTGAGATATCTGCGACGCGGCGCACTGCGACGATTTTTCTTTTAGGCCCATTTTCCGTCGCAGTTCCGTCGAAAATTCACTGCGGGCTAACCAGGTGGAATTTTTGGACGATTTTTGCGACAGCGCGACCGTAAGAGGTAGGGCTTCGATTTCCGTATTGATCATTTTGCTCCGTTTCGTACTTTTGGCACAGTTTTAAGGTCCTCTTTTGACCCCCTTTTTACTGTGATGATTTTTGGACAGCACCGACTTCTCCGATTTTTATCTTGACGTAGGAGCGTCAGATCGAGGCGTTTAAAGAGTCGATTTTGATCTACTCTTCGCGAGGAACGCAACCGTGATTTTTCTGGGATTTTAGGAGCTCATTTTAGAGGTGAAAAATTCCTCTTTTCCCGTGCTGTCTGAAAAACAGCAAATATTGTGCTTTTTGGGTTTTGTATTTATACCGGGAGCATTGATTTGCAGGATTTGAGGACTGTGGACAACCAGGAGACTACCTGGGGTGTTTGAGCTGTTCAAGGTGGGCGGTTGTTGCTTACCTCATTTTTGACAAGCTCACTGGGATTACTAGAAATCCCCTAAAATATGACAATTAATGAGAACAATTGGGACAAACTAACAGGACAATTGATGAGAACAGGACTACTAACAGGACTACTAACAGGACAACTAACAGGACAATTAATGAGAACCATTGGGACAAATTAATATGACAAATGACAAGGACCGCTGGGACAAACTCCCCTAAAATTTAATATAACCCCACAAATGATATGATGACTTATATTGGGACACTGTGATTGAGACAAAGGCTATGATCTCGCATGCAAATGAATTTTATCAATTGTTTTAAACCTTTGACCCTATTTTACAACTTTTAAAAATAAAGACAGTTGCATGCATGCCCGGACATCAGGTAAGGCCACTATTATTGCTACACTATCATATTGGGATTTGAACATGTTTTATTGTTGTCCTTTGCATTCAGATGTTGTTGCTCAAGTGTGAGCAGGGGTTTGGGATAGTGTAGCCAAGTTGTGCTAGATTGTGGACTTGTGGGGTATTGCGGTGACCGCGGACAGTAGGCGGTTGACCAGATGTTTATCCTTGCATCAGATTGGGGTTGAGTTTAGTTTATTTATTGCATCAGTTGGGGATTGGGTTTCTGTAGTGGATGGAGTTTCCCACTTTGATCATGGTATGATCCAGTCCTGCTATATTGAGACATGTGCTACAGAGATACTTGTGATACTGATGACAGAGATATTTTACTCGTGTGGGTCGCTCCCCTCGAGTGCCACTCCGGAGTGTGCTATTATCCCCTATCGGCAACCCCGATTTGGCCAACATTATCCCCTATCGGCATATCCGATTTGGCAAATACTATCCCCTATCGGCGTTATACCCGATTTGGCAAGGCACAGCAGGAAGTACCAGTTTTGCTGGTGACACCAGATTGAGTTCATTCAGACAGGCATTTATACACTGATTCATACATTTAGTTATTTTATTGCTTGGCATTTAGAGGCATGGTGGTGGTAGTTTCCTTTTTATCAGCAGTCTTTATAGCTTACAACTGTTCTTTCCTGTTGCCTCTAGTAGTCCTAGTGGGTGCGTCAGAGTTGAGGTTTTTACCCACTAGGGGAGGCTGCTGGTTTATCTGGTAGTTCTCACCCCCATTGTTATTTTTCTGTTCCCTTCTCCTCCCTTCTTTTGCAGAGTCATCTGCGGGAGCTGCTAGGCCATCAGCAGCTGATAAAGGTAAGGGGATCGCTGAATAGATAGATCTCCTGGGAGACTGAGAGCTGTAGATAGACATCAGTACCCCACTCAGACTGTGATATTCTCCTTTTATTTTGGGTCTGGCTTCCGCCAGCTGGATGTACTATTTTTATGAACTGGGAGATTATTGTACATATTACAGTTTTATTTTGTTTTCCAGTCTGAGATACTATGTGGTTCTTCCCTTTCAGCTCTGTATTATGCTCTTTTATGTACATTATATTTGAGCAGGTTACCAGCGCTTCGTGTACGCGGGAAATTCCGTGTGCACGGCGGATCTGTAGACGAGCCCGGGTCTGGTTTACACCCGGGGCGTGACACCTGGCACCCGCAGAATGGCAAGTGCCAGGTACCCCGGCAGCCGTGCACGCGCACGCCGCGAGTGCATCCCGCGCACGTCGCCGGCCCCCCGGCCTATGCCCGCGTACGGCACTGCCCCGGTCAACTTGCCCCACCAGTCCGTGGACCGGGAGCACAGCCCGCACAAACCATCCATGCCACGTTCACCCGGTCGCGTGCACCCCGGCCAAATTCCGTGGGACCGCGCCTTCAAAAACTCAACCAACCAGGAGCCGCCAGTGGCACCTCCCTGGTGCACGACCTCCGCGGTGAAACCGCGCCTGCCGCGACCTGCGCTTCTGCTTGCCGCGGCTGCCCGCCGCCGCCTGCCGCCGCCTTTTCGCTGCCCGAGGCCGCGCCGCCGCCCGCCGGCGTGCCCGCCGCCGCCGGCCCGTCGCCGGCGATCGCCGAAAGTACTGTTCCGGCGTTGAACAGTAACCCCCAAGCTCAAAAACGCCAGCAAATAGCCATCTGACCGTTTTCCCGCTCCTTGATTTCACCCCGCCGTCCGTTCCCGCCCCAATAGCCTCTAAAATTTGCCGGGGCTCCCCCCCCCCACTCCCCTGCACAACTTCCGGGAGTCCGCCTTTTGGACATCCGGCCTCAGAATCGAGCAAAAAAGACCATTTTCAAGTGTTTTTCCGCGCTGCCTCCCCCCAAATCCACCCTCCGTTGGCCTAAATCCTTTTCTAAATTCGGCCAAAGCAGCCGACGGCCTTACAGCCACCCCAACGCTCACAGGGTCCATCTGTGGCTCCCTTTGATGCACCATGGGCCAGATACACCATCCAACAGGTGTTTTGCACCGTGGGATTCCTGGAAAAAGCTATCGGAGATTAGGGGCCCTACATCCCCGAATTTGGATTAGTCCTCTCTATATAAATGATATAATAGGCCTCTAAATTTCTAACCCGGCTATGGCCTTTTGGAGTGGCTAGCCAAGATCCAAGAGGAACATAAGAGTTAGCGTGCTAGAGCTATAGTAGTTCTAGGATGGGTGACCCCCTGGGAAGTGGGGCGTCTCAGTTGGTATCCGGGAGCCATTCACCAGTCGGAAACTGTCGGCCTCTCCGACTGAGCCCGGGTTTATTTAGCGGTTAGAGCGAGGCTCTCCCCGGATACTGACCGTTGTGAGTGGCGTGGCAGCTCCTCAAAGGTCGGCTAAGGCTGCGAGACCGCGTTCCTCGCCTGGTGCTTGTGAGTGTGCTTGGCTGACGTGGACGTCCGGGGCTTAAAGGGGGATAAGAATGTGACCACCCCCGAAATTTGGATTACTCCTCTATATAAATGATATAAGAGGACTAAATCTCTAACCCGGCTATGGCATTTGGATGGTAGCAAGATCCCCGAGGAACATGAGAGTTAAGCGTGCTAGAGCTAGAGTAATTCTCGGCTGGGTGCCCCCTACTGGGCCGTGGGGCGTCTCACAGAAAATAAAAAGCTGGCGAGTAAATATAGCCCACAGTTTTTCACATTTATCTACAGGACCATCCCGCGCATCTCTTCAAATGTGTGAATACTCAGAAAGCCTCAAATCATTATAGGAGCTTTGCTGCCCTTGCGGCTCCTAGCGTATCCGTTTCCACTATTCAACCTCAGCAACCCCGCGGGACATCAACCGTGTACGTTGTTGTAGTGCACTACCTTCTTTCCCAAGCTGCACCCAGCACATTCCCCTAGATCGAGATAACTCATGATACTCGCGAAAGAAACGCACAAGATCATTTATCTTCTTATCAAAATAAAAAGCTGGCGAGTAAATCTAGCCAACAGTTTTAGTTTTTTCGTAAAAACATACTATTTTTCCACTTTTATACACGGACCATAACTAGCCCTCCCAATGTTTGAATACTCAGAAAGCATAACTTAATTATAGGAGATTTGATGCACTTGCGAGATCAGCGTACACGTTTCCAATATTAACATCGAAACACGGAGTATCATCACCCGTGTACGTTTTGTAGTAACTACCGTATTTCCCAAGCTGCACACAGCACATTCCCTAGATAGAGATCACTCATGATAATCGCGGAAAGAAACGACCAGAATCATTATTATTTATCAAAAATTCAAAGATAGGACACCAAGATGGTTCACTCAAGCAGCAACGATCGCACGTGTTTGACACGCTTGTCCATGCTATCAGATCCAGCAAATCAGTAATCCCATAATACCGAATCACATTCGGCATTTTACATCTATGATAGGAAATCTACGGACCACGTGAAAATTCCGTCGGTAAATAAAATAAAGCCCATTTGATACAGCTGCAGCAGCTGAAAATTACTACTATTATAATAATAACCATATAGCAGCAATAATAATACTAGCAATCCTATCACAGCCATAATAGTTATAATCAATGCTGGCTTGAAGGTGATATGCATAAAAATTAGGACAGGCAACAGTAAGAACCTTATCAGCATCCTTAAAGGAACCCACTAGCCCAAGCACCATAAGTTGCCAGCTAAGACAATTTCCTGGCCGAACTTCAAAACGCTCTCAACTACTTTCAAAAAGTTAACTTCAGTTAAAAAAAACACGGCAAATATCATTAGATCCACCTAGAAGCTTATGGACCCCGGTAACAATCAGGTTCGCTAAAATGGTAAATAACTTCAAAGCGTTATAGAGAATAAATCTTAATTAAACAGCGAACGCATCCTAAATTCGGTTGCAATTCGACAGTACCTAAGACCGAACTAGGTAATCTGATTTCTTTTTATTTTTTCTCAGACACTCTCCTATGTTATGATTTCAATAAATAATTTTACCAATACACTGTGAGTAGGTACCAGGACCAGTACCCTTTATATAGATTACATATCAAATTCCCATCAATAAGATTATCTATATTAAATAATTCTATATTTTTTTGGATTGACCCTTATCTATAGTAAATCTAAATTTAAATATAATTAATTAGCCCACATATATGAAATCCTAAACAATCTCTCACTTGCTTATATTAATTACTTTCATGAAAATTTTCTATACTCCAATTTTTATTGCGCATTATAGAAAACTTTATGGTCAAATACCTTAGAACTTACTTGATCATTAACTCAAACTAAAAGACTACAATGATAAGAACTACGGCGGTCCACCTCTCTATATTGAAAATTTTCTTCCATAATTACCATATCATCTTCATCTTCTAGCCACGTGCTTTATATGGTACAACTTTATGAATGAACTAAAAACCATATGTCCATTCGTTAACAGACAGAAACTTTATGTCTATTAAATGGTCCAAATACAACTGCATCAAAACTGTAACTTTATTGAAAAGAAAATAAAAATAATGTTATAATTTTATACATAAAAAAAACTAATTAGACCCAGACTACAAACATGATCTTTATATGACCAGGTGCTATCCCCTTGCTCATTGGGTCTGCTATCATACACTTGGTACTGATGTATTCAATTCTAACATATCCTTCATCTATCTTCTCGTCTCACAACAAATACTTGGTATCCAAGTATTTAAACCCCGTTGTAATTTGTTGTTATAGGCAAAGGAAACTGGCAGCTTAACTATCACAGGAAATTTTTATTGGACGAGCAATAAAGTCAACAATCTTTAAGTCTGTGATAAAATCCTAAGCCAAATAGCCTATGATGTGGTCTCATAACATGCAATGTACTCTGCAGCCATGGTCTCGAAGGAGCAGTAATACTTTATTTGCTGTCTTTCATGAAATTGTTCCACCAGAGCAGAAAAATATACCTAGTTGTACACTTTCTAGTATTTGGGGCATCCCGCAAAATCAGAGTCCGAATATCCGATCAACTCCTAATGATCTGATCTCCTGTATATCACCATATGATCCAACAGTTACCCTTCAAATACCTCATAACTTTTTAGCAGCCTTCCAATGCACATAACCTGGATTACTTTGATACCTGCCAAGCACTCAACGGCAAGCAATCCCCCCCACCTCTGCCCGTGCCGTGTGCATACATCAAGACTACCGTGCCTACATAAGACTCCCGACTGCAGAGGCATCTGGTCTGTTTTTCATTGTTCAATTCCTATTGGTTTTGGGACATTGACAAGCTTCAGCTTATTCCTTTTTGTTTCTGAATGGGCACAGCATCTGTTCAATTTCTAATTGTTCTTGGGACATTGAAAAGCCTTAAGCTATCCCCCTTCTGCACAGAAGCAGCATTCAGCTTACCATTATGCTTTTCTAAAATTTTCCTAACAATAGGAGCTATTAGGCTTTTCATTATATGTAGCCTCTTATTTATATTAACTTTACTATAGATAAGGCCAATCCTAAA